>JBAMJR010000017.1:4345000-4757500 GCA_038501785.1 Myoxocephalus aenaeus
TAAAGTAATAAAAACGTTGACACCGAGTGGAGCATTGTTAAAGGGTCAACACACTCACACGGATTCTTTCCGACTGACATTTTGCCTGCGAGAGTTTCCCACATGTGAAAACTGGATTGGTCTGTGGTGTTGATGCATGCCTCACCTGATAAAGGTTGTAAATACATACTTTATAAGTCAAATGCAAGCGACTGTCACGAGACAGGATTATCAAACTAACCTGGGGGCTTCTGAGCTTTTACGTCATAGAAGATAACATAATTGCTAACTTCTAATCTACTTGGGAATATTCAGAGCGTTGTCTTCTACCCTTTTGTGTTATATAACATTGGTAAAGCTACAGTATACCAGCACAACTCCTCCCATGTATCAGTATTTATAGCCTGCTAGAGCTTGACTTCAAAGACGTGTTTAAATATTCTAATCAAGTTCCTCTATAACACTCACTTGACAGCAGTCAGACGTTTTATGTTAAAGGCTTGTGTTTGACCAGGAAAATATATATGTGTTGTCTTTGATAGATTACAGCAAAAGTAATATAATGTTAAACACAGACGTACATTGTATTTCTAGAGACCGGCCTATGAAGCAAATTAACAGTTCAATCTTGCTATAAAGGCAATTTCCCTTTATGGTCTGATGAGTGTTTTTTCCTCACGGCTCTCTTAAGTGACAGAATGCTGGAAATGTCATCGCCACTTCACCGGAAGCAAAACGTCGGAAATGATTTTTTGTTGTGAAAAAAATGCATTATACCTCCCACAGAGCTCAAACTGAATCCAACCTTCAACGATAAAATTCAATTTCTTGAGAAAATATAGCGTTTCGTTCTCGTGTCTCTGGGTTCGGTGCTCAACATTTATCTGTGTTGGTGTGATGCAGTGTGTGCGTGTGTGTGTTAATGCACAAGGCTTGTTAATTGGACTCATTAGACAGAGCTGCTGCACAGCTCCTGAGAGAATCATCCTGCTTTCTTTCTTCTTTTTTTTGCCTGCTTTGCTTTGATGTTCTCAAAGTGATATGATCTTTACCCCAAGCGCCTCCCCTCACCCCCCCACCCTCCTGCGTCTCACTCTTGCTCCCCTCACCTCTCCACTCCCCGTGTGCTCCCTCTAACTTCGCTGAACAATGAGTTGTCGCAGCAGCAAGCCTTTGACCCTGCTCTTCCTGTCTGAGATAAGTGCTGCTCCACCTGACCTCTCTCTGTCCCCTCCGTGTTATAGCCGCTCCCCTGCCTCATTAACTTCCTCTGCCTCCCATTTCTCTGCTCCAGCGTTTCGATCCTGAGTGACCCTCCACTCCCCCCTGACCCCCTCATCTTACCATTGTTTTCTTGCTTGCTCTGCTGCCTGGGCAGGTGTAGGCCATAAACACACTTGTATATGTCTGATGTCTGTAGATGGCCTAACCTTGCCTCCTTCTCACCTGTGCATATAGTGTGTCCTTCAGAGGTCTCAAATCCTGGTAGGCAGCCGCAGGAGGTCGTCGGCTGGCCCACCCACTGGCCATCCTCCCCACAGAAGAGCTTTGGCGACCGAGGTCGAGGCCCCTGCAGGGCGGCGTGCTCCACACACACACCCTGCGCCTCTTGCACCAGAGTGCGGGGCACTGTCTCGGCAAAAGAGGAAAGAGCACTGACCAGGGGGGGACACTTTTTGAAGAACACCCTGACGGACAGCAGGGCCATGCTGGCGCCCTGAGCCTGAAAAGCCAAGTAGAAGCCTCTCTTTGATAGCGGGCCGAATCTTAAGGTCTTCACATTGAATTTCCGCTCCCCACCCTTCCTCAGTAGAAAGTCTGCAGCCACTGTGTCCACCTAGAACAGGAAGAAAGAGAAAGGATCTTATGTAATGGCTCGATTCCAACACACAGGGTTTAGTTTTAAAAAAGGACCAGCTTGGCGGTTTTGCATGTTTTAGCCATTTGAGCCCACTTGCTAGACATCACATATGCTTTACATTATTGAACAAAGCATACCACTGAGATTTCAGATTGATCTCTATACCGTCCTGGCAGCCATTGTTTCTCATTTGTTACAGTACGCTTTGAACCTAAAACTTGCAGGGACTTGAAACTCGCATTGGGATAAATGTAAATAATTACAGTGAACATTTCATCACTTTTATTTTTCTGTCAAAGTTACATAATCAAGCGGAACTGAAGTCAAGGAGCAGTTGCTTTTATGAAAACCTCTATTTGTGTTCAAGTACATCACAACATGTGATGTTTGCTAATGAGATGCCAAGAAGCACTTTGCTCATAAGCTGTGTTCGGAAAACGAAAGCCCGAAGATGAACAATAGGAGAACACCAGGTTGTGAAACAGATTGAAAGCACCAATGAAGAGAGTTTTCAAAACAGTACTTCCCAGGTGAAGATGATATCACTTGGACAAAAAAATTGATGTGATTAAATGCCAACTGTTATAAATACATTACTAGATAGATAAACGCTTTTTAAACTGACGAGTGTTAAGGAATGAACGGAAGCAAAATGCACATAAGAGGCCAATTTTAAAAACGTAGGTATGCTTTTGTCTGCAGTTATTTACAGTACAAAATACTTACATCATACATACATGGATTAAACCGCGGCCATAGGCTTTCGGTTAAAAATTTTAACTTTTAAGCTCAATCAAAGAAACACTGACGATGTCATCCAGGCTATAATAATAAATCATTATTTATAATTAATTAATTAATTCAAGCGATTCGTTGATTAATCAATAAGTCAACTGATAGAAAAGGTATCTATCTAATTGATGATTAATACATTTTCAAGCAAAAATACCCAAAATGTCATATTTCTCAAATTTGCTGTTTTTGCTTGACAAATAAAAGTATCAAATATAAAGTGTCAAATAAGAGTCAATTCAATATTTTTTTCTGGTTTTGGAGTGTTGGTCAGATAAAACAAGTTAATTAAAGCCATCGCTGTAGGATCCAAGACATATTGAATGATTTTCTTTCTAAACCCTTAATTGTTTAATATAGAAAATAAACAGCATTATTCATTACAATTAATAGATAGTTAGAGCCTTATAGTTAATTATGTTCTCAGATGTGAAAAAGTTCGTCCAGAGCAAAATAAGACATTATAAAGGACACTAGTCAGTGACACTAGCCATGGCAATTAAACTGATCTTCATATGTACATATATATGAGTAATTCTCTAATGTATTAAAAAAACAATAAAACATACAATTCTAACAACTAAAGAGAGAAAATCTGTCCTTTGATAAGAATGACAGGTTATCCCATAACAATAAGCATTTGAGACTAACTGACATAAATCATCTGAGGGTGGGCGTGGACGTACCTTGGTGTATGGGTTCTCCATCCAGGGCGGGTAAGAGGACGTGGCCTCGTTGGAGTCGGCCTGGTAATAGTACAGGTTGAAAGTCTCCTTGCAGCTGCGGTGGTGCGTGCTCCTGGAGGAACACTCCATCATGGTGAATCGCAGCTCCACGTACACCTGAGACGCTCCTCGTCGCTGGATGAAGCCACTGCGCAGCCAATGGCTGGATGAGCTGTCAGTCTGACAGATCTGATAGATCCTCACGCTGTTGTTCTCCTCATCTAAACCGCTTAATTCCTCCCACTACGGAAAAAAAAAGAGGAGAACAAAGAGTTGTCAAAGGTTGCAAGTTAAAATGACATCCGACCCAGAAAACTTGTGACATTTTTTTTTATTCTCCTGGAGAGACTTTCACAAGGGTCTTTAAAAATAATTCATCACATTAAAAGCCCAATTCATCATAATAATGCTGCGACTCTTCGTTGGCCCTCTGCTGTACTGCACCTGTCAGTGGCCCGAGGGACAGATCTGGCCTGCTGTGGATTTAAATCCAGCCCAAATTTGACTCTGGGTTGGTAAATCATTCCTCCTGCTGAGCTGCAGCCCAGCAAGTGGGAATACAAGTCTCACTTGTCAAACAGAGCACACTGCTGCACACAGCATCCGAGACAGACACAGATTCCACCCTTCAAACACACTTTTAGACTAAAATACAAGGATACAGAGGGGGATATCACAGATATACGTATGAAGCGAAAACCCTCCACAGCAATCTACATTTGTTGGGGAGCCAAATGCAACCGAAAAAAGCTTTAATGTTTGACTTCTGAGTCAACAGCAAACATGTTCACCATCACTATGTTCCCAAGAGCGGGAAACAAGCTAGAAATTAACATACTCAGGGCAGAATTGAGCAGATTTGCTGAACTTGAGGCTCAGAAATTCAGTTATGTAAATATGTAAATCTTCAAAATCCATTTGCAGATGATGTGTTGAGTGAGGCAGAATACTGGTCTGAATGAATTACAGTGCAGCAGAGCCCTGAGAGCCAGGTTTGAATTACTCGGAGGGGAGAATTTCCCTTTTAATTCCCAAAAATAAATACTATGGACTTTGGCAGCATATGTTTCTGTGAACAAAATGTTTTCTGTGATGAAGATGTATGAAATATCCCACAGGGCTTGTCTAGATTTGACATAAATCATTTAAAGAAATTGTTACAAGTGGGTTTTTGAACGCAAATCAGAGAGATGCGCAAATACACAGATTCATTACAGATTCAGTGATGTGGTCATATGTTCGACATTCCTCTCAGTACATTTGTTTCATGCCGAAACATTCAACCTGGTTGATCCTTTGTTATCGCTGTTCACACAAGATTTGAGTCTGTAATTGAAGATCAATTCACATCACTGTTAGATCGCGAAATAATATTGATGATTTAATTTTATAGTTTTTTCACACTGGAGCTTTATTTTGGTCAGTCGTAAAAAAGTTCATGCAATAACTAACATTTAACAATGATATTTACGTTTTTAAAGTTGAGCATATCATAATCCTTTAATGCTAAAAATAAATAACCATATATTAACTGTCTTATATCTGTAATTCTGATGCAGACAGCTCACGGCATCTCCTTGTCATTACTGACTAAATCGCTGTTTTATACTCTTTAGTGTTAGAAAACACAAAAACAATATTTTTGACAATGTGAAGCTTTTGATAAACGGCTTCAAATGATAATGGTTGTGCAAACTATTTAGAGACTGTCAGCCTGTTTTGCTTTGCATTTTAATCAAAAGCGTAGACATATTTGTTGAGTATTTGTCTGGTTTTAAAACCATCTCCTTGCCAGCATCACCGAAACCATTTTCCTTCTAAAAAAAAAAAAAAAACAGCAAGTTGAGCAGTTTGGGTCACTGACGCTGTTGGCAAAATATACCCGAACAACCACTCCTCGGATGATCAAATTACAAATATGTCTTTTTCTGGCAGCGGTATTCAAAATTGTGGGCAGCCAGTAACTTCAACTTCCAAGGTTGACGGGATATATCAAAGCATCTGCTTTCAATGTACTTTGAATCCCACATTCACTCTGGCGTTTCCTTTATTCTGTCAGTTACCTGCCATATAAGGAGGTCTTTTAAAGCCAAAGAAACAAAGGAACAGCTGGAAGCCAAAAATCCCCAGTCCCCACAAAGTCTGTGTTAGTAATACAGATAACATAGTGGAGCTGGGGTTACATACCGCGGGTTTGGCATGCGAGAAGATGGTCCATTTGAGATCAGAAGTCTCCGTCTTCGTGTTCATCAGGACCTCTGTGAAGGAATAAACATAAAACAATGCATGACTCACAGCAGGAAATGTAAAAATGACACGTCTAGGACTCATTTACATTCAGAGAAACACACAGGTGACTTTAAAATCAAAGAGTAAACATATTTATAGTCCCACGTTCCCTTCCAAGTATCCGCTATGGCTTACAATGAGATTATGGGAGAAGATGGAGTTTCACCAGTCAATTACATCCACAGAAACATTCCCACTGCCCTAAAATTGTGTTTCTTCTCCTGTTTGTTTTTATTCCCCCCACGTCCCTTGTGTTCCCGGCTGCACACCGTGCCTGTGGTCACACTAAACCTGCTGCAAAGAGTCCAGAGAGAGTCGGGACAAGTAGTTGGAACAGGAGAACTGACTTAGATACACACTCCCAGACATCCGAATGTAAAGATTTAAGCCCTTCCAGTCACGATCTGTGATTACAATAGAATTGATTTTTTTTTCCTTCTAATCTTTTGAGGGGCAGGCTGCCAGCTCACAAACAATCGGAGCAGTTCCGCTATGATTCAGTATCACAATAAAATCCCGGGGCCTGAACTGCATGCAACTTGGTGCAGAGTTAGCTCCGGGTGAAGGGGCTTCCTTTCATGTGAGGGCATCTTTCTCCCCCAGCTGTCTCGGCAGATTGTCTCTGCTGAATTGTGACTAGTATTCACACTGATGGGATGAGGTTTCTGTCACAGACCGGTTTTTAGAGCCCTACGTGTTCCCCAAAGAAGCTCATCTCAAGGGTGAGGCCGTTTGGTTTTACCAATAAACAGGATTTAATGCGGCTCTCCTGTTTGCCACGATCAAGGCGAGCACTTGCATGAAAATGGATGCTGGAGGAAATGGGGGTTTCAGTGTGAGCTTATCATTGGGGTTATTAAGATGTTTTGTTGAATTAGGCTCCCAATATAACTCTCAACAGTAAAGTCTGGCATCCAATACCCTCAGTAACACACACACACACACACACACACACACACACACACACACACACACACACACACACACACACACACACAGAGTGAGAGCGACTTCCTTCTCTGCTCATATATAAATGACTCCACTATACTGTATATTTACATAGCTAATAGTTGTTTGATGACATTTTAATGCCCTAAATGTTGAATACAGCTCCTCTAATAACAGCTTTTGGTTTACATTTTCAACACAAACTCATCTAGAAATGTATGTTTCGCCTCATCTGGCTCTTATGTTTGTGAATAAATGATTAATCCCTTAATTAATTGATTGATTAATACAAAACAAATCAGCAGTAATTTGGATAATCAAAACATTCTCGAGTTGCAGCTTCTCGAATGTGAGAAGTTTCAGATTTCCTCTGTTTGATATAGTTGTGGATTGAACGTATTTGGGCAAATAAATCATTAGTTGCAGGCCTCAAGTAGAGAACAATACCTAATACCTATCTAACATACTTTGTCAGCACATCTCCCAAAGTTTGATGCCCGCCAGTGTCAGTGTGAGAAAATATGCTGCCAGATTCATGGAAAAAAAACATCCTTCCTAGTTACTATCTCTCTGTTCAATAACTGATTACAGTCAGTTTCCTGTGGAAGACTGTATACAGGAGGAAAGGATGTTTGGAAAAACTTTTTACAGAGAAAGACCTGAAGGCAGTCAGGGACTCCTTGTCATCTATGAATATTGTAAAGTCCGCAGATACGACACGCAGACGTTGGGTTGCGTTACTTTCCGGTTTTTATTGCAACAGTGGTCACAGGATTGGCAACAGGCTCTTCTCTAACAGTTGCACACGTAGCATCCCCCACACTAGCATAACTAACCACAACACACGTCACTTCCTCCTTAACCACCCGCCTACCCCCCTACTCCACCAATCACAGGCCGCAACCCTACCAAGAGCACGCTGCTTCCCTGTGATTGGCCGGAGAGAGTGAGAGGCCCCCTGACCGACCCCTCCCCACCAACAGACGCCTGTACAGGGTCGCTACAATATATTCGAGCACCAACAACGCTTGTAGTATTTTATAAAAAAATAACTGCAACGCCTACACTGTAAAACATCACAGCCCTGTTTAGTTATGTCCACTTACTTCTTCTCTTTAACTCAAAGAGCTCTGACAAGTTTTAGATTTGAACTTAACTGTTCAAGTTAAAACTTAGTTAAACTTACAATAATGCCTTGTGTTGACTTTTTGAGATTTGTTAGTGTTAATTGAACTTGGCTCTTCAAGTTATCAGTAAAAAAAAAAGAAGAGAAAAGACTGGAAAAGGCGGGAGTGAGGGTTAAAAAAAAATAAAAAATTAACCTGACAACCTCCAGTGAATGAGGCGGAGCAATTCACCGTTACTTTCCACCTGCAACAAGTAGAGCGGACTGACAGCGCGCTGAGGATTCTTTTCCCTTCGCTTCGGCACATGAAGGTGAGTTTAAATTATGAGTATTTTTCTTAATTAATAGCATGTGTAACATTAGTAATGTAACACAGTTATGTAGCTCGTGCTTCTCAATGGTCTGGAAAGGCTTAACGTTAGATACTTTGTGGCTTTAATGTTTAGCTAGCTTAACAATGTCCCTTAATAGAACTTCTTCTAAGACAACAAATGGTTGACCTATTTTATCTGTCCTGCAGTTGATAAAACATAATTAATGTATAAGTATAAGCTATTGGTTCATGTTTTAAAGTGACCACAATTTTCTTTCATTATGTCATGCTTCATTTAAGTTACGTTTTTCGCTCAACACCCCTCCCCCCTCCAACTGGCTTGTTCGGTTAGCTAGCTAGCTAGCGCGTTTTAGCTAGCTAGCTAACATGAACTTTAAGCAGTCTGAATGTATAGTCATAAGGCTGAGGGATTCACATTGAACGGCAGAGTCACTGCCCATGCTTTGCTTGCTCTTTGTATTTTATTTTTACCTGACAGTAGGCAAAATGTATGTATTAATGTGTTAATATTTAGTTTGTATGCCAGTAATGACTTATATTAATGCAGAGCATGATGTAGGGACGCAGCAGCGCACTGAGCACAGACCGTGTTGCAATACTAATTCTTGAGACTTGCTCTATTGAATTGGATTATATTGAGGTGTTTCTCGTACTCTACAGTAAATGTAATATATTTAAACTTCACAATCTACGGTCTCACTTATACCTAAACAAAGCTAAAACAGAATATTTCAAACATCAAGGTTGAAACTCTTGCAGGGCTGTTGCCTTATACTGCACACGTTTGAGCTAACCCAATAAACTGACTGGAAATTGTTGAAGTCAGCCTACTGCTTCGCCGAGTTGGTTGATGTGGGAGAGTCAAGACAGAGTCGTAGAATCTTCTGTTAAAGCAAGTTTATTATTAAAGCAAAGATCTTTGGAGATCACACCACAGAGTATAAGTCTGTTACAGCCAAGCGCCAAGTGAGATCTGAATAACAGTTACACAGCAGACACAGTTATAGTTGTAGAGCCCGCCCTTTTGTAAGTGGAACTTACTCTTGCATCAGCCACTTGTTTATCTTGTCAATACCATCCATTAATGCCATATATGGCTCCAAGAGACAGTTGTGATCATGTTTATACTTTCTGTTCTTCAATTATCTGGCCGATTCATCTGTCAGCTGCTAGGGTGCGGTTTGGTCAGTTGGACCCTTGTGACAGACAGAACTTTCTATTCCCTTATTCCTGCGTCTAGCCTAGCATAAGAAAAAACAGCATATGTATATAATAAATCCACAAAGTGTATTTGAATATTAGATGTGTAATACTTGGTTTATACTTTTTTTTGTGAAGGATTTTTGTTTAAAAATTGCTTGATCCCTGTTTTTGTTTTAAATATTTAGAAATGGAAAATATTGATAATTTGAGCGTAAAGTAAACGCATGTTATATTTATATGAATTACAAATATTAGATGTGTGTTTTATTTTTCTGAAACACAAATTTTCACTAAACGTGCAATTCATTTGTTTTTTTCTGTTTTCAGATGTCATCAAGAATGTCCAGTACGTGACGTGAAATGTAAGTTTTGTGCATTCTCCTCTAACGGACAAAGAAGAATAATCCAGCATCATAAACAGCATCATGGACATGATCGGTGGTGTTTAGGCCTTCTCTGTACTCAAGTTAGCATTATACCTTTGGTATTGCATTCACCTCTCTTGTCTGTTTTTGTAGGATACAAACCAGAACCGAAGAACAGCTGCCCTGCTTGGTCTTCATGCTACTATCTTTCAGAGGATTCCTCCGACATAATCCGGATGTGTGATGTAAGACACTGTATTTACACATTTACTACACTCAATGGTTGTAATGCGACAATGGTAACATGTGTTGTGTTCATTAGCTTTATTACCCATAGCCACACACATTTTTATAGAGATTTTGTATAATTGTAAACTACCCTTTCCTTTCCTTTTAATGAGGACTCTCAAAACATTGTTGATGGGCACAATCTTCTGCCTTGACCTGAGTACCCCCATAATATGAACGACACCTTTGAGTTTCATGGACATTAAACCGGACCAGTGCTCAGCAAGAATCCATGGGCTCAGAAGCAAACTGCTCGGCTATATATGGTAAATGGACTGTACTTGTGTTTCTCTCTTCTAGTCTTCCGACCACTCAAAGCTCTTTAACACTACTTGTCATCATTCACCCATTCACACACATATCTGTCAGATTGCCTCCACTTGTATTTGGGTATGAGGAGATGAACTTGTAGCGAATGTTTCAGTCTGTGTATATTTTCTTCCAATAAATGTTATATCTTTTGAACAGAAGTAAGAATTGTTGGTCATTTCTTTTCTATAAAGCAAACACATTTTAAATTATCAGTCAAAATAACGTTTATATGCAAGTTGAAACGAATTTGGAATGTAAGTCCTCTTAACTTGAAATGGCAAGTTGTATACACATGGTAAAGTTATTCTAACTTTTAACTGTGTGTTACATGAAAGCACAAATGTGCGTTTGTTTGACTAGCTAAGGAAAGTTTTCTCGAACTGATAATGTAAAAACACTTTGTTTTAACTTGGTGGATCAAGTTCAAACAACAAGGGACAAACAGTTCACTCAACTCTGACAATTTGGATCCTAATGTTGAGACAACTAGAACGTTGTAGTTACATCAACCTTATGAACTTTAATTTATCAGTTGAATCAAAGGAAATTTCAAGTTGAGTTAACTAGATTTCTCAAGGCAGCAGGTGAACTTTCGTTAGCAAGTTGAACTGGCTTGAAATGTCTTACAGTGTACAGTTACTAATCTCTATGATCCTGTGTAAAGTGAGAGGCAATCACATTCACATAGCAACCCACATCCCAATGAAATACGCATGAAGGCAAAACAAAAACTCGGAGATAAAGCAGAGTCTGACTGGCACTTCCCACTGAGACAAATGTTCCAGCTGACGCCATTGTTTCACACTGTCATGACGGTTAAAGATCAGATACTGCGGACTAGCTCGGCCTATTCAGGATGGACTGTTGAAACTGTCTCTGTAGTCCTTCCAGACTAAAAACTGAATGTAAAGGGATGTGCGGATAGTCTGAGAAATCAGTTGGCGGTTCCACTCTGCTTCATGGAGGCGATAACCTTTTTAAATTAATTATCCTACATCCCAGAGTTTGAAGTTACAATTTGTATAAAGATATACTGCTTTTCTGACTTTAAATTAAAGCACATGTTAAACTGCAACACATGAACATTGTAATACAAAATGATTAATGGTGAAAGAACAGGAAAACATCTTGTCACCTATAAATATCCAACTCCTAATATCCTTGTTTTTTCATAATGATTTCAATGATCACTCGATCACGCCCACTGCTGCTCACATCGTAGCTCCTGCTAATTTAATACATTTCCTCAGTTAAAAAACACACACACACACACACACACACACACACACACTCAGAATTCATCACCTCCTCGTCCCCACTCTCACTGCCGTACGGCCAAATCATCCACATCTTTCTTATAGCATTGAAAGCGTCATTTTCTCGTTCCCATCACCTGGCTGACCAGTGTATGACATCACTAATCATCATGGTAAATGCGACTTTAATACATTATTTATTACCCTTTTCTCTTTTAGTCTACTCATTTTACTCTCTCTGTGCAAACTCCTCGTAAAGAAACACTAACATGCCTCTCTCCCTCTGCCACTTTAAAACCACAGCAGCCCATCGGCTTTATAACAACAACAATCTGAGGCGATGAAGAGGAAGAAAGGAAAGAGGAGAGAGGTGGGTGAGGAGGATAATTGGATGACAAAGTTCAGGCCAGGGCTTTCCATGCATTTTGTCTACCTCGAGTTCACTCCAGCATAATTTAAAAACACACATTCATAACACTCAGGCTGCCCCGCCTCCACCTATCGTATCCACCTGTGCTTCATATGCTGATTATTTTGTCTTTTGAAGGAATGGAAAAGGAACTCCACCACCTCTCTGGCATGATAATCACTGTTTATCACTGCTCTATCATTAAGCTTTATGAGACAGGATGTGCGAGCGTGAGTGTTTCAATGAGATGGTGAGTGTTTCTATTATGTACATGCACGGACCTGCCTTTCACTGAAGTAGACTCAGACTTGAGCTCTGTTAGAGGAAGCTGGCGTTTCCCCGACATTCTTACAGCAGTGGCGGCCACCCACTGCCGGAAAATTGCCCCGAGTGTTAGAGAAATGTAAGAACAATGAAGATTCGTCATCCGGCCATATTTAACACCCAAAACAAACAATTGTACAGTAATTACAGTACAATCGTCCACATTAGGAGAGAGAAGAAGTCTAAACTGATACTGGTGCCGGCAAGAAGACTTAAACTGAGCCTTGGAAGGACATTTATGGAAACGTTTAAAAATATATATTGATAGACATCATAGGACTTTTTATTCCAGGTAGAAACACTGGGAGGCAGGTTTAAATTAGGTGTGTTGATTGTGTGGAGAATTAGCATGGTATCCTTTTTATTCTAATAATCAAACCGTATCAGAAAAACACAGACATGGGGAAGGTATTGCGTTTTCTGTATGAAAGGCAGACAACAATAGAGGGCGTTTTCTTTTGAAATGTAAAACCTGACCCTGTATTTTTCACAAAGGGTAAATATTACACCTTCATATTCTATAGGGTCGTCTTCAGCTCAAATTCGAGAGCATGATCCATTTGCATTGAATCCGTTGTTCACCTCTGTGTTAATTTCTCTCCCTGCGTGCGCACCCTTTCCCCTCCTATTTTACACTTTCCAGCGTGGCTCTGATAGGGAAATTATAGGCCTATGAACATTTGCCCTGCTTCAGCTACAATTAGACCTCATTTTAATTAAAGAAACAGAGTGCCAATTACCCTCATACACCAAGAGCAATGGAGACAGAGGGGAAGAACGGAGATAATAAAAAAGGGGAATGTGAGAGGGGAAGAGATGTGAAAAGAATTTACAGTCGACAAAAACTAGATGCCCTTGTCAGTGTGTTTTACCAATACTACAGCTGTGTTCACTAAGCTACTTGTCCTCAGTGTCATCTTTCATCTCAATCTCAGCTGACATGAAGCCATGACAGGCTGCTAACAACTTGGGATCATTATAATGGTTTCTGTATGCTGTAGTTTCCTTTTTCGTCACATCTTCCCGACAACGAAGCCATTGACATGAGCCTCATGTGTCGCATAATTGTTTAAACATAAAAACAAACACTGACATTATCAGTGATATACAGTGCATTTTCTTTTTCTTCATAAAATAATTGAACTAATACAAGACAAAAAGGTTAAATAGATCACAAATTGCTGAACAAAGGCATCTCATCTACTTGCATGGCGTTTGTTTGGTGGTTTGGGACTTGAAGTGGCTCCCCTCCATGCTCCATATGACATTTCTTGATAGTAGAGTTACTGTCCTCCAGGTATAACTCAAAACCTCATGTGTTTCGGGTGGAAAATGCTACCACATGTTTGAAAATATCCAAAGCCTGAAATCAGACCTGCTTATGGGATGTTCTGGTGCCTCGGGCAATTTAATACCTTGCATGTTTCGCATTTAAATGAAAGGAATAGTTTAACATGTTGGAGAATGCGCTTATTTCGCTTCACTGCCAAAAGTTGGATGAGGATACCACTCTCATGTCTGTGCCGTTAGTTTATAGCGCTGACAGACTGGAAACAGCTTGTCTGGGTTTGTACCAGCCTTTCTGCTAAGCTAAGCTAACTGGTTGTAGCTTCATAATCATCACACAGACATGAAAGTACTTTTCTTTAACTTGGCAGGAAGCCTGAAAAGAGTATTTCCCAATATGTTTAATGATTCCTTGAAAAGACATCCCCCATTTTGCTCATTTTTACTCCATTAGCAGATGTTTCCAAGTGAGGCCAATATTCATACATGATTAACAGGTAAAGCTAATGAGGTTGTGTCCATTAACATTAGCTTGATGGATTACAGCTGCTACGAGAAAAGTCAGTTAAATTTGTTTAAAGTATTCAAATTAGGAGATTATCACTTTCGATATATAATTGGAGCGATTGTCCTCCAGGTATTATTGAGTACGTTACAAAAAATATCGTTGGTTAATCATTAAAAATGAAAATTGTTAACTTCCGTAGCACTCGGGTTATCTACCACAATGCAAACGGTAAAAAACGATTTCCCTTGACAGGCGTTGCAGCGTTGTTAATGTGAGTGTAGGTCAGTGTGTGCACGTGAACATAACAATTTATGCGCTCTGTGTGTGTGAGCTCTGTTTGTGCGTATTTGACAAGAGTTGTGTCTACTGAGCTCAGACCTCGGCTTCCTGTAGTTCCCCCTTCCTGTCTCCTGGTCTGGTTGGAGGGGGGGACGACGACCGCCAACAAGCACATCACTCACTTTAACCCCTCGTCTACTGTTTGACAAAACCTCCCCCGACACGTGCAGATGAGCTCAGCTACTGTAAGTGTGTGTCATGGAGTAGTGAGGGGGGGACAAAGAGAAAGTGTGAATGTTTGACACGTTGTTCTTTCTTGTCTTTAGGGACGCATATCAATACGTGTTGGTCTCTGTCCCAGGACAGCATGTGACCTAGTTAGGGAGGGAGCTTCATGGATAGAAACCAAAGATGCGACACTGCTGAGCATGAAACTGACTGACTCAAAGCACTGAGGATTAAGTACAGGTCATCAGAGGTTCACTGGACCAAATCATTACATTAATCATTTCCAGTTAAACATGCGTTTCCCCCAATCAATCCCAGAGTTCTTCAGCTAATAATAAATTCACGTTAACGCGGAAGCTCTTTTGATATCTAGTCGTTTGTCCGCCGAGCGAATGTTCTCATCCCCGGGAAAATCCCCTTTTCTAATTGCAGCTCAACGTTAAACATGAATACATTCATGTATCATAGGGAAAAGGATTTCATGAAAAGTTTCTCTCTGGTGTTGGAACACAAAACAAATGTAAAGTGGAGGGGAAAGCTGTCGCATTATTCAAGGTGCACAAGATCAAAGTGAATATTTACTTTAATCACAGTGGTATAAAACGTTTCGACCCTCACATAAAATGGGAGGTAGAGGTTAGGAGGATATGAGACACCAACTTGGTTCTGAGGCTTTTTATATCACTGCCTACGAGTAATGAGTCTTGACCGACGGTGTCAACTGCAGAACACCACTTGAGCATCACGGACTCAAACAGTCTTCCTCCCTCAGACAAACAAAATCCACATAGCTGTGAGACCAAAGAGACTCCCAAAGAGAAAAATGAACATTATCTACAGAGAGGTGACATCTATGACCGTTTGACAATATATTACAGTGTTATTATAGAAAGTGTTTTCTGACACGTACGCAACAGGAACTCACTAATATTGGCAAGAAGAAGTGAAAGCAATAGATTTGTTTACATTTAATTCAACAACAAGGAAGGAAAATAGAAAACAGACTTCTTTTTTTATGGCTAAATTGTTAAATCATTCGCAACTCACTTGACACATTTAAGAACTCAGAGCTTTAAACACATAATGGCACTTTCTCTCAAACAGTGGGATTGATTAAATTGCTTAGCTTTACAGCATATTTCAGCTACTTTGGAATATTGATCCGTAGCCACTGAGTGAATCCACCTCCCGCTACTTCCAATTATGGGCACCACTCTCTGAAACCCCTCTTCAAAAATAACCAGACTCTGTGAAAAACTGAAAGCCTTCTTGAGAACATTGTTGCAGGCTACACCAACTCCCTGGTGGTTTCCTGATACAGAATCCTATAGCACGAGGAATGAATTACAAAGGAAAAGTTTAAAAGACTTTTTATCAACTCAGTATATTTTGGGATGGGGGCACTGCACTTTTTAAGACCTCTGAATCTTCCACAAACCATGTCGTCTTTAAATAAAGAATACTGTAAGGTAAAAAGAGTAAAAACAAAAAAAGTAAAAAAAAAACAAGGCTATTACGTTAACTATCACGCATGACAAAAAAAACATCTGAGAGTCTTGAACCAGGTGAAGTTTAGCGTTTGTGCTTTTCAGTTGATCTACTAATCATTGCAGATCTATCCATGAAATTCTCCTCTCCCATGAGTTTCCTTCCTCTCCTATTGTTTACACTAATTGTCTCTCTTCCCTCTTCATCCATTATTTCTTCACCTTAAATTCCCTTTCTCAGATGACAACGATATGAAATCCACATGCTCCTGAACTAAACTCTGTCAACTAAAAGCCTAAAGTATAAAACTAACTAAATATACAAAGATATTTCAGTTTCCCCACAACGTCTGCTTGTATCTAGTTTAATTTCCTACACTAAATCCCACCTGCAGCTGCTGCTGAGGAGGAAAGTTCCTTCAAATGTGGGTCACGCATGTATTGATTAGTGCCGCCAGACACATGTATATTTATCTTTACGTACATCGTAACTCTGCTGCTGGAGTCTGACTGAATTAAGGGAATACACCGTAATTCTAAAATATAATTTTATTTAATTAAAACATATCTGGCCTTTGAAAACATGGGGAGACAAGGAATGCCTTTTTTTATGAGCATACCCCACCTTTTAATCTTTAAAACTTGTGTGGTAATTGCCTCTGAGCTTTAAAAAAAAAAAAAAAAGTGTACAGTTTCTTTTCATAGACCTTGATTAAAAAAAAATGTAAGGCAAGTGCTGCATAACACATTTGAGCACTTCAGTCTTTTAAAAGACAAGTTTTGTGATGACGCTCTTCAGAGGCATTCTTGCTTTGGTAAAAGAAGGTTTTACTTCGTTAGATGTTGTCAAAGGCTACAGTCTGTGATACTGCAGAGTAGAAGAGAAAATGAGCTAAACAGAGACTCAAAGCCATACTCATCTACATAGAACAGATGTTTAGATTGGGAAATGGTACTTGTTCAGTAATAGAAATTAAAGATCATCCATCATCCTGGGAGGAAAAGAACGCACAACTAAAATGGAAAGCTGCCAAGACCCTCGTGAACCAACTTTAAGTGTGACAACTGTATACAGACATTTCCCTGCTGTGCCAATAGGATGTATATAAAGAAGTGGACGTAGTCAATGTGACGTCATCAATTGGTTTGGTCTTTTTGGTCGTCGCCATTTAGTTTTTTTGCAACTAGAAGTGACACAAGAGAGGTGCAAGTACAACAAACAACGGTGAATAAGAATTTTTTTGGCCACCAAAAAGGTTAAAATTAACAGAAAACACACTGAAAGGGTTAAAGTTGTTGTAGACAAGCAGACAACCTACAGTTAGCGACCTGTCAATCACAAGGTAACCCCACCCTAAAGCATACCCTGCTTTATCGTTTGTTTTACTCTAAATGGGACCATACCTTACTCAATGAACATCATGCTGTATTGAAGCACACTTGAAATTGGAGATTGAGACCATAAACTGTTTACTGAAGTTATAAATCAAGTGAGAAGGTCATTTTCTCTTAGACTTCTATACAATCTGACATCTTTTTGCAACCAGAGAAAGAATGCTAGTTTAAGGCACTTCCACGTTGGCTTCACTTTTGTGCCTGGGAGCGATCATAAACCCTCAGTCTGTAGTCAGATCTGCCCTCAAACCAACGAGCCACAAGTTGTACTCTCCTTTATAGAAGGCTTGAAGGCAGCTGAGCGTCTGTGCTGAGCTGTGTCATCACAGCTGAAGCGCCATGAGAAAGTGCAGGTTATGTGCTTGTTTTCAAACACTTTCTCGGTCGTCTTGTCTTCTCTGGTCCACGGGGAGGCCTAAGGTCAGGGTCAGTCATAGCCTGGCACCCCTGCAGAGCGGACACTTCGGAGACATCTAGCGCTAAAATCTGGGATGACCTTCCTCACCAGCAGGAGACTCTGCCAACCCCAATGATTGGGCCAGATAGTTTGCCAGTTACAACCAGTACAGATGAATTATTAGCATGTTTTTATCTTATGTCATTTAATCATGAACAGAAAAGACTGGGATAAATTCCAAAATGTTGTAACGTGTGTTCACTCACAGGGCTGGAATGATATATTATCCTATAGAGTTGCAGCAGCAAAATGAACTCCCATTTGTGAGAGCGAAAAAAGCATGGAAATATGAGCTTTTATAAACTAACATATGACAGGTGGTGACCTATCTTATTTCAAATCTGTCTTGAAAACTCCACATCGCTCTATCTACCGCTGTGATGCATCTAACGAACTCTCAATGAGCCCCAAAAATGTCTACTGCTGTTCTTTTAACACAGTGCTATCAAAGCCTTTACTAAAGCAGAATCTACACTTCATTTTAGGGGGGAGAAAAATCATCTTAAAGAAAACGCCACACACACACACACACACACAGCTTTCAATGACTAATCTGCAGTGGGAGGTGGACAGCTTGAAGCTAACATTGCAGACTCCAGCTAAATAAACCATCTAAGGAATGACACATCTAAGTAGAGATACAAGAAAAACAGACTCTTTCCGAGAATCTTCTCTTGTATCTTGACACATCCCAATTTTTTTTCATATCCAAACATCAACAGACACACTGGGCTAATTCTCTTCATCTGTCTATGCATTGCTCCTCTAAGCCTGCGATTGGATGTTTGTGTGGCGGTGACCGATATATCTCAAATAAAAAAGATGGATGGATCTTTCTGCCATTTGTTAAAGTACAAAGAGCATACTTTTCCTTCATCGGCCAAACACATCATGAACTCAGTAGTTTAAAAAAACAACTGAATTTGACAACCGACAGCATCTGAAGAATGGACTGAGTTTAATAATACAATGACTCTTCTTCAAATGAACGGACAGAGTTGGGCTGAGAAAGCAATCAGTTATCATTGAAGCAAAAGGGTAATGCGAAAGAACATGAGGGAAGGAACATTTTTGTGTGCAGCAATCCTTGAAAATAAGATGCCAAAGCTGCCAAAAAAAGGTGTTTAATGCTTCTTTAACTGAACTGACCCACTCCTATTTGGAGCACGACTCCCTCTAAAAGCTCTTAGCGGTGTGCAGGCTGTAGGAGGGCAGCTAGCGCACAGGAATGTGTCTGTTATGCCGCTGGTTCAGTGCGGTATATGAAAGCAGGCCCTGGGAGACATGCTGAAGCCGTGTGCATGCATGAAGGCGGAAGCAAAATATGCACGCGGGTCTCCAGGTTGATGTCGAACCAAGTGAATTCCATTTTAACTTAAAACGGGCATATCCAGCACCAGATGTAGGTCAACCTTTGACGCAGTGAGAAAAATATCCCAGACTCATATTAAATCAAGCCTATTGATGGTGCATGCTTTAAGCTGAGCAATCTTGACATCAAGGTTGCTTCATTTTTTTAAAGCAATTCTTGCCCCCCCCCCCCTTCAAGATTTCATTCTACTTTTGAATGTAACGACAAAAACACCACAAGGCACCAGACAACAAGGTAGAAACGGCCTCACAATAGATTTTTGTTTGCGACACAATGCTCAGCGGGCCCCTCACAGCTGTGATTAGTGTGTAAGATAAATGAGAAAGATGGACCTGAGATAAATAGCATCTCCTTCTCAGTATAATTAAAGGCCTTTTTAATCCCTTTGTCATAATCACATATTCATTCCATCACATATATCTCACATATCTGGCCTCAGGTGTGCGTGATTACAGAATGCAAATAGGCAATATACATACTTTGCTCATTATGCAGCATGCAGAGTGCAGACGTGCACCTACTTGCATCGTCTCTCTCTCTCTCTCTCTGCACTTGCTCTTTCTATTTCGTCGACTCATGCCGGTCTCCCCGTCTCTCCTTGACTCACTTCAAAGAGAACCCCCATCCCTCTAAAAGTGCCATTCTCCTTGGTGCTTATGGCTGATAGGCTGTGGCCTCATTCCCTCTCTGCTGCAGCCTGTCCCCATTGTGTCCCACTCTCAGAGAGAAGCGTGTGGGTGGAGGACAGACTGGCTCTCCAAAGAGAATGCCTGACATGGATGTATGGGCTGGGAGAGTATCCTCTCGTCGAGCTAAAATATCATCCACCTGCAATTCCCGGCTGCCATATGCATCCTTCACAGCCAGAAAGGGGGGAAAGGGTGAGAGAGAGAGACATGGACTGAGAGTACTTGTGGCACTCGGATGCCTGTTTAACTCTTGAGCAAGCTAATCATCGGATTGAGGTGCTGAGGATGATGGGCTACAGGCTTTCAGAGAGGGGGGAGGTTGCTTTAAATGCAAATCCCTTTCTTATAAAAATCGGTTCCGTTTAAAAGGATTTCTGGGAAACGATCCACATTTCCACGGCAGGGGAGACAGTCAGCAAGAGAAAACAGCATAGCACCAGTCAAACATCAAGGAGACAGAGGACGTGGAGAGAGTAGCAAAAGAAAAGGCTACATGTCTGTGAAAGAAGGGATTTAGGCTCAAGTAAGGCCTCTTAGATCAAAACATCCTTTCTGTGTTTGAGACACTTAGTGAGTTTTTGTTTAGTCCGAGAAGCATTATGCTATTCATCATGCTAGTTATTTCACGGAGGAGATAGGAGGGGAACGAATAAACAGATTGTGTGGGAGACGGGAGAATATTTCAGTTTTCAGAGGGTTGATGTCAATCTTTCCTTCCACTGAAAGCGATCCATCAGCAGATTACATAAATATGAGCATTGGATGTTTTCATTCCATTTAAAGACGCCTGTCACATGTTATTTGGCTGAGTGGATATATATAAGCATAAGCAACTGGTGGAGTTGCAGTATTTGTTTAAAGCCAGATACAGATGTGCAGTGGCTTCCCTCGCTGCTTCCATCCAACCACGACCAATCAACAGCATCGCACAATATTAACAGAAGTGCTTGTGGGGAAATTCTGAGCATCTTCGTCAACCCACTCACATAGAGCGTTGAAATATATCCGCTTCTCTCTTTTTTTTAACCGCATAAAATATGAATGGATGCATCATTTTTAATTTACAGTATGTTTTAAATCATGTAACTCTAATGGAAATGAGAATGTATTACTCTAGTTGTCTCATTACTCCCACTTGGCCCCTGGTGCATCTACTTGTAGCTGTGTGAGCTCATTGTTCAGAATGGAGGCAGCACGTGTCAATTCAAGCGCAGAACAAAAGACGTTAATGTCAACTCCTTTGTTTAGGGTTGCTTTGGTTTGGGGGAGTGCGATATGTAACGAACCACTGCTGTGTGTAAAGTTTGCGGGAGACAGGATGACACTACAGCCCTATTTCCATCAGCAGAGGCTAAAAAAAAAGTGCTGATGATATTTTTCACCCCAACAACAAGTCGGGCTTCTGCTTAACAAATCACACTGGCAGCTGCACTCTCTTGTTGCATTATATAAAAAGATGATTTGTAAATGGAAGGAGGTAACAGCTGCAGTAACATAGCATGCTGCAGAAGCAGGGAAGATGGATTTACAACGCTGTTAAAATGGTAAGCACTATAAGTACAAGCCTCCCAGACAAAAATAATCAATTTCGCTAAAGAGACACTGCCTTTACTTGACGTTCAGCAGTCAATCACACATCAACTTCCGAATCTCAGATGTTTCTCCGCCACAGCGGATCTACAGTCAAGTTGCATGAACTCGAGTAACACGATCTTCATGGTGCATTTCAATCCACCTGATTTTATGCACAATTTTAATTTGCACATCAAAAACCCGAGCCGACATGAAGGATTTTTTGTTGTTGTTGTAATATCACAAAAAGGATTTTACGCTCGACTGAGGTGGTAAAATAAAAAAAAGGGCAATGGAAACATTTAAGAGATTACTCATGACGAACAGGAAGCATGTGACTTCTGTGTCACTGAGGCTTCCACTCCACTAAAGTAACACAAAACGTCGGCAGACGAAAACATCCATTCAGCGTGGAGCAATCAGGAGACTGTAACCTTCCTCAAATTAATAGATGAAAGAAACATAAAAGCCACATTTCCATCACATTTTCCACTTCCTTTTTGTTTGTTTGTGCTTCAATGGTGCTCTTTTAATCTCGTCATCTTGTTGCGTCCTCTTCTGAGACTATTAATGGCAATCAACGTGAGAATTTGCAGCTGTTTTTCTTGACGCAAACATTATCATAACAGTTGTGGCTAGAAACTCACATTTATTTGCAGATTTCCCAGACATTCTGTTGAAATGTGCACTACATTTGGATGGAAACGTGTCTATTGATAATAAGAGTGGCTGCCTGCAAAGCTGTGACACTTCAGATGATCACACAGGTAATTCAGTAGCACGAGCTCTCAAAAATGGCTTTAAGCCACGGAAATTAAAAAGGACAGAATAGAATATGCCGTCCACCAGAGTGGAAAATTGTCCTCCCAGTTTAGATGAGTGCCGACAAGTTTGCATCACTTTCTAAAAGTATGTTTAATATCATTAAAGCTGTGGACCTGCGCAGGTGGAGAAGACTGCAGTGCTTTTGTCACTGGCTGCATCTTGCCATCGGTAAGAGAGAGAATGTGTGCAAGGAATAACGAGGGGCAGGGAGAAAAACAAAATGGGTACTTTACAGGTTGAGCTTGTGTGTGGGAGGATAAGGAACATTTAGAGCTTACATTCATAATATCAAATATTCTTGAAAATTGCAGTAGGGCTACATTTGTGAGAATAAATAATCCTGGATATAAAAAAGCTTATACCTTTTCAGTTTAAGGTTCCTACATTTTCTTTACATGACACATTATACATTTCAAAAGCGAGGCACTGCTAAACTAGTGTTTGCTTTTTCAGTGTGTGCGTGTGTGTGTGTGTGTGTATGTGTGTGTGCGTGACACTGTGTGTGCATCCTCATTACTAATTTCCACCCAAAGCTTGTTATTAATTTGGAGCCAAAGTAATTATCTGATCAAGAGGTCTGTGCTTTAATCTTCACAGAGACAGAAGGAAGAAAGATCCACGCGCTGAACGAGCAAGTGGTGTGTGTAAGTGAGTCATTTATCCTTTCGTTGGAAAAGGAGGAGAGATTTGGCAGCTGTGAGCTTCTGCTACCCTCCCATCAGTTCACTACAGAATCCCCTACTAGATGGAGAACAAGGGGGAGGAAGATCCAAGCGTGTGCTGGCAGAGGAGCGGGCCATTACCCAAGACATGGAAACCAGACATCTTGTTCACACTTGGTAAGACACAGATGTTCTGGAGTCGGACGGCGAGCCGCTACAAGCCCTCAGCTCCCGTCTACATGTCTGCCCTCCACATTGAGCCTGAGCTGCACCTGTTTGGAACCAGCATCTCACAACAGCAGCACAGAGCCAAGTCGACTATTTCTGATTTACTCAAGGAACATGTTTGATAATTCTGCCACCAAAAAACCTGCGGGGCATCTCTTCCCACGCATGGATCGGAGGTTAAGCATCTCTTATGTCCCAGAGAACAAAATCTCTGCGTTGAGTCAAAGAAGTGGAGTCCCAGCTGTGGAAGAAGCTACGGCTCCTCTAACGGCCTGATCTCTGGCTCCCAGAAAACTCTGTGTAAATGTTTAATGTCTGGGAAAATCCCAAACTTCTCGCCTGAAACACAAAGTCAACAAGGCGTTTTTTCCCCACAAGGGCTCGGACTCTCAGCTGCGGTCATTTTTCTTTTAATGCTGCAAATCTAAGCTTCAAAACACCCTTCAGGAGACCGTGGGTTATGTCACATACTAGAAGCTGTGCTGTAAGTCCAGCCCCTCCAAGAAAGGGCATTCAGTACCAGCGGATACATGACGTCCAAACTCAAAACCAGAAGCAGTTGACAGATTCATGTTCCTGCCACAGAGTATGTGAAGTCATGCATGTTCATGGTGTTCCTGTTTACTGCAGCTATTGATTGGAATAAAGATATCTGGGGAAAAGTTTCATTGTAAAAGAGCTCATTGTTTTCATTTTGGGTCACAAAACACCTACCTCATGTAGCAGTATATGTTGGGAACTAGCCAGAGAAATGGCTGCCGTGTCAATGTTTTGCATTAAGTTAATATTAGCATATGTCTCCATTCTTCACTCCGTGGTGCTAACTAGTGAAGGGAAATGAGATCCAGAAAATATACCACAATGTCACCCTAAGCAGCTGTAAGCCTGACACAGTGCCAACCAGAAATAGCACGATGGAGAATAAAGAGTATAGTCTTCAGAGGAACACAACAGCATGCAGCCTACACAGCAGTAAGGTGCTTTAAAAAACCCACGTGCGGTTCAACAGCTCTTAAAGAAACCCAGTTGTGATCCTCTGATCCTCGATAAAACATAGGTCTATCATTTCCCCCAAAACACATTATAGCCAATGTTTTACAGAAATGTTGCCTCTACATTATTCCTAATGAACTTAAATCAGGTTTTAGTTCACTCCAAAGCACTGAAATGTCCCTAATAGTATCACAAAAAGAGAGAGACATGGCAGGAGATTAAAAATAATAAGACACCCAGGCCTAGTTGATTCTGATTTGTCAATGTGGCTCACTGAGGCTCAGTCTTGCACCCCTGCATTAAGCCAATTATCCAGACACTGGCCCTGTTGTTATGCTGATGATGCCGAGCTTTACCCGCCCGTAAAGAAACAGGCAGTTTGAAAGCATATTTTTTTTACTTTATGACAGCTTATGTCTTACTTGTCCCTCCAGGGTTCCCAAAGCTGATCCAGGACCTGTTAACGTCAAGTCTGCTGCCAGAAACTAAAAGAAATCTTGATCCAGATTATGCAGGAAGTGTTTGATGTATTTCCCACAATGTGTCACATGGAGCTCTACATCAAATCACAGAAAAGGACATCTGCCCTGTATCATCCTCAGAGCACTGAATATCTCATTATTGATTTAAGGCGAGCGGGTTATGGGTCCCAAGGGTGCAGCCTGGGGACCTTTGACTCAAGTGAAAATGTGTGTCTTAGTCTTACAAATTAACTTCCTGAAGATATCAGGGGAAATAAACTCATAGTTTTGTTATTTCTTTGACAACACTGGGGAAAACACAATTTCAAAATAAAATCCGAGAAGAAGGAGAAAGAAAACAAACATTGTATGAACACTTCCATGGCGGTATCGGGATTAATGCTATGTATGTAACATACAGTGATTTTAATTATTGAGGTGTATTAGCACATCATGCTCTTAAACTCCTTGTGGTTTTACTGCACTCTCTTTTGGCAAGGAACAGGATGTCATACTAATTGGGCATCTCACTCAGCCGTGCAACCACAGAAAACAAGTCCAGGCAGAATTTGAAGGAAAAAAAAACTCCAGACTCACCTTCCTCTGCAGAAGCCAGAAGAGCCCAGTGAAGGAAGATGCAGCCCAGCAGCACAACGCTCCTGTATGTCAGCTCCATGTTGTTGTTCCCAAATGGTGAAAACATAACCTGTTCTCCGTTGCTCTCTTATGTCTTGAAGTAAAAACGAAGTGGCACTTGCAGCTCGGCTGTGCGCTCACTGGCCGCAAACCAGTCCGCATTTAAAGTGGACTTTGGGTTCAGGGAGACTCACACTGTGGTCAAAACACTGCAGTAAAAAAAAAATTAAATAACACTTGCATGTATAAAAAAAAAAAAAAAGCACGTTAAACCGGTCTGATGTAGCTGCGGACGGACTGGAAACTTCTCTGAATTGTCCAACTTTGCGTTGTGATGAAAGTCCGGATAGGAAACAACAGTCGGTTTCTCTCTCCCACCTCTGGTCCTCTGTCAGCACACAGGGTGCATGGTCCGAACTAGTTGTATCCTCGGCTTTAAAACACTCTTTGTGCTCCACGCGACTTCTCCCAATGTGTCTCCCCCTCGGCTCGATGACCACGCAGGCTGAATCCGCACCCAGGGGACCTCACTGCATATGTGTTAGTTGCGGAGATAATCCTCATCACCAGTCGGTTCGTACCTACTTCCACATGTTCTCGTCATGTTCGGCAAACAGTCCACCTAAGTGTGTTGTTGTTGTTTTTTCCCTCTTCTTAAAGCACCAGACTGTTTTTGCTGCGGGGGGAGAAGAAAAAAGGAAAATCACGAAAGGTGGTGGGGGTACTGTGCGACACGTCTAGCCTGGCCTGGATTAACAGATGCAAAATAGACTGGAACTGGGGATACAATGTCTAGTTTGTTCTCTGGATATTCAGCAGCCTGAACAGTCTGCGGATACTAAAAGTTGTGCGCTACAGATGCGCGTAGGGACGACGGCTGTGCGCTGGTCAGCGAGGACTTCACCGCCGCATCAAACCCCCGAGTCGAATGGCACCAGCAAGCTCCGCCCACAGACTATGGTTTCCATAGCAGCAGAGTCAAATACCCGCGATAGCATACCGCGTTTCCGGTGGGCGCCTAGAAAATAAAACCAGGCGAAAATCTTAAATGAAGATTTTAGGTGTCTCGGTACAGTTTAACTTGCCAGCAATATTTGTTCTTCTCACTGTTTCAAATCCAGGTCCTGTCTCACCCAAATGTGGTGGGTTTTGTTGTTTCTTTCCCTATGAAGCATGGCTCGGGTTAGCTGTACGCTTTTACTTTGACAATAGATTTACACTACTTTCGGTGTTATTTAGACTATTTACGTGTGTCTTGACTCCAAAACAACAATGTGTTGTGTATTATGTACAAGTAGCCTATTGGCATGCTGGTAACTGTCACCCAGATCAAATCTGCAGGTAGGTGTTGGTACTATCACCAGAGACACTATCCCAATCCAATATCCAGATGTTGGCCCGATCCTATCCCAAATAGGGATTGTCCTGTTCAAGTCCCAGTTGGTATGGAAAGCAATCCGATTGTGTATACATTCTTAATGCTAAACAAAATCAAATGAATCAGTACTGACATATGTTTTGTACAACATGCAATGACTCCCCATTGAGCCACAGAGCAGCACTACTGAATGCTATAATACAGGACTTCAAGGACACCTCTGCTGGCCAGATAACTTCTTGCACTGGGGATTTGAACACTCGGCCTGCTGATATGGTCTCCAGTTGAGGTCAATTATGCTGAAGTCTGCGAAATGCAGATAGACCAATAGGCTGTCACCTGACTCATGATGCCAGCAACCTGCTTTCTTGCAGTCTAATGAAAAAAAGATAGATTTGCATAATTAGCTCTGTGAGCATTATAAATGAGCTAGTATGCATTTGTGCCGCCTTTTTAAAACATGTATGTTTTATGACATCTCTCTTTTAAAAGTGCATGTTTTCCCGCAATTTACCATCTGAACACAGCTTATTTTAGTGAGGGCCATGACATCACCGATTCATTACTACATCAGTGTCGCAGCGCAGCCTATTTTCTTATTTAATTAACGGGTGTTTTCCTCAAGGGGAACTGAGTGGAATCACTTTTTGAAGACGGTCTGCGGCATAAATAAGAGAAAATGCTAATTTTAAGTCTAAATGACAAAATGCAAATACGATATCTGCAATTCAAGCTCACTAACAAGGCCAGACCAATATGTAATGTTGGCAAGGCGAGGCCAGTGTTTCTTGTTTTTTCTAATGTCTGTAAAGTAGAATAAATGGGTGAAACACATTAAATGTAAACATTGACGTCGCCACAGGCTAATACATGCAATGTTGTATCTCTCAAAATTATTGAGGAAGAAATATGAAAATGTTCAAACACACTATGATGAGATATATGGCACAAAAGAATCTTTCTCAACATCCGTCCCCATTTTAAAGTATTTACTGTGAAAGATATCTTTCCAGTGAGATCAAAAGATAGAAACAGCACAGTTAGGACTTGTCTTTGATTTATGATGTATTCAGAAGATAACGCATGCTTTGGTTTTCCTTTTGCATTCACATGATCAACTGCACTGTACATATTGTGTGGCCACAAATTATAATCTGTTAAATCAAAAAGAACGGTCTTCAATTCCTCCAGACTCTGTAATAATCCCTGTTGCTCACTTCTGCAACAACTGCCTTTTATTTTCCTTTCTGTCCCTTTGTTAAGATGTTAGCATATTGCATAAGTGGATATAAACTCATAACAGCAAGCATAAGGTTGATGCTTAAGGGTATTCCAGTCACCAAAGCTGTCGCATTCAGTGTATGCCGTGCATGAAATTCTTCTTCATAAGCTTTCACTTCTAGCATTGGCAAGCAGCAGTGGGAGCTTCAACGGGAAATAATTCTGACACAAACAAGTCAGAAATGTCTCTGAGAGGTTACAGTTTTCTTCTTCACAGTAAGTCTGATTTGTCTTGAGTGTAAGACAAAAGAGCTTTTGCATCAAAATGACCACCAAAAGGAAACAAGGCTCTTTGCCAGCTGTTTGTGCACTCAATACTTCTTTTTTTAATACTTCCTATTTCAACTTTTTTTTGCAGAGGCTGTGTTATCAGACACCTAACTGTCATCCTAGTTTTATTGATTTGACTTTGGTGAATCCCTGACTTTTTGTTTAGTGCCAACAGCAAGTCAAAGTGTTTTACTTATGCAGTGAAATATCTCACAATCTAGATGAACTGACACCTCAGTTTGTACAGACATGCATGGCTCCTATATATGTTCAATCCAGCTGATTAGTCCCCTGACTCCTCCGCTAGCGCCACCATGTGGTTGACATGTGTGGTTTAACTTGAAATGTCTCACAACTATTGGATGGACCGCCATGGCATGTGATACAGTCATTATTGTCCCATTATGACTTTTGTGATCCCTCAGGGTTTTCTCTAGCACCATCTTCAGGTCAAAGTGTCAGTTCGTCCACTACTTTATGACAAAATAATTTGTATTTAGAGCTAGCAAATGTTAGCATGCTAAAACACTAAAACAAAACAGTGAACATGATACACATCTGTTAAACATCATCATGTTTGTTACTACATTGGCATTGATATTAGCATTTAGCTCAAAGCACCTGTGAGCACTTTTTTGATTCATTGTTTTCCACTGTGAGCCAGGGATTAGACCATCAATGAGCCTGCCAACAATGGCACACCCCCCTCTGCCTGAGCTATAGCCATGGTTGCAATAGTGTTTGTTCATGTATTCTTTCCATATTGTATAGGAAGGTGGACCTTTTTTAAAAGTAACAACACAATGAGAAGTTAACTGCATTTTTTTCATCATTTGAGGTTGGGACTCCCAACAACTGAATGGGCATAATGGCACAATACATGCAATGACCTAAACGGCTAAAAACTATTTAACAGTACATATTTGCACACCAGGAACAACTAGTAAAAATATATGTAAACATTTTCTTTGCCAAGCCTCTTGTGGGACAATGCAGGAGCTCTTTTCTTGACTCACAACAGAATCGCCAGAGAGGCATTTTCATTTCTGATTCTGTTCTCGGAAATAAAGCACTGCCTCCAATGTCCCCAAAAAGTCTTTAGGTTTGCGTTTAGTTTTTTTTCTTCTATCCGGTCTGCACTCTGTACAGTTCACTCTTCTGTAAATCTGTATTCAATATTATTTTGGGAGGCACTTGGGTGTGTCATACAAAGCATTGTAAAATTCCAACGCTTGCATATTCCTATATCCCATCATCATAATTTTGGGATCATATGTCATCCTTGCTACTACAAAATGAAAGTGTGCATTTGGCCCAGGTGACATAATAAGCCTTCATGGGCTAAGCTCTGCCTTTGCAGATGCAGCTCATAAAAGGAAACCAGAAGGCTGTGTTTTAAAACCGCTGTCCTTCTCTTGGTTGATGAAACTTCACTGAACAAAGAACATCATCTTCGTCATTGTATTCGTTTCAAGGTTGTTGAATATTAAACACAGAAGGTAATATTCCTTTGAAGCAATTGTGCTATGTATTAATTAGTGGAATGGGCATAGAGTTGACATTTTTTAACAGATGTAAAAATGCCAAAACGCTCCTCACCATCCATTTAATTCTCACATAATTTCACTATGCTCTGCAGGTATGGCTACAATAAGGTGTTTTTCTTCTTCTCTCGAACAGATTATTGTAATAAGCCTCTAAGAGTGAGAAAAAGGCAGAAGAACCCATTAAGTTTAATCCAACTAAAGTCTGGGAGTGCTGGCACAAAACCACAGGAGTCTTTGTTATCTTAATCTTAAGAAGGCAGCTCTTTTCAAACAGCACAAAGCAGCATCTTAGAAACCCTGCACCACACCCTGCGCTCACCGATTTGAGGATGAATCATCTGATCTCTGGGAAGTCGGTGTGATACGTGGTAGAGAAGCACTGAAGCAGCCAAAGTGACATCATCCGGAGCACAAGACATAAACAAACTCAAGTTGTCCTACACAAACACGTTGATGGGTACCAGCTGGGACCTCATGTGTGGAGGGGCAACAAAAAGAGGGGCCGAACCTCGGCGAGGAGGATACGCAGCAGGCTGAAATGAATAATAAAATATGAACATGGAAAGGATCTGTGTTGGATTCTCTACTCCAGGCTGTAGCTGTCATGTTGTAATGAAGGTAACAAATGCTGCTGACAACCTCCTGTATAGCCAAAGTGTTTGGTAGACAGATTGAAATGTCTTTGTGAAGTCTGTGACTAACCGTTCCTGTTGCAGCTTTGGAAACTCCTTCATAGAAACATGCCTGGGGGTACAATCATCTTGTACCCGAGAGGATTACCTTGACCAAATAATTATATCTGAGTGAAAGAATACAGGCACCCCCATCTGATACCAGAAAGCTAAAGAGACATTTTATAATCGTGATGAGCTAACATATGTGGATCTATTTACTGGAAGCTGGCCACTCATTATAAATACATATTTTCACCTCAGCATTTATTGTGATAAAGTCTTAGGGTATGTACTGTAAGTTAGGGCTCCAAGTAAAGGTTCAGTAAAGCTGATTCTGATTCTGAGGTTCAGCTGGTGTGCCCTCAAGCTGATAATAATTGGTTTTGGGCTGCATGTGTGATGGCTTGTGTTGTACTAAAATGCTTTCCGGCTTTTGGGTGCAGAGATATATGAGCAGTTTAGAGGTTGCTTTGAAATCTTGAGATAGACCCCGTTCTTCTGTCTCCCATCACACATGTTCTTTCATCCAAATCCACTGCAGCTCTGGACCCCAGCAGCAGGCACAAAGAGGTGCTACTCCCCAGCCTATTGTGAAACAGGCTGCGATTAAATGGCGGTGATACAATATAGGACTGACTTTCAACGCATAATGACTATCACCTTGATCCCACTAAAGAGTTCTGGGATTGAACATTTGACAATTATATCGCTAATTTCACTCCAATAGTCTCCTCATTTTCATCATGTTTGGAGTGAAATTTGAATTACTGGCTTGATTAAATTATTCCATTTGGAGGCATTCATTCCTCGTTCCTCCTTAGTTTATAATGACTGTCCGCCCTGGCAGTGAAACAGGATGTTGGAAATGGATTGTGCGTACATCTGTGACATACAGGGTTTCAAGATTTCCCAAAAATATGAATCACGTTAATGATTATAAAGAGAGTTTATCCAGTGAGTCAGTTACTCAATTAGGAGGAAAATTCAAGTTCTAAATTTGAAGTAACCACATTACTTTGGCAAATTTTTCAATAATCCATCTGTGAGGCATCTGTCTGCTCTAGCATCCAACTGTGCATTCTCCCACCAGCTTGTGAGTAAGATTCATTACATCCCCTGTATGGAGTAGACACCTGTTAATGGCTGAAAGGAGGATAACAGAAACATGTGGACGGTAGTAACCTGATGGCTGTAAGGCCATAGCGTTGTACCAGTTGCAGGTTTAAATCCTGTTTATGGGCTTTGATGGATGTTCTCCCCTCTCTGTCAAATCCTTTCTATCACTTTCAGGTGTTATAATACAGCAGAGACCAGGCTGTGGTCCACCAGGTGATTGATGTTTTGAATTTCAGGCGTGAACCTCAGCCTCCCTCTACCTTGAACAAGTGTTTGAGAAAGGGACTAAATCGATAATTCAAACCCTTTAACATACAACATTTCTCACCCATAAATATAATTTTAAGGGTGGAGAAATAACTGTATTCCACAGTCAGAGCTTATTCAGGCTCCTCATCGACGCCATATGGAGTGTGCCCAGAGTGAGTTATTCAAACCCAAACTTTCTTATGCTTTTATCAGATATTTTTGTACATCACTTGATACACATCCCTCTCAAAATTCAACTAGGTATATTAGTGAAATGGTGGATTTACAGAGCATTTAAAATACAGTTATGGCTGTAAAGCATGACTACATTTAGCATTTGTCTGTTCCTTAACAAATCACACTTCATATTAATACACCATAACCAGCATCATAAACCATTGGTCAAATTAGGTGTGTGGGGAACAAGAGTTCTAATGTTTCAGTTGCACTCATTTGTTCAATTTTCTTTACATTTAAATCACAGATTACATTTTTTTTTCAGAAGATAGAAATATGCGACGGGCCCGGGGAAGCACATATATATGACCCAGACACACCGTGGATGTCACATGTTCACAAACACACATACTATAGCATGACATGCAACCAAATGAAAGGATCCTCATTGTGTGTTTTTCTAAAGAGAAAATGGTTCCCCTGACGAGGGAGAGGGAGGTGGCGGAGCGACCGGCGAATAAGAGGCACAGCAAGTGTGTGCAAATGCATGAGAGCAGCTGTAAGCAGCTCAAAATGGAGAATGAGTGCCCTCCCCTGGTCACACTGTTGCTTTCTTGCAGTCTTCACCTGTGGAACTGTGAGATATCAAATCATCAACCCACACACCCAAAAAAAAGGCTGCAGAGTCCATTTTCAGAAAGCATTTTTAAATTCATTTTATTATTTTATAGCTAATTTACAACAAGCGCTTCACTGAACTGGAACATTTTATTTTGCTTGATATTGTCATTGTTAAATATATTTTTCTGCATCAGTTGACTTTGTTGTAACTTCGTAATCAGTCTTTTCTGTAAAAATTCATATATTTTATAAGGAATATCACACTATGATACGGATGGCTGAGAGAGATATTATAAGAAATACATTGAACCCTCAAATAAAGAAATTGAAAACATATTTCATTCATGGATGTGTTGTCAGGTGTTTTTGTTTCTGTGATTCGCTCAATGTGTAAATGTAAATGGATGTACTGATATCTTTGTGTGTGTGTGTGTGTGTGTGTGTGTGTGTGCAGATGTTGTTTCTGTGTTTGAGCAGGTAAACTGGGCTGTGGCTCTGATGGATCCTGTACTCTCATCAATTCTGCAGTGTGCACGGCTAAATGTAAAGCCACACAGCACGCCAACATCTCTATTATATTTACAGCATTTCTGTCCGAGACCCAAACGCTCTCTCAATGTGGAGAAAAGAAAATATGAAAATATACAGACTTGAGAGGGATCCTGTGACATATATAAATAAATCATAAATCATAAACCAAAACTTGATACTTGTCATTCAACGAGCCTCGGCTGTTCCACCTTGAGCTGAGAGAAGCAAGTGAGCAAAAATAAACAAACAATAAATATGAATGGTCACTTCCATCAATACTTCCACCTTCACTCTTATAATTCAGAACAAATTATAAGTAAATACAAACACATGCTCATAAAACCTTTGAGTCCTCCGTCGTTTTCTTGCTGATACCTGTAGCATATAATGCCGTCAGTGCAAACTTTATAAATACTGTTTAAATCTTAGACACACGTAAAACCATCTTCATTGCATAACATCATAGCAGTATTGCACTACATCTTCATGTGCGTCTCACTCTCTCGCTCTGGCACACACACATACACACACCACCCATTAATGTATTATACATTATAACCACCAGTGGATGTTATAAAGGATAAATATTCTCATATAGTATCATTTATATTTTATACAGAACACACCTTTTCTTGTCACCCGCACACACATACACACACACACACAAGCAGCAAACACACGTATGCACGCGCACACAGTCACACACAGCTGCATTGTACATGTGTTTCAATTCGTTTTTGACGTAGACAAGAACATGTCAAATATGTCAGTTCAAAGCTGTGAGGTCTGCTTTACATTGAACGGTTCAGTTATTTCTGTGTAGATTTTTGCTGCATTTTACAACAATAAAATGGGAATGTGAGTAAATTCAACAACCAAACTGCAATGTTACTCAAAGGAACCAATGGAATATCGTTTGGTGATGTTGATTTTTACAGACTTAGTCCCGTTAGAAATTGTCATAAAAAAGATATATATATTTATATTCATATTTATATTTATATATATATTTATATATATATATAGGCCATTTATTTCTTAGACATGACTTAGCTTAAATTTGTGTGGACACAAGAGGGAGAAAGAAGCAGAGAAAAAGTGGAAGATAGAGAGTAAAAGAAGACCTATTCCTCCCACAAAGAGGAGTTTCCACTCACGAATCACACACAGAGACACACACACACACACACACACACAGACGCACAGACGCACACACGCACAGACGCACACACGCACAGACGCATGCACGCACACACACACACATACACACACACACACACACACACACACACACACACACACACACACACACACACACACCTACACGCACACGCACACACACACACACCATGGCTTTTACTGCGGCCACTGGAAACGGTGTGTACGTCTGCGGCTGAGGGATTCTTTTGGAAGAGTGATCAGTGAGTCGGCTGCGGTGCAATGAAGCTAACAGCTCTGCTGTTTGTGCCTAGAGATAACATTCATCCTGGATTCTGACTAGCAGGTCAGAACAGCCAGTCGCCCTGTAGAGGAGTGTGCTAGGTTACAGCTGAGGTTACAACTCTACGTGTGTATGTGCGTGCGTGAATGGATGGGTGTGAGAGTGTTGCGTGAGTGTGTGTGCGTCAGAGAGCAAGAGGCTCAACGTATGTCAGAGTATCTACTGCACTCAGGTTTGACCTCTCATGACCATATCTCATGACTGTGTCACTCTTCTCTTCTTCCTTCATGAGACATGCTAAAAAAACTCCTCCACAATAAAGGAGGTGGAGAAGGAGAACACACCCCACTTACTTACTTTCTTTTTTTTTTTTTACCTTTTTTTTCTTTCTTTTTTTAAGTCAGATTTTTCCAAAGTTTTTGTCTCCTGTCGCCATTGTCTTTGAGGATGCATGCACAAATTCAGCATATGAGTTTTTTTTTATCATTATAATTATTTGAACTGCCTTTAAATAACGCCTCGCAATATTCAACATGAGTGATTAGGCAAACGTCAGTCTTGGTCATTGAGGTGTTATTCTGAGTTCACACTCAGCACCAAGAGGAGATTCACAAGAAAAGGGACACTTTGCCGAGAAAAGACGCCTCATCAAGAGGGACTCAGCAGGATCTGGGCGCCCCGTTCTCAGTCTTCCCCCTTTCCTGTCCTGAAACAAGGCAGAGCTGACAGGAGGAGGAGGACAGAAAGCCAGGAGGTGATATAAAAAGAGGGGCTAGAGTCTATTTGGGCGCCTCCATCTCAGACATAGACGCGTGGAGATGTTCAATGGGGGCGTGAGAGGTTGAGGTGGTCTTAATACTACCTCGGGGTCCGTCCCTGCTGGGTCACCCTCTACTCTCTTTCAAGCCGCGTTCAGACCTAATGTCTTGTGTCCAGACATTGTTGAGATCCAGATGGACTGCAGTTCACACATGGCATCAGAATGCATCTGAAATCTCTCAAGTAATCGCTTGTGATTGGATTTCGCTTCACATTTGCTTTTATCTGTTGGGAAACTGCATCTAAACAGAGAAAAACACACATTACACACTACGTTTTTTGACAACGCTAAATCAACCGCGTCCCCAGTTTTGGGTGCAGTCACAGCTATATTTAGAGTTGTCCATTTGTGGCCAAGATGCATTTTAATGCTGAGTGTGAACATGGCCTCGACACTAAGTCCTGCCTCATTATAGTGGAATACTGACTACGTCTTTTCTCTCAGTCTCTTGCAGTCTAATTACACATCGCTGTGTTCACTTCTGTCTCAGAGTCTCTTTTTTGGTATCGTTCCTTGCCTCGCTGTGTCACTTCCTGTGTTTGTCTCTGTGTTTGTCTTAATATGCATTTGTCTCTCTGTGTCATTCTCAGTGATTGCCTAAGCACTGACTTTGCTGGAGAACAGACAGGCAGGCGAGGCTGGCTTGGCCATGAGGGTGAAGGGTGGTGTTGGTTGGTGGTTGTGAGAAAGGGGGTGGTGTGGACGGGTGCAGCATCACAGCCTCTCCCGGGTGGGGATCCAGATGTAAGGCCCTGATTGCTCCTCGATCACTGTCTTTACTTTGTGATAAACCTCTTCAAAGCTGTCCCCTTCCACGACAGCTGCAACAGGACAAAGGAAATGTGAGGGAAGGAGAGAAAACAATGAGGGGTGGAGAATTTTTTTTGAAAAGAGAGATAGTATAGGAAAAAGGGGAAAATAGAGTCATGAGGAGAGAAAAAGAAAGAGAGGGACAAAGGAAACAAAGGGTGTTTATCAGATGTGTTTGCCAGACAATGAAAGGAATAATCAATTATGAATACATTTGTATGATCTGCATACATTGCAGATATTGTGTGCAAACACAATATCTAACAGGCATAACTAACAGGCATATTACCATTATGCATGTATTTCTACAAAGTGTCCCACCTATTTATTCAGTCTCGTACATTCTCTAAAATGTCATATATGACAGCTGTTCACGATTAGAAGAAATAAATTGAAGCCAGCGCCGGATTTGTGTGGAAATCTAACCATCCATATTCTGTCCACCGCTGTGATTTGCCCTAAATGTGTCCCTTAAATGTTAAAGTGCCCTGAGTCCTCCCAGAAGACGCTCACTCTCTTGTTTAACACACTCAGCTCTGTCAGGAACATGGAATAGGAAAAAAAATAATAATAATTGTAGAGGAGGCTTGTTTATCATTGTCATTTGTTATCACTCTCTGACATATGCCAGCAATAAACCAAGAATATGAATAAATTATTGTTTCAAAAATCTTGTAATCATGAAATGGAGTATTTTTTTGATCACCACATCAAATAGATTAGCGTACAGCAGAGAGCAAACACGGGTGTAGGTTTTACCATCTGACGCTGCCATAATCCTAACCAAGATCCACTAAATATACCAGTTTGCTAAAGAGAAATCCCATGCTCTGTATGTACTCATCATTTCTCTGTGTACATCATGGCATATAGACACAGATTCTTCACACTTACCCGAGAAACACTCTAGGAAGTCTTGTTCTAGTTTGAGGGCTCGGTCCATTCCTTTCCTGGCCTGCTCCTCTGTCAGTCGAGTGTTGATCTCTCTGTTAACATCACACACACAATCTTCATTCCAACACATATCTTCATGATGTGCAGCATATTTAATGTCTGTTAAACAAACATTGCAAAATGTAGAAGGACTTGTTGAAGTACATACAGAACATTTTCCAGTGACTTGGGCCGGACAAAGATGGCGATGGGATGAAGCTGAGCTGCTTGTAGTCTGCGCACAGCGTTAGCCGATACATCCAGGATGCAGTGTTTCCCCTGCTACTCGTACACATGCAGGGAAAGAAATGATATGGATGAATAAATACTGTTATTTTAGTAATTACTTTTAAATTGCCAGTTTAATTAAGTATTTTTTAATTCAAATGGTGAAAAAGAAACTGTTAGCAAAGAGGCACAACCTCTCATGACCTCTTACCAAATTGTAAGAGGTCATGAGAGGTTGTGCCTCTTTGCTAAAAGTTTCTTAATTTGTGAAGTGATAAAAGTAAAAATACTTTTATCACTTCACAAATTAATCTTATTTAATTAATATTATCATGCCTTATAATTGCATACAAATAATTAGTCGAAGTAATAAAGCCAATTGTTAAAAAGGATTGGAACTACATTTTAATTTTTTTTATTGCCATTGATTCTTATTTCCTGGTCCAACATGTTGCTGCGCACCTGCTCCGCCACCTCACGGACACTCTGCACACTGGTGCCATACAGGTGACTGTTGTACTGGCCCGCCTCGATGAACCGATGGCTCTGGATGTCCTTCTCCATCTGCTCCCGTGACGACACAAAGTGATAGTCCCGTCCATCCACCTCATACTCCCTCTTGGGCCGCGTGGTGTCTGTCAGGGGATGAACGAAACAATGAAAAGCAGCACATACACCCTTTACCCTGTATTATACCGACATCCCCCTAAAATGGCTGCAGGTGGCAGCACTGACATGGAAATAAAATCAGTCTCCATGAGTGACAGTATAACTACTTACGTGGGACACAAGATCCAAACTTATCAGGGAACTCAGACAACAGATCGTCGTTTATCCGGTCTTTCACAGGACCCAGTATGATGATGGGCCTCGCATAATGAACTTAGCATGAAGAGAAAGAGAGAAGATTGTGAGTAGAAGCATTCAGAAAAGGGAAATTAAATAGAATATAAAATCCTTAAGTAATAGATTTTTTGTATGACCTTACCTTCCACTTGAGTGACGGTCTCATAACTTTGTGAGGGTTTATCTCTCCCTGGTGAGAGTACATAGAAGCATTCAGGCACATTTCTTTTTAACATTAAACATAACATTGAGGCTCATGAGTCTGCAGGTGTGTGTCTGTTTGTATTTGTTTGTAGTGAGAGTGTCACAGCTAATATCAGACGTCGTTACCGACAAGAACCGTAAACACGTGGCTCTGTTGGAGGTGAGGTGTTCTTTAGACTTGAGTGAGCAAAAACGGCTCTTGTTGATAATTGACGGTGTGTGTAATGTCCACACATTGGTGGTGGGGCATTTGGAGATTACAGATATGCCAAACAGTAAGGCAAAGTTAGGGAAGGGACTCAGTTATGGCAATTCAATTTACACCTTCAATTGAGCTATTAATCTGGTCATGGATATTAGAGAGTTTGTCGGATTACTATTTCCATATATAGAATTTCCATAAAGTATATGTAAATAAAATATTGATATATATTGTGTGTATACAACAGCACATTGTATGCCTGTGATGCTGCCCATTACTATGGTAAGTGGTAGCTTTCAGTGTCAATAAATGGTACATTATTGCTTCATACTAATTACCAAGAGTGCCCAAGCTGTCTCGACCATGGTCCTGCAACAGAAAGAACAGCAGAGATTCACACACTGGGAGACACTGTTAGGACCAGTCAGTTATTCACACAGCTCTGGTGAATGAACTTACCCTCTCTTTGGTGTTAACACGAGACCACTCTTTTCTTTCCACCCTATAGAGACGAGGAGGAAGAACAATGTACTTACTTGATTTTGGAGACCAAACAATCAAGTCAGAAAAGTTGAACCAAGGTGTTTTGTAATTGTTGAAGCGCAAAGAAAGATAAATCAAACCTCCCACACTCACTCACAGGGAAAAGTCTGACCTGTGCTTGCTCGGGATGAAGCCGACCTCCTCGGCTTCGTTCTGGGGGCTGACCTTACGGGCTTGCCACCACTCCTCATCTCCACAGTCCAACACATGAAGCACATCCCCAAACCTGAAGCCCAGTGCCTGACTGAGGAAGCCACAGTCCGCAGTCTTGTCATAGTCAAAAAGAGCCCTGAGTGAAGGAAGAATTAAAATCAGTCACTAAATAAACACCAAAAATTATGAATAGTTTTCTTACATTTTGCTTAAGTGGCTTCATAATACTAACATTTTGTTTATCCCACTGTTTGAAAATAACACATACTTTAGGCCTGTATATTTATTTTTAAACGTGTTTTTAGTATAAGTGACTTATATAGAGAGAAATATACAAATACAAGATGGCATTTTGTGAAGGCAAATGCATAAGTATGGATGTTCATATATTGAATGCACTGAACAGTTATAACCTTTTTTTGTTGAAAATTCAACCTCAGTTCTGTGTAAATTGTCATAAATCAAACTGTATACAGTAGAATAATCTTTAACTGATCAAATGGAGAAACCCCAAAGGAACATGTTCAAGCTTTTCATAATGATGAAAGAAACCCTCTGTGGTCGACTGACGAGTGGTCGTCCCGCAACCACAAGGTAGCCGGTTCGATCCCCAGTCCCCCCATAGCTCACATGTCGAAGTGTCCCTGAGCAAGACACTGAACCCTTAACTGCTCCCCGGGCGCCTCACAGGGCTGCCCACTGCTCCCTATCCAGGGATGGGTCAAATACAGAGAAGAATTTCCCCAAGGGGATTAATAAAAGTGCATGTTTCTGTTTTTCTTTTCTGAGGGCAGCCTGCTCCATATGTATTACTGCAATAATGTTTCAGGCCACCATGTGGCAGCACTGATCACTGAGCTCTGAGCACTGAGCTTTGAAGACATTCCATGCCATTTTGGATTTAAACATGTCTTAATGTGTGAATGAGTGCTCATGCTCTCCTATGGCATATGTTGTATTTGTGTTACTTTACACACCCCTGACTCTACCATGAATTCTGCTGATCTGTTGCTTAGAAGTTCACCTGTCCTCTAGTTGTTTATATGCCCTTCCTTTATCTGAATAACAACTTTTTGTTGAGCACAGAATACCTGTAATGGGTGCTTCTGTCATTCAACCATTCAGGACATTGACAGGTAACGTTCAACTGTATTTCACGGTGAGACGAAATGGTCGGGCAGTTTGTCCGAAACACACTGGAGCCGGAGGTACAGGACCACCAGCCCCTAGACTTCTGGACCTGGAACCCCGGCAGCGAGTACACTCACCTGGGGCCGAGCTAATGGTTTTGTTCAACGGCAAACAATTTAAGCTTGCGTCGCTGTCAGCAGCCAGTAGGTAACGGTAATATCACGGCAGATACATACAGTAAGACTATATTTATCCGACCGCAAATGGCAAACACCATGATCTATTTGATTGCAATATTAAAACATGAGAAGGAGTTTGGTTCTCAGGAGAAGAAGCAGGACGAACGTGGCAGCATCTCGAGGACGGAGGAAGTTTTGGAGGGAAACTACGACAACATGGCAACGGGAGAACCCAGTAATGTTATCAAGGAATTGTTTAAACCCACAGCAAACTATTTGAATTGTCCTATCATTGCTGCTGGTTATTGAGTGTAATGGAAATTGTATGTGTCACACCTTGAATTGTATGTCACACCTCGACCTGGTAAGAGCATAATTATCAGTTTACAGGACACCAATTAAGAAGTTCTTCCAAAGGTAAGACCCATATATGTTTGCTAACTGCGGCAGGGTTTTCGGTTTGAACCGGTTGCACAGCTTGTGTTGATTGTTATAAGATAATTTATAATTAGTATTAATCTCTTCATGAACTTCATATCCTGTATTCTGTCGCTGGTTGGTTGGTTGGATTGGTTGGTGTAGCAGGGGCGCTGAAACAGTGGTGAGCTGCTCATATTGTTTATCTCACTGTATTTACACAACTTTGCACAAGTTAGGATGTGCATGGAAGGATGCAGCCTTCTCTGAAGCAGTTTGGCAGTTCAACCTCACATGTACTTGTATAAAGTATTATATGGCACATAATGATGTATATTCTTTGTAATGTAAAGATCAGACGTTCCTTAGCATATGGTGTGAAGAGGTGAAATACAGCATTTCATTTACTGTGTTACTGGAAATATGAACTTTTTTTGTGTAAATTGAATTTGCAGTAAATCTCCGCAGTCAAACAGATGAAGCACATCCCCAGACCTGAAGCCCAGTGCCTAGTATTGGCGGGGAATGTCTTGAATCGGAAAAATACACGTAAAGCCACAGTGAGTTGTCTTCAGTCTTTACTGGACTGTGTAATGTAGCAGTTTAGCTCTGATATGGGCTTACTTATGATAGGACTGGGGCCTGGGCAATACAAATCAATCTTAAATTAATAAATCGTAATATGAGACTAGATATCGTCTTAGATTTTGGATATTGTAATATAGCATAAGTGTTTCCATTAATAATTTTAAATAATTTTCTGAACATATACTATTTTTTTCTAGTTGTTGTCTTATTTTTCCTTATACCACTTTGTCATTATGTCCACTTTACTAATGATTATTTGACATGAATCTCACTGTGTAAATATTTTATAAAAGCACCAATAGTCAACCCTATACTATCGTCTCAATATCGAAATATTTGGTCAAATATATTGTAATATTTCATTTTTCTTCATATCGCCCAGTCCTACTTTTATATCATGTAAATGTACATTATGCATTCCTTTAGTGCCACTGCCTTGTCATTTTATGTATCTGCTGTTACTTACACTCACGTAACTTTGGAGCCTCTCTGACTTGTGCTTGACTTGGTTGTGGCTCATTGTTTAGAACTGTCTACAGTGGCTACAGTTAATCATTTATGTCTATTAATCAAATTCCCTTCGGCGGTCATGACTCATATTTCACTTTCAAAACTAAACATTTCAGCGAGGATTTGCAGTTACTTCATAATTTAAAAACAACAGTTGGCATCATAAGAGCGCCTTAGTGGATGACTGGAGGGCTTTGCTCCAATTATGACTAAATATATAACGATGCCACAAAAGATTCCGTTTTGTAAGTGCAGAGCAATCTATTCATGTCAAGTATAAATGGTAAATGGTCTTGCATTTGTATCCGACCACTCAAAGTACTGTACACTACATGTCAACGTCCACTCATTCAAACCCATTCATACACTGATGGCAGAGACTGCCATGCAAGGTGCCACCTGCCCATCCTACACTAATGCACGCACACACACACACACACACACACACACACACACACACACACACACACACACACACACACACACACACACACACACACACACACACACACACACACACACACACACACAGACCGATGGCACAGCCTTTGGGAGCAATTTGGGGTTCAGTGTCTTGCCCATAGCTAGTGTGAGATTGCTGGAAACGCTAACAAAACATATCACTGACATTCGTTTTTGGCTAAATATCCTGAACATAATGTCGGCTAGCGTGCTAACTTAGATTCATTAGCGTGTGACTGTGCGAGACCTGATGTAGAAGCCTCTCTTTGGGTTGCTTCTTAGCGTCGTGGTCCCAGAGCCCATACTGCTGTTCATCAGCTGTTCCCTCAAGTCGTGGATCTTAGCCTCAAAACGGCTGTACTCTGAAACAGAGAAATACAAACGCATAAAGACCTTTTGGCCAACACCCAAACGCATCAACAGTTTGTTTAAGTGATAGGGATGCACCAATTCCAATACCAAAGCTCAGTACTGATATAAAACCAGTTGAGTTTATAATTAATCATTTTCAGTTCAAATTGTTTTGTGAGGCACCATTCGGGACGGATTTACTTTAAACTTGTATAATATTAGAAAACAGATGTGTTTGTTATGCATGACAGTTGTGGCTTTACCATCGGGTCTGTACTGAGCGATGATGGTCACTGTCTGGCCAGCATTCTTCAAGGCTGCAGCGGCCTGTTCGTGTGTGGCCATACGCAGGTCCACGCCGTTCACCTGACACACACACACACACACAGCACAACTGTTAACAACCACAGCTGAAAAAAACACTCAGTGCAACTGAAAATGCATGTAATGTGTGACTGCTTTAGGAAGATAAAAGTCTTTACACTGAGGATCTGATCGCCCTTGTGCAGCTCTCCGCTGAGGTCTGCTGGCCCCCCTGCCAGGATGAAAGAGATAAAGATACCCTCTCCATCCTCTCCTCCAACAATGTTGAATCCCAGACCAGTGGAGCCTCGGTGGATCAAAACTCTGCGAGGCTCCCTGGAGGAGAGATGGGGGAGAGGGGAAAGTAGAGAGTCATGCTATCAATAATACTATGCACCACATAAAATCAATATACCACTAATACAGGTAATCCTACTACGAATAATATACAGTACATGTTTAGCTGAAGAATCATTGCTCACCTGGGGATGTCATCATCTCCCATCATGCCATGCAGAACCGGAGAAAACCGACTCGGTGAGGTGGGAGTGAGGGCTTGTGGGTAATCTGACCCGAGATAGTTGGGGTGGCTGAGTTCAGTGTCCATATGGGAATATGCTGGGGAAATACAGACAAAAGAGGTATAATATGTGGCTTTTTCATCAAATAAACATGTGTGGAATGTGATATTTAGTTGTTTGTATGTTGAGTTACAGAAATTCTCTGTAAACATCTCATGAAAGCCTATTGCACAAAGAGTATTACTATGCTCAGATTCTTTTAATACAAGGGTATATTTTGTGTTTTTGTGAGAAAAAAACAACTGAATCTTTACACTTCAGCTTTGAATTTCCACAGAATTTCCACAGTCATCTCAAGTGTTTTAGAAACAACAACAATATATTCCCTCTACTCTACAAAATACCATTTTTGCGGGTGTACTTTCTTGGAAATACATCAATTCAAAGGCAGGACATTTGGTTGTGTGTTTACTGGTGAGGTTATTAGCCTTTGCAACACACAGTGTAGATTGGCTTACTGCTAGTGAGGTCGGGAGGGTTGTAGGAGTTGGTTAGGAACAGGTTGTTGGGCTTGGCCACCCTGAGGTACACCACCTCGGCTGTGTTCTTCAGAGCCCCCACCGCATCCTCATGCATCACATCCTCAAGACACACATTGTTCACCTGGTTGTTTACGACAAGCAAAACACAATCAGAATCACCAACTGCAAACGACAAGGCTCAGTACATTTGTTATGAATGATAGTCGCTCTGCAGAGGAACGTAACGATGGTAGTCAACAATTAAGATCAGACAACACCAACAGATCAAATTTAGATTTCATAATTATTTCAAAATGTCATCCTTTTAGTATAGGGTTCCTAATGGATTAGTCAGCTAATGTAATTCATTTTGTGTGCTGTTTCACACTGAATGACTTATTTCCAAGAAACTTGTGAGCACATCTCTGGTAACCACAACATTTTAAGTGTTGCTATTGTGTGATTCTTCGTCAAGAATTTTACAGAACTGTCGTTTAAATCTACAAAAAAATTTCATAATTTATTTGGTCAAGGACGGCCCTACATTTTAGTATGAAAGTAAAACATATTTCATCATTTTCTAATGCTCGAACAATTAGCCTAAACGGATTTGTTACGGCACACATACCTACATTTAAACGATACACAATGTAAAATTAACCGCTAACTGTATTATGAATTCCTTTCGTAGGAATTATAAGATAAATTGCCAAGCATCAATCAGATTAGAAAGGTAAAGATACTCGAAACCACAAATAAAGCTGGGGGTCCCCTCTGGTTTGGGAGCCCTTGTTAAAGTAATATACATATGTCCACACTTAACTGTCTCTGTGTGTTAAGGTTTCATAAAATAAGATATTACATGTGACTTCATATAGCCACTGATGGTCAATGTATGTTTTAACGGAATCATGATGAGCAGAAGGCTGTTGCTGTATCCCATTTGCTCATTTGTGTCTGAGCATTTGCTCAGACACCATTTAGCAGAGAAACCCAGCACCATTTTGAAGCTGCTGGTGTTGAGCTTGCCATCCACTGCTACATTTCAGCCTCTCTGTTGTCCAGCAGGTGGCAGCAATGCTGCTCGAGACTCATTGTGGCAATGCTCCAGTTAAACATTGAAATCCCATCCTACACAACTATTAGCATATTAATGAAAGCGAGTTCAGGCCATGAAAATTACAGCTGTAATTTATCTTGGCTCTTGATACGTCAATGCTGCTTGTATACACACATGAGTGGGTGTGCATGTGTGTGTCTGTGTGCTCAAAAGGTGAGACTCTGATGCTATTAGTGACATGTGTATTATGTGTGGGCATGTATTTCTAGCAGTTAGTCCATATGAATGACCAACCGCTAAGATCTTGTCCCCAATCTGCAGACGGCAATCTTTATGAGCCGCTCCGCCTTCAATGATCTTGGTGACATAGATACTGTTATCTCCTGGTATGTGCTGGTTTCCCACCCCTCCAGCAATGCTGAAACCTAATCCTGAGAAAAGGGAGCAATGAGAGAGAGAGAGAGAGAGAGAGAGAGAGAGAGAGAGAGAGAGAGAGAGTGAGCAAAATAGGTATGGGTTAACAGAGCAGATTTCCTAAATCCAGGGGGCACAGCTTAGCTGGGTATAAAGCATCTTTAAGCCCACACAAAAGCGTTGATGCTGTACACCAATCCACACTTCCACATACCTTTAGGCCCTTTGATGAGTTTGATTTCAGTGATTTTCTCTGCTGCTGGTTTTCTGCGGAGAACATAGAGGCGTACAATAGCACCTGCCTCCTTAAGGGCCTCCACAGCTTGGCTGTGTGTCACTTCCCTCACATCTACATCATTCACAAATAGGATGCAGTCATTCACACTAAGAGAGAAAGAGAGAGAAAGAGAGAGAGAGAGGAGAGAGACAAAATACTGAATTAGTTTTTGTTTTGATGAGGAAATTGAGTGTAATCCTCTACCAGACGAGGTCAGGCACAGACAACTATATCTCATCGACAACTATCTATGTCTGTGTTGGGGATCCAGTTTCACTGCAGACGACTGGCCTTTCCCCCAAATCTCAGAATCCAAGGTAGAAACCCTTCTAGCACAGAGGTTAGCTGCGGTAAAGCTCTCTTTGCGTTAGCCGTTCCTGAAAACGATGAGGAGTTGATACGTGAAGAGCAAGTGGCCGCATACGTGCAGAAGAGAAGCTGATTTTCAAGCAAGAAGATTTTGATGAAATAGCTATTTTCAGACGCACACATTTCTTCCTCCAAGGGCGTAAAAACTCTACTTATCACTATTCCATTCATGTGTTTAAAATTGATTTTCACGGCCATGAAAATTATAGGGTGTAACATTTTGTAAGACTGAAATAACTCTTCAGGGCTGCAAGAGGTTTAACAAATGAAGCTTAGCGAAAGTTCAATCAGGGAGACTATCTTCATGCTTGCTCTATTTATTTACATTCTCTCTCTCTCTCTCTCTCTCTTCCTTCTACCGCTTCAAACTCCAGAATTCACCGATCAGAAGTTGCCACGACCTCTGTGAGCCAATCGTCTCGTTGCTGTCAAATGTTTTCTCTGCTGCTGTCAGCTGTCGTTTCAGTGCCCTTCTCCACCCCGGTCACCAACAGTTTTCATCACAACCACATCAACCGCTGAGCTCAGCAAAAGTCCTCACCCAGATCTTCAGCCACTGTTCTCCACCCTTCACCTCCACCATCACCCGTGTCTAGACTACATCATGACAGGACTTCGCTCATAAAATGATGACTTAACATATTTCCTCAACTTTTCCGATTGAGCACACTATGTCAAATACATTAATTTAACTACTCTTAAGCCTCACTTTGAATGATATCCCTCCTGATTGAAGTGAGATATCACTGAAGCCAACTCCAAAGGGAACCAATGGCTGCAGACATCTACATACAAAGGATTTTACACTGACAAAGTCTGAGCTGCATATTGTTTGTGAGGCAATATTAGATATATTTGCACGTAAAGAAGTGCACATTTTTATCAAACTCTAACACGTTTGTTTAATGCTGGCAATTCTAGTGCAGCTCCACCATAGAGCCTCCTTTTAAGGTTTCCTCCTATTTACATACAACCTTTATTAAGCTATAAAGAACAATTTATGTGCATACTGCATGAAATGATCCGAACCCGCACTATCAAACCACACTTCCATTAACCTCACAGAGTTCTTTCAAAGGTTATTCAAATAAATCATAGCAGTCACTGAGTCACTTAATGTAGAAGACGGAAATCATGTTTTGGGGTTTGAATCATCAAATAGAAACGTCAAACCATCCGAAAGCAACATGAATTATACACCCACAAATTGCAGGTTTTGTAAGGTTGTCAATGAATTCCATTTATTAGATACTAGGAGTAGTTAGAGTTTAAGTATTTTCCTCAAGATATTTGGCATATGTTGTTAATAGCCGAGGGAAAAACACATTGCGTTTAGGCAAATATAAGCGTTCTCTCCAGGCCTGCTCAACACTCTGAAGTCATTCCAGATGGAAGTTTATAGGTCAACTGTAACGAGAAGGACGAGAAGGATGCCTCTGTACATTACTTATTCATTGCAGTTGCTGTTTATTGCTATTCCCTTCCCATCCAATGTCATGTACTTTAAAACAGGATCTCTTTAACATAAACGCTGTCTATAAATGAATGAATGCTGTCTCTGTTTAACCTCCCAAGAAAACCATTTAAAAAAGTGTTTTACAATTCTTAACTAAAATACATAGACCTATAAAAGTAGTAGAGGATTTGGTGGAGGCATTTAGATCTTGAATTAAAGCGGCAGGTCTTCTCTGATGTAACTTTGATGCAGAACGAGCTGGACAGTCAATAGGCTGTAGTTCTGTGGTACAATACTTTTAGACTTAAAACGAAGAGGTGAGGTTCCACTTTGGCTGTTTCTCTAAGTGTGTTTGCTGGTAGAAAAGTGACTGGCTGTCTGAATCAGTGAATTCAAAAGAAAAGGCAGGGTAAATGGGGGAAGTAGAGCAGCATTTCTTTCATCTGAAACCCGAGTCGGCCTAGTGGGCCTATGGGCTTTTTGATTGTTGGATTTTATGTTTTGTGGAATGTGGGAACATGAACGCACAAAGGCCGGCTTTGAGTGGGATTTTACCTCAGCCGTCCATCCTGAGCCGCGGCTCCTCCAGGTATGATTTTGGTGATGAAGATGCTGGGGTCGTCGCCCACGTGAGGGTTGTCTGTTCCTCCTGCTATGCTGAAGCCAAGACCGGAGTTACCCTGCAGTAGCAAACAAAAAGACGCTGTTAATCACATCAGGGGCATTTGACTGGCTTTGGATATTGGAGACAGTCAGTTGAAACTATCCCTTTTCCATGTCTACATGTAAATATGTCACAAATCAAGTTTAAAAGATAGTTTCTCAGACTCACTCTCTCCAGTGTGATCTCCTCGTATTCAATTTCCCCTTCTATCCCATTTACCTGTCAGAGAAGGATGTCAGTTAATATTGTCATTCAAAGAAAATCATTTTAAACATATATACAAGTGATGAACAAATGATTTATAAGCAAAAATCCCAATTTAAATCCTAAAGAGCTAATGTTGATTCAGCGTTTGCCCCCTGGGCCTGATCCTCATATGTTGCTTCATCAACTGACTCATAAATCCTGCTTGGGGGGATTTCCCCTCTGCTCCTGAATGCAGCATCATCAACACCAAAATCTAATTATAGCATCGTTTAAACGGAACTTCTCTCCTCTAAATCGAATCCAGAATTGTGGTACCTGGTAGAAAATAGCAACGCTATTCTTTTAGTCTAATTCGCCTTCTGGCTGAACAACTCCACCACACATCAGCTTTACCTCTAGAATTAAGCAAGTCCCAGAGGAAAAGTGAATTTAAAGAAATTCAGACTTCACTGTTTTGGTGTCTGACCTAGAAAACAACTTTTCTTAGCGCCGTAGTGGTGCAAAAATACTGGTCTGTAGTGGGAGCATATAGAGGCTTTTCTCTGAGAAGCCTTGTTCTCTAATCCCTCACAATTCATGACAATATGTTCAACGTATCTCACTGCTTTCATTTGAGAAAAGGCATCATTAAAGATTGTTGAATCTAATTAAGTAATGCGTCTGTTCAGTCTAATGTATATCAGACAGAAAAACTTCATTTTAATTAAAAAGACGTACAATTAATTACTTTTATTATTCAGATTAAAACAATGCACACAGAGCTACCTGGATGCTGGGAAACGAGCAGAACTACTGATAACAAGGACTGAATATGAAGGCAGTTAAATTGAGCCTATAACAATACAATAAATGGAAGATTAAACATAATCCTTACATATGGGGAGCCATCGAGTGTGTCAGTGTTCACCACCACTGGAGGAGTATTTCCCTGGAGGCAGAGAGAGAAGACGCATTATTAAGAAATAATGGCAGAAACTCGAAGATGAGGCAGTTCCTGGATGAGCTCTCAGTGTATCTGTGAAACCTACAGTCACAGCCAAGACTGATGACCATTTTAGCGCTTAGCTGTGATAATACTATTCTCATTCTACTATGGCTGTCACTCTAAAGGATCGGGAGCACTGCTTGGGAGAAATGTATTATTACCCACGATGATGGACCTAGAAATAATTAATGGTCGACCCCATGGTTTTTCCATAATCTTTGTCTTTGGTGCATCTTGGTTGAATGTATAGCTTGGGTTACAGATACTGTAAGGCTATTTAGTGAATACTGTGGACATGGTCGTCTGCCTCACGCCCACCAAGCGCTTCAAAATAAACATTACGGACAGCAAGTCTATGAGAGGAGAGGATTTTTTGGGGCATTGTTTTGGTTTACCTGCTTCTCTGTCAGCTCATATACAGTGTGGCCTTTACACACTATTCTTATTCCTCTCCCTTTAATCTCTTTATCATTTACTCTCATTCCTTTCATAGATTCACTCTCATCATCAAGGTATCTGATGTTGTCAGATGTAAATACACTATTATGTACAGTACTCTTTGGAGAACACGGTGTGACTCCCCATCTAAAGTCCTGTGTTTATTTCTTTATTTCTGCACTCTGATTAGCATGGGAGAGACGCTCTGAAGTGCTTACAGAGCAGCAAACAGCAGCATAAAATCAGCCTGCTGACCTTCACAGACACGACAGCTCTGGCACACACAAACAACTACACAACAAAACTGAACACAGTTTCTCAGCTTTTAAGGAAAACTATTTCACATTCTTGCCCAGTGGGAAGTTATTTTTTCCACTCAGTCTGTTGCTCTCTTTACGAGATTTAAGTTGTCATGGGAACTCGGAAGAGGAAACGCTCACTGTGTTTTTGCGTAGACTGTTACAGTATTACCAGTTTATTAGGTACACCTAGATGAAACTAATGCAACAGTCCTGCAATAATCCTATCTTTAGGTTATAGGTTATAATATTCTCCTTCCATCCTATCCCCCAAGCCCCATTTCTTGTAATGAATCAAGTTGAATGATACTAAATATAGAGAAAATACTCATCCGCATGAGCAAAAGACATACAACTCTCCCCCAGCCCGCTACAAAACGCCAGAGCTCTGCTTCAACTGCAAACGGTTCGATTATAAGAGTGCCATGTGCAGAACTCCACCGTGTGGCTGTGTCCAATGGGCCGTGCTGCTGAACATTACGTCAAATTCATCCTTATCTAGAGACAAAAATAATGAGTATAGCCGGCAGAAATCTAAGCCCAGTGCAGGCAGTTTCCCTGCAGGGATTTTGACAGAGCCCTCTCTCCCTCGCTCTGCTGTCAAGTTGTTCGACGTCGCGGTTGTTAGGATTTACAGTGTTTGGCTGCTCTTTCCCACCTATATTTTAGCACCACCTATTCAGCTAACCCGTCCCCTGCCATGTCTGTACAGGCAGCACCACCATCCATCCACTCTCAGACCTTTTCCTCTTGATGGATTTCGAAATATGCATATTCTAAGACAAATATAACTGATTTATTTGGATTTTTCTTCTTACCCTGATCTTCAGATTGTTGTAATGTTTTGTACGATTTCTTTCATAAAAAAGAATATACATATATCAATATTTTAGCAGTGGCAAGAAACAGAGCAGCAAAGGAGCGAAGCGGTGTGTTTAAATGAATACATTACAGTTGAATCACAATATTTTCAGGTGATCTAGTCATTCTCTACTGCTCTGTGCACGTGCGCCTGCATACGTGCATGTTTGTCTGAGGCTCATAACCCATTTTGTGCACGCTCACACCGCTAGTCGCTTTCAGTCTGATTGACATTTTTAGTCAAATGAGGTAAAATAACACCGATAATAACATTCACCGGTTTAGTTAAGCCTAAGGATATTTAAAACATCAACTGCTGTCTTTGCCTTTCCTGTTGAGATTAAGCGAGCAAAGAATACTTCAATATGATCAGAGGGGATGATGTCACGTGTGAGCTGGCACTGGATACAAACCTAAGGTTGCATTAGAGAGGCTTTAACGGTGCATGTCCCGCACACCTTGCAGAAGCTGGAAAGCCTTTAACACATAAAAGCCATCCAGGCAATCAGCAAGATAATGACCTCTATTGAAACATACGCAATGTCAAACTATGTATTGGCATGTGTTTGATAAATACAATGTTTTCAATGTCTATCCAAAGTACTGCTCATCTGTTTAAGAGACAAATAGGGCCAGACAGATAACAGTACCAAATGCTCCAGATTGACCCTCACCTTATAGGGCTGTGCAAGGCTGTTCAAGAAATGGAAATAAGAGGATAAGACTTGTGTGAAGTATTTTGTAAGATGTGAGTCAGGTTGGATAGCTGGTGCCTCTTTGTCAGTGACAGAGATTAATTTGGACATCACATGGACATTCTTCACTTATTGGCTTCTTATTAAAGCCCAAGTATACCTGAAGTGCAGGATAGTGGTAGCATACTTGTATGTGTGAGGGTTATGGGGTTGTGGAGCGGAATATTGAATGAAAGAAACCTTCACACCATTAGAGGAGGACTCACAAACAATCGGACAGCCCGAGCAAGAGCAGGATTTGATTAGCATTACCAGATTTGATTACTGAGGCTTACTGTGATTAAAATATCCATCATGGGCCTTCAGTGCAGCCATAGCCATTACTTTTTTTCTATCTGTGCAGATCAACAAAACAAAGCCATGGCACCATAATAATAATAATATAATCAAACATACTCTTCAAGCCCCACCTCATCTGAGCTACTAATCAAAATTGGCATTTTCAATAAGCTTTCCCAGATATGAGGTAGAGTCATAGTAAACAAATAATAATAATAAACCAGTGAACATGTTTAAAACATGCCTACCATCTTATGATGCCGATGTCTCTTGGCTTTTCGTACATTGTTGAGGAACCGGCAGCCCATCTTTTTGGCGTACCACACAGACATGAACATTGTGCTTCAGTGCCAAAATGTAAATCGTGGTGGATAAACTGGGAGCAAACCCTGCTCACCTCCCAAAATGACATACACACCCACCAAGCGTGTGGCTAGAGTAGTTTGAGTGCGCTCCAGAAGTGTCTGCTTACAACAACACCAAAAAAGCATCATTGCAAAGCGAGCCATTAGGTCTAGGCCCTGCCATGACAATTGATCATAAACCACAGAGCGTCCAGATTAGGTGAATTAAAAGATATCTATTTTAACTTAACATGTACCGTTTCAGCTTTGCTTTCCATTCAATCTAAATACAACATAATACCAAAGGTGGCATGCTTAAGACACAGGATACACCTTTATACAATTTGTAATCCAAAATCAAAGAGAAAGCACAGCCCTATTAGTGTCCTCATCTTGCCGAGTCGTTGCTGGAGACTTAATTTGAGGAAGCCCAATAACACCCTCCAATCCAGAGCTTGAGTTATAAAAAATGATTCATCGCTGATATAGCTCGTTATTATCCGAGACACAATTGTCCTGTCTTCATTCAAATCACCTATCCAGAGTGAAAAATGACCATTTAAAAACAGATCCCTCCAGTGATCGGCATCCGTGGCAGTGGGCTGCGATAGCGGTGCCTCCCTGCTGCTGGTCTGTGCTCAGCGAGAATGCTGTTCATATTTTCTGCTGCTACTGTACTGTACCCCTCCCATCCCCACTGCTCAGGGAAAGAGGAGCGAGCAGGAAAGTTTGATGGCAATTACTTAGCTGTCTCTCTGTATAATGTCCACGCTGGTGATGCGAGAGGAGGAGGATATATACGTTGGCTGAATTTAGAAGGACAAGCAGCTCAAACCGGCCTGACTCGTCCCAGGGAGCACTTGGAGCTGAGAGGGGGCTGGAGGCCTGTGAGCCCCAATTTCTACAGTCAGTCAGTCAGGATAGTGAAATGTAAACACAGTGGTGTCAGCGAGGGTGGAAACATGTAGCTTGACATCAGATTATTTTAGTTTGTGTCCTGTGTTTTTTTTCTTCTGTTTTCAGTTTTAGTAAGGATCAGAAATCTTGCTGATATTTTCGAGCAATTTGTCTAATTTGTTGCTGCATTAAAAAGGTTTATAGTTGAATTGTAATTCATATTCATTCAAGTTGGTTGTGTACAATTGATTATTTTAACAATAAATAGAAATTTAGTAAATGTATATCTTTGTATGTATTAAATACATTTTGTTTTACAAAGAAAACAAGGTTTAGGTCAAGCCTGATGTATAGCTTATTAATTAAACACTGCAATTGGAATTGTATTCGGCCGATACCCAAAGCCCAGATATCTTTATCGGTATCAGGAATAAAAAATGAATCGCTGCATCCCTACTTCTGCTGTCAATGATTGCAGCACCATGAACAGAAAAACACTTGAAGCAGGGTAAAGATTAGGTTTAAAAATATGTTTAAAAAGGAAATTACACATATGCTTGCCATATTTTGATTACTAAGTGGTGGATGTAACCTTACAAAGGCACACAACTTCTTACAAAAAGATTAGAATTCCCATTTAAATCAACATATTTTTTCCCAGCTCTCTCTCGCTCTCTCTCTCTCTCTCTCTCTCTCTCTCTCTCTCTCTTTGATAGACAGATGGATCGACAGGCGTGTAATATACACGTGCGCACACACAATGGCATGCACACTGAACAGACTTATGTAAGGACATGCTGAAGGACAAGCTGTCAGCTGACGTTCTCATTTTGTTAAATAAAATTCCTCCGTCCACCTATCTAATATTCTCACCCTTCCAATTGCAAGGACCTCTCTATCTGTCTTACTCTGCCATTCAGCATGAACATATTTTTTTCCTCCCCTCTCTCTCTCTCCCCTCTCCTTCCCCAAGGACCTGAGCTGCTGCTGCACTGTAATTACACCGAAGCTGCAGGGACATATTTAAACATTTATTAAAGAAAAGTAAGGAGGACGGAGAAAATGAAGATAGAAACCAGATACCAAGCAGACAAGTGCAGAGCAGAAAGGGGAGGGTATGATGAGGAGCGCTTGGGCAAACACTACAGAAAACAGTAATTGAATCCTTACAGTGAAAACAATTGTCTTTTTTTGCAAAGAAAAGTGCCAAACACATCTTAGAGGGGTTGACTATTTTGTCTGAAGAGGATTTGTGTGAAACGTATTGTGTATGGGAACATTCTGTGGTTTTAGAGGAGAGAAAGTGATGAGCATCGTTTTTCACAGAGGAGACAGTGTAACATAAACTGGGCGGTGGGTGTCTTTAGTAAGCACTTTATACCTGCTGGTTCTCACTCCCGGCTTGTCAAATGAAGAATGAATGGCAAATGGTTTCTTAGAGGGACAGTGCGGTGCATTTGCTGGCATCTAACGGTGTAGTTGAAGATTGCAACCAACTGAATACCCCTCCGCTCACTCCTACCTTTGCAGGACTACGGTAACATGAGCCACCGCGTGCAGAGTCGTGGTTACGGCATTCGACTCACTCAGGGGCCAATCTTACAGTAATAACACAACTTTAGGAGCGTAAGTTGTTGAGAACTTATCAAAATATATATATCACAAACTGATTCTGAGAAACTGGTTAATTTTCATTAAATTAGGTTCCTGCAATGACCTTTTAAATGGATTATCAAAATGCTCAATAGGAAGAATTCAACTCACTGAAAGCATCATCGCATTACTACAATACTCAAATCACCTCAATGGCTTCTCATTCGACAGATAATTCTTTTCAATATCCTCCGATTGGTTTTGAAGGTGCTACATGGTTATAGTATAGTATGTATTATAGTATATTTCTGACCTGCTCGCTAACTTTACCTCCATCATACCTCTCAAGTCTTCAGGCCGTGGCTTTGTACCAGAACACGTTTTGCAGTGAGTAAAGGTGCTCATGCTACTGTGATACCTGCCCTCTGGAATTATTTTCCTAATGATCTGCGATTTACTGTATAACAACTGTACATTTAAAGGTAAGCTCAACACCTTTATTATTTTCTCATGCGTATAGTGTTAGTTGTGAGTAAACCATGTGTATGTATGTATGTATGTATGTATAAATATGTTGTTTGTATGTTTATTTTATTTATACAGTTGTTTTGCGTATACTTGTATTTATTTTATTCTCTTTCTTTCTTTTAATTCTTCTTTTATTTTGATTACATCTGAATATTACATATTCTGCTAATATATCCCTCGAAATGCGACACACTGGCCCTTTAAGACTACTTTTGAGACAGATCTCCGTCAGTGAATGAAGACAAAGGTAGAATGTTATGAAAAGAGACGGAGAGCAGCTACAGCGCTGCCTTCAGGGTAGTTCATGTGTGAGCCTCATCCAAAATATAGAGAATGAATGGAATTCTTCAGACAGATTGGATTTCGGGTAATTGTGGTATTTTTCCTGCCTCTTTAGAGTCGCACGGGGATCCCTACTTTTATATCTGTATAAAGAAAGGTTTCTTGAATGCTGAATTCAGCCAAGCTTAGTTCAATAACCAGATACCAGTGGTATCGACTGCAAAGGCAGGGGAATACCAAATCCTACAACACTGAAAGTTAAAGACTTAACGCGGATAAGAGAGCAAATAATGGATTTGCCTCCTTGTATAGAAGTATTTTTATGCTATAGTGTGTCCAATGTGGTCTATGAAAGCATTTATTTGGATTCTTTGTTTGTTGTGAGATAGAACATGAACTTGCAATGTAATCACAGCAGCAAGAAAAACACCTGTCACAACAATTTATGTAGCCCCATAACAAAAGTGGGACATGGTACAGCAGACTTATAGTCATATAAGAGGTACGACGAACCATTAATATGAGCACAGATCAATACCTAAAGTTCTGTGCAGTGAAAAAAAAAAAACATTTCTAATTACATTATGCCCCAAGTTAAAAAAATAAAGAATGTAATTGGAAGCTAAAGCACCTCTTCGCTAAATCATGTACATAACCCAAAGACCTCCTCTTCCTTTGCCAAACCAATGCAGCGCTTCCAAAGACAATCCTACCCATAAATCAGTGGTACTGGCAAACCCCTCACCATTAAAGCAATAAAGAGACAGACTGACGACACCACCCACACATCAATGACAAGCACATGGACGCTACACTAGCTGCAAAGACATGCACACACATATAGGCGTTATTGCAACACACTTTACAGAACCAGTGTCGACAATTGAGTGCATGCTAAATGAGTACGACTGTATGCGTGAGGGAATGAAGGCAGATGTTTTTCTTACTGATGACTTTATGTTTAACAGTGTGCAGAGTATGTTAAACAGTTTCGCTATCAGCAGGCACTTTTAGACCGGGTGTGTTCAAGGTCGGGGACATGATGAATAGTTACAAGAGTAACTACTTGTTCCACGGAGACAGAGAGACTGAATGCCAGATATTTATAATCCACTTCTTCTAAAGATCCCGCCTTTTACCTTTGAACATTTAAGTAGTTTCTATTTAAGTACACATCTCACCAACTTTAGCATTCAAGTTTTGCAGTTGACTGAAGTTATACGGATACATTATTTCCTTGATTTCCTTGTTGTTGTTTCTAATGAATTCCTCTTCCACTGTATATTATAATGTTTGCCTTGCAAGACAGACAAAGTCTTTGGACCAATTCATGGCGCATGAGGCTAATGCAACCTGTCTGATCATAAAACAGTTTTATCGAGAACGCAGCATAGCCATCTTTTCAAGGTTATGGAAGTCACTCTGCACAGTCTAACACTGACACCTACAGGTTTCAGTCTGTCCTGCAAACAGATCTATCTGTCTATCTGACCCTTCACACTATATGACACCTTCGACACGCCACTGAAGCTTTAACAGTGATGCACATTAAGGATTGGTTTAATCTTTACTCAAGTCTTACAGCGTCATGGCTACTTTTCCATCAATTTACATATTTCAGGCCTGAGATTCAAGAGAAATATGGCGACAAAATCATTAAGACTTCCTTATACTGAAACAGGATCCACAATGGTATAGGCTTTTTTTATGTGTTCACGTAGGAGTAGAAATGTGAATACAACACAGGAAATCAATAATATGATGTGTTGGAAGCAACATTTAAAACACTTTTCAGTCGCAGTCCATGGGATTCCAGGCCCCAAAATAGTCATTGAGTGTAAACGGAACAAATCGAATGACAATGAGTATGATCACAATGATATCATCAGAAAACAGATGACCTCATACTCTGGCAGAACAGATACAATGGCATTGAACAAGGCAACTGCCTGTCTGCAATCAGACAGCCACACTTTGAGTGACACCAAAGACAGGAAATGAAGGTCAGACAAATCAGACTGATGATGATGATGAATGATGATGATACTGTTAGCTTTCAGGGTGACGGAGTGGCTCGGGTCGCTGTGCTCTTACCAGTGTGGAAACAGCGGAGGTGTACATTGGAGTGTGTCCCGTAGACATCAACACAGGCTGCAAAACAACAGAAGGGAGAGGGTAATTGTGCAGAGCATGCGGCTGGGAACAGGGGAAGAACAGCGGGTACTGATAAGTTCAATCGACACTCTCACACACATTGACTTCTGGGTTCACAGCAGAGGTCAAACAGAACCAGGTTACCAGAAGTATATTGTTAATAAAATCGATATAAGCGTATACTAGATGCTTTGAATATGATATGCATGCCACATACAGTGTGTCATAAAGAAAGCATTCAGTACAATGTTTCATACATTCTAAATAAAAAGAGACACTCAGGGAAAACACAAACACCGGCTGTGTTTCCAGGCATTATTACAGACCAGTAAAATGGTTCCACAACTATTATACAAACGAGGCACTTGCCCATTTATTAACCTGATTATATTATGCACTGATTATTACATAGTAAACCACCAATTAAATCATGAGTGATAATAGGACAGAAAACCACATAACATATGCTTGATGACAGAGCGCCTCTTTCCCGCCACCAGTCATTGATAACTTATTGATGGACTAATAAAAAAATGTTTATTCAGAACCGTTTATAAAGAACATCGGGATCGTTACAAGCAGAATGGACTTTACCCCGCGCAGCTGAAGCTGCTACTCTAAACATTGCACCTTGTACCTATGCATTTTACAAAGTGCGGCAGTGCAGCATTTTCACATGTCAGGAGACACTTTTCCTCCTACTGGAAAAGTTGTATATTGCACAATTGAACACATCATTAAAGTATGAATGTTGGGACAGCTGTATTTGCTGATCCAAGTACTACCTGGGAGGTGGATTAATGCTGATCCTGATATTTACAGATACTATATGTGCCCCTCTCATTCCTAATATCAACATGTCCTTCTATTAAACGCTACACTGGAGACATTTTGGACTTTAGTGCCTTTTTTTAATTGTATTTGTGTGTGTTGAATTTGTGAGCCTCTGTGTTGCATGTTTTGTTAGTACTTGACAATGTCTAAGAGTCTCAGGGAATGATGATACTATGTATTTTAATATTCTCACCCTATTCATTGTTTCTGCACGCATTGTAAAGCGTCAATATTGTAAAACCTTGTATATTTGAAACTTATTTCTGTTATTGGATTTGTTTTGTAACATCTGCCTCCCGGAATGAAAAATAGCCTCTTGGCTAACTCTGTCGCATTTACAGAAATGTTTTTATTAGTGTGCATTGTGCCCTTATCAAATAAACCCTTAAGAAATTTGCTCGATGGCACATCAGCAGTGGTTTTATAGTGGCAAAGAGTATTTAACGAGCACTAATTTATTTAATCACACTACTCCCATGATGACTTTCCTTGCAGGTGAATTTGTTCAAACAGGTAATTTGTGCTGACAAGTCAACTTCCCTCAGCTTTCTGCAGCCAGACACATAGACACAAGCAGGGAGAGGAGGGCAGGAGGGAGAAGGGAGAAGGGAAGGAGAATCATACAATTAATAAGGCATGTGAATGTAAAACAAGGGGAAATGAGATTGATTCAGGCCAGGGTAGCCGCTAATAAATCATATCACACAGTGATGAAAAGGGTCACAAAACCAAAATCTCAATACTGAACCACCATGAGGTCATCATGACAATGTGTCAGGAAGTGCAGATAAACCAGCCACTATCATCATCATTATCACATCATCATCATACCATCATCAGCCTAATTCGCATAATCACAATCATCATCATCATGGGCAACAAATAGCAAAAAACAGCCCTCGTTATCTTCATCATATTATCCTCAGATTTAAAAATGTATTACACTTATGCAATTATTATTTATCAGACATAAATCAGAGTTGCAACGCATCCGGGAAAACTATTATTGAAAACACATGAAAAATTAGAGAAAAAGTTAAATGCCCTGGAAAATATTGTGTTGTCCTGGAAAAACATTCTCCTATTTTACTTTAGCTGAGAATGAACTACCAGGACGAGAGTATTTTGAACAGATGCTCTCGGTTATATTGTGGAAACGCTGTAAGAGATGATTTCATATTAGTTATAGCCATAGACTGCACGTTTTTTTAAATCAAACTTTAAAATCAGAGAGGAACATATTAGTGTCTGGCCCTATACCTGTCTGTCACACCAGCTAGTTAATCACTGGAAAGGTTCTGATAAAGTCCTTGAAAAGGATCTCTAGAAAAGAGTGATCACCCGGATAAATGTTAATACTTTCATGTCCCTCGTGAGGCTCAGAAGGTAAAAATAAAATGCCTCAGTGTTTGTCCACAGCCATCTTTCATCCTGGGATTGAGTTACTTTTATACAACTATATGTTTAAAAAAAAAAAAACGTATTCAATGATGCAGACCACTGACATAAAATGATGCAAACAATTCACTTTGAAGTGAGCCCAGACCTTTATACTTCACAGTGCATTCACTTCTCCCTCAAGAGAAACACAAGACTTCATAAATAATGTCAGCATTCCAGAAATAGAAAGAGGGCAAATCCTGATTCCCAAAACGTTGTGAACAACATCAACATTCTGCCTTTCATGTGATACAACAAATATCCTCAAGATGGAATTTTACGACAGTGTAGTGTCTTAATAACAATTAGTGCTATACTTTTAAATTCAGTTACTTTCCCCCACCACTTCACATATTTTGTATCTCGCTCTGAAGGTTTGATTCTGTATTATCTGCAGACATACTGAGCACCAGAATAAATGTGTGATTTTAGGCTAATAAAACCAGTGTATTTTTACACAAAAGTATCACCTCTAGTGGTTATATCTGGCAGGATAATATGAAGAAAACTTTTTTGCGGGCTAGTTTTAAATCACACGTTCCTACAGCCAGAAGTTTTTTTTGATTTTCTAAGGACAAACAAGGTAGCGAGGAACAAACCCTTCTTTTAGATCTTATATCTGTCACTGTCAAAGATGCTTAAGCTTAGTTTGTATTTGGTGTTTCTCACATTAATCGGTTTGTGGATTAACGTAGTGCTTTAGACGCTAGCATTCAGGCTAGTTACATAGTATGCCTGCCAATCGGATAATATGACATGCAACAAAGATCCCCAGCTGGAACTGGAACAAGGTCATTTGCAAAAAGAAGATAAAATATAGAAGAGTATGTATTCAGAGTATTATAGCTTACAAAGTGCTTTCACAAACAGACAGATAACACCATCAAAGTAAATCAAATACAACGTGGATATTATTGGAACAGACTGTAATTTGTTTAAGTAATTGTCAGCAACACTTAAAACAAAGGACTGATTTATGTGCATGTGCTTGGTGTCAGAAAACCTACATTAGGTCCAGGACAGTGCTAGTTACATGATGCACATGCTCAGCCCACACAACACAATGGCTTTAGTTCTAAATATGGAGTATTATTTATATTATATTATTGTATTTTCATTTATCTTTTAAGTAACTTTTGCTTATATGATCAAGAATAGAGAAAAGCTAATGTTGATGTGGGAGTCCACAAAACTATTACCAACACTGAAGGACAATCTACATATCATACACTGTTTAAATTAAATTACCAGTTAAGGAACTTTTTTTTTGTGTGCAAATTGATAGTTTTTATGGCAGCAGGGCAGTTTAAGTGCCAGTGACTCAAAATAAACTACAGTGCCCGTGTCCATGATAATAAAGGGACATGTCAATACATTCATTATTGGTGTTTTTTAGATTTGGCTTAGGTTTTAATAAACTTAATCTGGAGTCGCATTACAGATAACCTTCTTAATTGCAATGTAATTACAGCTTGGCATGAAATCATATTTCCTATGTTACCTTACAGATAAACTGACTTTCTGATCTCACAAGCCTCTGGGGAATGAATGAATGAGTCATGTAATGGATCTGAAACACTGCAGGGCACACATCACATTTTCTCTGAAACAGACTTAAATTACTTCATAATGGTTGATTTTTGGGAAAGGACAAAGTCTCCCTCCCCGTCACCGTAATAGATTGGTGCGCCCATCCACTGTGAATAATTACTGATCCCTTGGCATGTGCTGGATGACAAACTCCAGCGAGACAAAGGGAATTAATGAAACCAGTAAGAAAGGTCAGAAAAGGATAGCAAGAAGCAAACCATTTCAGGGACTTCCACTGTTTTACTAGTATTTTATCATGATGATGTCTGTAAAGAAAAACAGTTGCAGTACATCACCCCTAAATACCTCCCCAAATCTGGTTTAACAGAGACTGACATGTGCCACCTTTCTGGTGTCAACCACCAGCTACAGCTGCTGCCGGATTCACACTCAGCAGCTAAGCAGCTAACAGTCAAAGGCATACGGAGACTGACAAACAAAACTACCGCAATCACATTATGGCCAGTGCTTGTTTTCATTGAACAATCTCCGTTAAATGAAAACCTAGCATTCAGCAGGTCATTCGGCTCTGTTAAATTTTCAGTTTGTTCAGGTCGTTTTTAGTAGCAAATGACCAGAGAGCAGTGACTGAAGGGACACAGACACAGATTGTAATGTGTAATGTACTCCAGGATTTCAATAACCTGCGTTATTTTTCATGCTCATTTAATAATTGTGTTTGCACTGTGCCATACAGTTGTTTCTGCTGTCCCATATGATGACTGGAACTGACTCTCCAATACCACTCATTTTTTATTTGACCGTGATGCTAAACTGAGCACTATATCTCAGCACCGGCGAGGTGAAATAAAATCTCCATTGCCTCCACAGCTCATGCAGAAGAGCCTCTGTACGTTTTGAATAGCAGCGGTGAAGCACAATAACTCAGCCTGTCCTCTCCGCTCATTAAAAGAGAGCATTTTAATGGACATATCAGCTCCTTGGGGACTTCAGTGTATTCCCATGATGGAAATTGAGAAACACTTTCCCCCTCAGAGCAAATAAATATATTGGAGCTCTTAAGTCTTAATAGCCAATGAGGCTGTTAAATAACATGTGTGGGCGTATGAGATGGATCGTTATTAAGTGTACATTACAGCCTACACCTGCTTGCATTTGTAGCTACAGTATGTATTCGTTAATGCACTCCAGGCAACATGACTCCGCTCATATTCCCACTGATGTCAGCGGTATCTTTTGACTGTGTGACCAGTCAATCTTATGTTGTCTGCAATGTCTCCTTCTTTGTCATGGAGCTCTCTCAGAGGTTCGTTTTTCTGCATTTGTAAGACACGTGTCTTAAATATATTCCGTAAAAAAAGTAGGTCATTGTCTGTACTGGGAGCTGCTTTGATTGTATCTTACATTTACAAAGTTCTGGATTGCTCTTTTCACTTCAAAATGCGAGTGTACCTTTCCTGCGTCAAAGTCTGCATCAATCTCATTGTATCCACAGGTATTTGTTTCTCAACAAAGGCATACTTCATGCACCAATTAGTTTCTATACCTTCAACGACATGTGCAAGTCAGGTTTTTTGTTGTTATCATAATAATGAGGGATTTTATTTTAATGTGTATATCGCAATCATTCTGCTGTTACACATTGTATTCAATCTGTTTTCAAATTGATCTTTGACCACATCCTTAAGAGGGTCATCCGATTACTAAATGCATCTTGTGTCCACTTGTCTTAGATTTTCATGCTGTTAAGCACTGATATCAAATTGCCCAATATGCACAGTGTAGTTGATCCGACACTTAAAGGTGCCAAGAGGCCGGGTTTCCTCATAAATACATTATATTCTCATCAAAGTATTTAGAGTATGTTGCAGAAATAGAATTTCAAAACAGACAAAAACAACATTTTAAGTGCTAAGTTATAACAGATAATGTGTAATTAATGTGTAGCTAACTGGAATTCGTAATATACATTTAATAAGCTTAGTGCATGTTATGTCTCTCAATGAAGCAAATTATAAAAAAGGAAACCACATTACCATGACTATAAATCTCTCAGACCTGGCCTTTGTAATAGCAAACCTGTAATGCATTGTAAGTAATTTGGCATATAATTTTTTTGGGTCTCATTTCAATTTAATTTGAAACATTAATAGGACACGTTGTCGTTGCTCGTCCTATGTGTCTTTTATGTGAATCTATCATATTCAAATGTAATTTTGACAGCCCAACTGCAGAGTGGCTCACATGACAAATGTCACAATTTATTTGAATATAAGGTCACATTAAAGATACAGTACTGGGATAAAGATTTAATTGTGACCTATAATGTGTGATGTGCTTTGCAATATGGTACAATATGTTCACCTTTGAAGTGTGTTTATTCTAACACAGTAAGAGTCACTTCCTTAAGCTCTGACAGCCGAGTGTATTGTGCTGTTGTGATAGCGTTACGTATTGATCCAACAATGTGTATGATTGTGTGTGCGTCCTACCTTGACAGGAGAGATATGTGTGTGCGGTGTGTAGCCATGTATGGCCTCCATGGCAGCGAGATTCTTGTCACTCATATGAAGCATCTCTGCACTTTTCCCTGGAGCCAGATGTGCTGGACTGTGCTCCAAGGGGGGCGTCTCCTCATCCTGGTACCTGTACTTCTGCAGACACACAGACACAGATGAGGTTGTTAGTCCGAACAGGTCTTACGTGTAAATAGCAGCTATTGCCTGAGTGTATTTTTATTTAAAAAAACATCAGATGTCCTCCTTAAAACACAATGGTGTAAATGTCAAACGCCCTTCACAGAGCTGTATTTCCATCCGTGCCAAATGTGGGCAACCTGTGTGTACAGTAAATCTTGCATATCACATAACATGTGTGACGCCTACAAGGGCCAAGTGATAGCATCACAGAGGTCTCAAATATTTCCATTGTGCATTGAGCAAAGTGATCGTCCTCCACAACCACATGGAGCGATCCGTGACTCATAGTGGCTCTACAGTAGCAGAACATGCAGCTTCTTCCTAGTAGCCCGACTCCCCTACCGATGGCCCACACCTGGGCAGCCGGCCAGCAGCCCACTGTTCTAGCCACACATGGCAGATTTCATTCTAGGCGCGATCACACTAAATCTGCACACCGCGTTTTCCATTACAAACGCATCAGAAAGTGGGGAGCATCACAGCGGAGATCTACCACACTGTCCTGTGAGTTAGTCCTTGTTTTTGTTTTTTTCTTTAAAAGATCCGTACCGTCCTAAAGCCCCCCGGGCTCACAATATGGTCTGCTGCACTGCAGATGTGAAGCATCACCATTTTGAAAACAGAGACATTTTGGAGGGATCATCTGAATTTGGGCTGATTGCCTGATGGCCAGCTCTGCCACTCTCCCCTGTCTTGTTTTTTTGTGTGTGTGTTTTCTTTTTGGAAGCAGACTGAGAGGGAGGTGCATCACCGAGCCCTGTCTCAGACAGGCTGCTTAGCAACCAGAGCAGAGCAGAGATTGCAGTGCCACAGTTGGGGCTGCCAGCATCGGTCCTGGATCACATTACACTGAGACAGCAAGAAAGAGAGGGAGTGAAACAGAGATGAAGATAAAGGAGAAAGTGAGGGGGATGGGTAAAAATGTAAAAAGTGAGATTGTCCACAAAGGGAAGTAGGAGAGAATGAATAGTCCCAAATTACAGGTTGATAAGCAGGCAATTATAGATTTTTCTTTATTAAGCACTGCAGAGTTCTAGCATGGCTACAATAATGTGAACAGATTAAATATTATGTAACTGTGTACCACCGACTACCTATATACAGTGTAATACTGCTGGTTGATTCATCTCCCTGTAGGTGAACCCTACTAAGTGCGATTTATATTAAATAAGAAAACATTAAGTTAAAAACTCTGAAAGATTCATATATTACATGAATCACAGTTCAAAGTAGCCTTGAGCACTTTGGTCTCCGCTGCCTCCCCCTCTCCTGCATGACCAACATTCATGCTGCCATGTTGCCTTCTGTCCCAATGGTGGGGGATGTGACAGTCAACGCTTATATGCTACAAAGTGTCCTTTTGCAGAGGGCTTTAGGTGCATCTCCTCTGACCAAGGAAAATTGTAATGATTGTTGTACCCAGTGTAGCACAATAACATCATTTCTAAAATGCAAACAATTTCTCCAAGATGAATTTATTTGGAGGTAAATGAATACCATCTGATGAATCTTGTCTTGATGAATGCTGCTTTTTCTATGGAGAGCTGAATTATGACAAATGCAAATTCAAGTGAGCATTTTTCCCAAACATGTATCACTGAGAGGCAAATTATGTTCAATCAATAAAGGTTAATTGAAGTTAATTGTATTCGTCAAGCTGGCATTCCAGATACCATTCAGTCCCCGATTAGAGGCTTAAAATGAACCGGTAGCTCCAAGTCCTGAGAACAAAGACAGTGAACTCCTTGAGATGATGACACCTTAACATTGACCTTTTAGGGTTTTCCTGGTCCATACATTTTTACACACCCATATATGCAGCATATTTCACTTAAGCTACACAATTTCACACTAATTCACTCACTATGAAATATTATGATTGTTATCCCTCACTCCTGTGCACACCCTGGTGGTCAAAGCTCCGCCTCCTGTTAACTACATTTGCTGAATGCTGAGTGCTGAATGTAGTACTAAGAGGTTTACAAGTGGATGCCACACTTACACAACACAAAAAAAGCACAGTGTATACAGACAAAAAACATATACAATCACGGAGTACCCGATAATTATATTATAATATTATTTCATCACATAGTAAATGGGGCTTTGAGAGGGATCAGACTTAAGTCATCGTTAATCAAAGATCCCCAGATCTATGAGGAAAAAAAAGTACTATGCCAAAGCCCCATTTACTATGTGATGAAATTAGCTATTATTACCATCACTTTTACACTGAAAGTTTAAAATAAAGTGTTCTTTGCATAGATTTAAGTGTGCGGATATCTATTCTATCAGTTTGAGCTTTTTTGATACTTGATACCAGCACATTATTTAAGATAATGACAGAGGAAGCGGTGCTTATCCTCCATGATTGTTTTAGCTAAAAGTCTTCGAAAGTGCAGCATTTCTTAAATTGTAGACACTAACAAGTTTTGTTAAAAGGTAATATTGCAACACGGGTAAAAAAAAAAGAAGAAAAAAAAGAAGTGAGCTAATCATTCCAGAACCATTATTAAAAACAACATCAGAATAGAAAACATCTGGGATTCCTCATTTACACTATTTCTGTAAGATCCATGTATTTGATTCTGTTGATATTCATCATCTTAGTCCATGTAAACATTTAGTTAATAGGTGACTTTTCTTTATACTGTATATTATTGTTCTATTATTTAGTTCAAGACAATTAATGTGCCCCAGTCTGCAATATATTCTGTTTGAATAATTGAGATAATAAAATATCTCAATTAGATTCTATGAAAACCCCCAATTATTATATTATCGCATTTAAAGGTATTAAAGCTTTAATGTCTTACAATTGAAAGAAAATTTCCTTTACTGTGTAATGAGAGTGAGCTGTGTCTTTTATTAAAATACTGGTGAAAATTACAACAGGATGAGATACTAACACATAATACTTTAAGCTGTGCTTTGCTGGTGTATGAAGATAAGTTGACAGTATTTATAAATATAAATAGGCAAATAATATAGGATACATTATATGATGAGATACTAACACATAATACTTTAAGCTGTGCCTTGCTGGTGTATGAAGATAAGTTGACAGTATTTATAAATATAAATAGGCAAATAATATAGGATAAATTATTAGATTCTTTTGTTTTAATATATGCACTCTCAATCCTACTAATATATTAACACAGAGCTGGATTGATACATGGAGAACAAACGTAATATGATACTACACAATATGTGTTTTGCTAAGCATAATTGTACATTTTGTCAATATAATTAGTTTTTCTAAGATTCTTAACAGCTTGCAGCAATTACAATGTGCTTCTAACTATACACACAGCCCTCTAAATTACAGCAGGAACAAAATACTTCTGGGTTTCCACTGCTTTATTGTACCAGTATATCACCATGGAAAGAATCGTAGGAATTACTCTGTTGTAAAGGTCAATATAAAGAAAGTCTCAACAGTCTGCTGCTGCATTTGTTGGCCCTCTTTTACTATAATAAGAACCTCACTCTATGTGGCTGAATGAGCTGTTCCTGTAATGGCTATATGAGTTAACTTAATATAGAGCAAATGTCAAATTATATCTACCATCATCTCAGTTTGTAATTCAAGGACTAGGCTTTTAAATTACTGTAATGGAATGAAAGCTAACCTCACCTCTCAGGCATATCATTTCCAAGAAACTGCAAATGCATTTGACGTGTAAGGTGTTACAGGAACCACGTCTCCTGTAAGGTGCAAATTAAAGGTGGCAACTCCCCACAGCATCTTCACAGATTTTAAGCTTTTCTGAGTTCAACTATTTGCATTTTCTTTAATGATGATTAATCCATTTTTTTCTATGTTTGGATTAACTTTAACATTTGCTGCTGTGATGAACCCAGAGGGATTTTGTGCTGGGTGTTAAGTCTCTGTGACGCGTCACAGCGCTGTCAGACTGAACTATGCTTGAATTTAGTTGTATGCCATACAATACATCGCAATGAAGTAAATCTGAACAGGTAAAAGTGCTTTAATTAAACTGAATTTGAATGTGTTATATAAATAGATGGTTAAATGATGTGTTTAATTTAAAACACAACTCCAGAATATACAAATAGTGATGAATTATCTAAAAAATACACCATCACAGTTTTTTGTTTTTTTTACAAATACTAAAAGTATCTGACTCTTCTATTGTAGTTTAATATATTGACTAATCTGTGTATCACTTCAGACTCTGCAGCCACAAGGTTTGTACTTAATACTTAATTCTTAATAATAACATGCTCGTCAGTCACTAGACATGACTACATAAAAAAATACATATTTGGGGTAAAACAAAACAAAAATCAATGCATATGACCTGTTTAACAGTGACCCAGGCTCTTGCCTTAGTTCATTCATCACTGGGTATAGAAATTGGTTTACTTCTATATACATATCTTATCGGCCAGACACCTGCTGGATGTTAGAAGAGAAAACCTTCACACCCACTGGCACCTAAAAAAACGCCACACGGAATACTTGCCATCATGTTTAAAATCAGAGTGTGCATAAGAAACATGACACATTAACTCCTGAACATCACTGTCACTTTGACAGAGTGCTGATAAGAGAACAACGTTTTGTCCCTGATGGTCACCTGAACATTCATTTTCCCACTACAACCCATCCAAATCAGTTCCTGTTACCTTCTCAGTTGATTTTCACTCTCAAGTGTCGTTTCAAGTGAGAAACCCCAAACACAGCTTTCATCTCATTTGCATTATCACAATTTATATTGCCAGCCAACACCTACCAGTACAACTGGGTTTTTTCTTCTTCTTGTGCATGTACGCCTCAGACGACAGAAAATTCACTCATCTTTTGCCAATGCTAACTTCAGACTATTCTCCAAGGTGTATCAGCACAACACTTTGACAACTGTTAGTATCCTGTAGCTATGTATGCTGCAACAACAACAACACTCTTTACATTTACCATGGGGCAGAATGCTTACAGCTGCACGAGGAGGGATTTTAAGGTAAGAATCCCATGCAGCCTAAATCAAAAAGTGGGGCTGCAACAAAGAGAAGCTTCTTATCCCCCCATGGAGGCGCTCTAGATTCACCCACTTTGCCCAAATCTAAGTCTGCTGTTGGGCGTAGGCCCTCCAATCTCATTGTAATGCTGAAAATTAACATAAAAGCTTCAACCTAAACATGTCAACAAAAATATGGCTTTCTAAGAGTGTAGTTTGTAGAGTACATGCCTAATGAAAGGAAGAGTGGATGTGTTTACTTATTTATGATTCATAATGTATTATTCATTTATTATTTTAAATCAAGCTCCAAAAAAAACAGCAGCACAGATAGCTTTGTGTATGTGATCATTGAATGCAGAGGGGCTCCTGGGCTGCAGCGTAATGGTGGTTCATATTCGGTATCACCTGGACGGCATCAGCGCGTGGTCCCACGGGGAGATAACCATGGTGCACATCCTGCCAGTACTCAAATCGTCCTGTTGGACAAGATGCAATTGTATGTGAATCTCTTATCAACGTGGAGGCCTGTTCTGTCAGATTTAACATAAAAAGGATTTACATTGTTTCAGAGTAAAGAGAACCAAATTCCTTAGGTAGGTCAAAAGGACACAGTAACAAACTTTGGGGCCTTGTGGGGAGCAGGTTCCTGCCTGACACAGCAGATGTAAAGCAGAAGTATGGAGGAGGAAGGGCCATGCATGGTATATATAATTAACACCAGGTCGTATCCCTCTGCGGAGATTCTGCTCGAGGCCAGGTGGGTGACCCGTGCGCAAAAGCCCAGTGCGGTTGGCTGGTGTTCTGAGACGCGGCTTGACCCTTCACTGTGGTCCCATGTCCCGCGGGGCTGTCTGCGCGCCGGTCACCTGTCGGGCCGTTCGAGCCTCACTCTCTACCTCTTTCAAATTAAAGCTTTGAAAGTAAAAATAAATAAACGGTTAACTTGTAGGACTAATACTTTCACTACAACGATAAAGAGCACCAGCGAGCTGTTTAACAGTCCAAATAAAACTTTGATCAAACATGTAAAAAGTCTTCCAGTGTTCTGAAGCATTAATGTCCCAAACAACTATACTTTCTCTAAAACTAAAACTAAAATCCCTAATGTGCTGTCTTCACCACCAAAAGGTTTATGTTACGACAGTGAAACAGGAAAAGTCATAAATAAATATATAAAGAAAACGTTGTTTTTTTTACTCTCCGGGTACATGCTCAGCACTGTTTCAGAAACTCAACATTTAGTCTTCCTTACGTTTCAGTATTAAATATGTGCTTGTTAATTTATGCTCATCTAACCCAAATTAATGAGATTCTAAGTCTCATTTCTGTGGGATGATTCATCTTTGATAAGACCCACACATATGTATCATCCTCAAATGTAATAATCAAATTAGAGTCATAGATATAATAAATGGTGCGTGCTTGGCTGCAGTGCTTCTGCCGAGGGTAGTGAGGGGGGAGGTTTCCATCTTGTCTTGTCTGTCTGGAGCCTGTTTTCACAGGAACTTTATGCTTATTTGTACACCATGGAACAATATTTATATGATATGTAGAATAAATTGTGGACCATTAACTTAACCAGGCTCGGCTTTGACATCATGGCGAATTACTTTTGCCATGATGTCAAACCCTGTACAACTGCCCCACAACAAATAATTGCCAAAAATGAATGTTGCTTGTATGTTGAGAAAGAGTAGAGCGTCCCATTTGTGAGGATACACTGCCATTATAAATCAACCGAAACAGCAGTGCCGTAAACAGAGGACAAACAATTTCCCTGTCTAACATGTAGCCACCCTTAATTAGGTAAAAAGTATTAATTTGAATCTCATGTAATTTTTCAGTTTACAGGTCAGGTGATACCTATTCCCCCAAATTCTCCTCATAGGTCTCACACTCACACTAAACTCAGTAATCTTGATCATTTCATCCCCTCCCCCTCTGCCCACAGAAGCATGTACACATCATTTTTATGCTGAGTACATACATTTGTATGTATGTTGCACTTGTAGTGGAGAATTGTGGCGTTAACCCTCCCCCAGCCCTCTGTTTTATCCACACACACACACACACACACACACACACACACACACACACACACACACACACACACACACACACACACACAAACACACATACAAGCGGAGGCCATGTTAACATACAGCACAGACTGGCTAATGGTTCCAATAGAAACAAATTTGCCACTGGCAGCAGTAGGCGTTTTCTTTTCTATGATCATGATCACCAACAGATACAATAGGACACTTTTCATATCAACAGACACACACACACACACACACACACACACACACACACACACACACACACACACACACACACACACACACAGTTTGTCTGTGTGAGTCTGTAAACATGGTTAACGTGCCTTCGACTCGCATACTTCACATGCAGTCACCCTGCATTGAATATTATTATAGGTCTGAAATAGAGTTTATTTATGTTTTGAATGATGCAGGTTATAGGTTCATGGAGGGAAAGTAGTTTGCTTATGTCTTTGTGCTACATTGAGACTGAATTTGGATTCAAAGGATGATGATGCACATCTTTGCAAGGGGCTTAGCGAGGTGGGTTCTTCTGTGTGTTAACTGTCCGACAATCCAGGTAAATTAAAAGTATCTGTGATGAGCAGTGGCTGGAAAACGTGCCTCTATTGCTTAATCAAGTAGTCCATCACCATTTCTTCAGCGTTGATGTGCTCACCTCAAAGTTGTTAGGGGCGGATCATGTAACTAGGCAACGTATTGCAATAATATGCAGATTACATTCCGATGTTTTAGACATTTTTGTGAGGGATCATATTGAGAAGTTTGATTTTGCTATATATTTTTTTATAATCAAGTCCCTTGCGGAAAATCCATGCTGTTTATTTTTATGAGAAAAATATTGTTGGGTTGCTGGTATGATTATTGTTTTTAATTGCTTTTATAGAAAGATACATTCAGGTGCTGGTTTTTCAAGTGCTGGTTTTTATACTGCGAGTGCGCTACTTCCTCCTACAACCTGCACATCCATTGCTCACACAACACCAGCTGCAGTATTAGAGAGCAGATAAGATGGGAAGAGCAAGTTAGCAGAGTAGAGGCGACCCTGAATGCTCCAATCCAAGACCTGATCAGAGCATTAGCAAATATCTGCTGCCGCACATTGTTGTTCTGCATCTCACCGAGCTTACTGTCAGAGCTGAGGCTCACTGCTCGTAAAGGAAGATGACACAAACAGCAGGATGAAATATATCAAATCCATAAGAGGAAATATGTGTTTGCAAAGCTATACAACAGTTACAGTACGGCTATGACATGTAAAACCAGCACCTCACACACAGGAACACTCACCACACATTGCGGAGCAGCAAAGCGAACCACCTCTGCTTTGATATCACCTACTGATATTTTTCAGTTGATCATTTGATTGATCCGCTGGTAATGAGTAAGAGCACCTCGTTTTCCTGTCCATTTTCCAGTTAAGACATCTGAGAATCGATTCTCAAGGTGAGGTGATCATCGATCTTGATATTGAGATGAAGGCACACTGATCCCTGTGTCGTGAATCATTCATTACATTAACACTCAGTTTCCATTTAAACTCTGTACTATAGCTTACATTGTGTGGCCTTCTATATATGCAGTGCGCTGAATTGTAGCGTAAAGAGAGACTTCAATGAGGCAGTACTGTATGTCAAGATTTAATGTTATGAGGCCATCAATGCGCATTAAGCATACAAGAGGATATTAAAGCACTGCTGAATCCACATAAAGACCCTTTTAATTAAGATCCTGAATTGAAGATGACTGAGAGGCAGAGGCTGGGTTTTGTTTAGGAACAATGGCTATGCAAACAAATAACCTTGGAATATCACCTTGGGAAATGTGATAGCTATTGTCACATAGATGTTGAACAGACAGGGCAGTCCTGGAGAATGTTGGGAATAAAAACTAAAAGGTGAAGCTGTAAATGTAAAGATAAATAGTGACAGGATGCCATATTCCTACTGTACATCCCAAAAGATCTGGCCAAATTAAATCCCACCGATGACAACCCACCACGCGACAGACTGGATACAAGCTGTTTGGAGGCTACCGAACCTGGTGGAAATACAGTATGTACAGAGCAGGTATGTGGACACGTTTTGAAGGGGCGATACTATGGCACTTGATACATGTCTGTGTTGACATGCTGATAAAATAACAAATAGAAGCTAATATAGAATAATGGTTTACATTTAAAAAAAAAGATAAAATGCTTGTAGCGTGTGTTTTAGATGAGCTGAACTATTATACGCCAGATATGTTATAACCAGCATTACTGCAAACCAAGCACAATCCATTATACATATAGTTCATCACATGTTTTAGCTTTTATTACAGGCTAGATGTTTGCTGTGGAGCCTCATTTCACTGGATGCTCATGATGACTGTGGAGGCAACTTGTGGGAGGAAGATTTTAATTTTTTTTTTTCCACAAGGAAGGCGTGGAGGCTCAGCTGGAGATACAGAGGAAGATATGAGCCAGCAGGGAGTGAGGCGGAGGGGACACATGGGGATTATCTGTGCTATTATACTCAACACTGAGCACTGCAGGACCTCCCTTTCACGAACCCAGAGAGCAAACACCTACAATAATTTACCCAGCGGTGTCTCACAAATATAGAAATGGTTCTTGTCTACCAGACTAATTGTAAAAATAATCACAATTAATTAAATATCAAAAATATCCACCTAGTTCATATCTAATATTAAAATCAGAACACAAACCAAAATGTCTGAATTGAATCAACAAACCAATTATCTAAAGCTCTGTACACATGTACACATTCCTTTTGGCAAGCGTCGGGACAAAGCTGGACAGAGCGGAGCAGTGTAGTCAGATTTGGCTTCAAAATGCCAACAGACTAGAGTGCCATGTGGAGGGAAACTCGGAGCTGGCTGCCATACATGGAAACACCTGAAGCTGTGTGGGAGGAGCATCTGGTATGTTATGGACAATCAGTGAATGAATGCTCTCTTTTTGGACATAGAAAGACGTTTACAATTAGGATGAAGTCACACTGTGAACACAGCTAAATATTAGCTTGTTGTGTTGTTGTTGTTGCTGTGAATAAGCAGCCTGGCTTGGATTCATCACTGGGTTAAAGAAAACAGTAGGGGCACTGTTCATGTTACCTGCATTTCAAGCCTCTCTTGTGGTGTACAGTTTCTCTGATGATGAATGATATTTAAGTGGCCCTGAGCAATAAAGTGCATTTCCCAAGGTCAAAAGCATATCCCGTGCAGTTTACGGGGATGCAAAGCTTAATGTGAAGCGATCAGCAAGGTGAACATATGCTCCGCCCTGACGTGACCTGCCCTGCACGACAAGGAGTAGACATCTGATAGAGATTGATGTTTCATTCAATTAATATCAGTAAACATTTGTGGAGAAAGCAAAACAACAACAAAAATACAGCTAACACCAAACGCAACCATGCATGCCAAAGATGCTGCCGTCTGGAAATCGGCCATCTACGAGCATGCAAAAAAAAAGGCGACCACGCGCTGATATAAAGGTATGGTGTGAATAAGCTAGTATCTGAAAGCATATGGACATAGCCGTAGGTGAGTGTGATCCCTGTACTAATTAGCCTAGTGGCTGTGTAATGAGAAAAGCGCGGTTCAAATGAGCCACAACTGGCACAACCTCAAACGCGATATTTCTTACAAAGGCCTTTTTTTTTTGTCACACATTTTTACAAACTAACAGTCCACATTGTGCGTCTCGACAACAGTCGCTGCTGCAACCATCGGCTTGCTTGCACCCCAGGCTTACCTTGCACCCGAACATGAGGGAGAGGGTCCGGTTGCTGCAGATGACCTTACACTGGCACATGACCGGCGAGAGACACTTTAAATTCCTGACAGGCAGAGACATCAGTCCAAAGCCTCACACCAAGAAAGACAGCACAGACCAGAGCTCGTCGGTCCGCCGCCACGCAATCAGAGCCACGGTACAGTTAGAGAGCCGCGGAAGCTCACTGGGGAGGGGGCGGGTGATGCCCGGTTAACAGGCGGGCTTCCCGGTTGACTGCGGCGGTACTCGGGTCCAATGTTTCTTTGCAACTTCATGATCATTCATGTTTGACACGTCTAAAGCGTCGGTCTGTCGATATACGGTCGCTGTAGGTTTAACACTGGCAGCAGCATCCATGATTTGTACCAGTCTCTCTCTCTCTCTCTCTCTCTCTCTCTCTCTCTCTCTCTCTCTCTCTCTCTCTCTCTCTCTCTCTCTCTCTCTCTCTCTCTCTCTCTCTCTCTCTCTGTATTTGATTGACCGTAAAGTTTGTACTCAATGCGCAGCTGGAAACACAAGGGGAAGCCATAAAGGGACTAAATAGAGAGCAACGCTGTATCTATTTTGCCCAGCGGCAGCATGCACATAATATTTGTAGTAATAGCAAAGTAACACACAAACACACACTCATCTCGAGCCAGTGTAAGCTGGGAAATATTAAATGGCCACATCAAACAGCCTGCTCCACCACCACCACCACATGTTACAGTGTGATTACTGCGGCCCCTGTTGGATCTTTAGAAAAGTGCTCGAGGAGCTGTCCAACGTGCTGAAATGTTTAAATTCACGTGGACAGGACTCGATGGCTACAACATATACTGGCTGGCTAATTGAGCTAAAGTTGCGCGTCTTTCTTCAACACACTGCTATTCACGGTGTTTGTCTCTGTTATCTTGCGAAATGAGCCCACATATCACAAGTTGGACCTTTGCCTAATGTCTCATGTATACAGTGAATTCATCCACAACAAACGAATAGGCATGATGTGCAGTGATCTGCATGCAAAATAACCCACTATTACTATTTTTGATTTGTTCACTTGGCTAATCTCCCAAAATCACAGTGTAGAGCAGTGGTTCTCAAATGGGGTGTGTAGCCCTGGGGGTACGTGAAGGCACTCCAGGGGGTACGTGAGATAAAAAAAAAAGATGTAAAAGTAACATCCATTCAAAAATCCTTTAAAAAAATTGATTTAATAAATATTCAATAAAATATAAGTGTAACTGAATTTATATTCTATTCTAATGCAGACACTGATGGCACAGTGCTGTGTATTACATATTTGTTTCAACCAAGAATGCATGGCGCTTGGTTGAAAATATATTTTACAGGGGGTACATCACTGAAAAAAGGTTGAGAACCACTGGTGTAGAGCATTGATTTGACAGTTCAACAGGCAATTCAGGTAAAAGCAGGGCCACTTACTGTTAAAAAAAGTTTAAATAAAGACTATTTTAAAGTAGGATACAATTTGATGTGTTAAAATTCAGTGTTCAACTTTTTTTATTCGTTTTTAATTGATTTGAGCTGTAACAGTTATTTGGAACGGACAAGTGTTCAGCAGAAAGTTGCTTTTTCACTCACAGAGCTGATATGGCTCCTGGTTGGCTGTCAAAACAATTAAAAGTCTTAAGATAACTGATTAGTGTGACTGTCAAAAGCGACTTAAAAGTTCCTGTAATATGTTTGGTCTCATTGATCTCTAAAAAAATAAGATATATTAATCAAAATCATCTCACTAACGAAGTTAAAACCCCATATATGTATTGTCCAATAATTTAAAAGAAATAAAGTTGTAAAATAATGTTTTTGAAAGGAAGATAATTAAGTTATAAAACAACATTGTAAAAAGGACCAAGAAGGAACATCAATAGCAAGTAACTTCCTTACTTTTTTTTACATACAAACAGTCATTTTATCATAACAGTTATTTTCCCTCACAAGATGAACGTCTCATTTAGTTTTCATTTGTGTTTTGTTCCTCTCCACTCCTGTGTGTGGTTGTGCTGACATGTTGAGCCCACAGGGTGGAGTGAGAGAACCAGGTAGGCTAGATTTAAATATTGTGCATTCATCTCAGGACCGACTGCGGCGCAGGGCTCAACGCTCCCGGGTGACGTCAGCGTTAAATCGAAGACACACAAACTGTTCCAAATACACCAGTGCGCTGCTGATGGTTAAAAAAAGGAAGGTAATAAATCCTCCCAGAGAGCTGGGGATATCCTGGGAAATCTACTATGTGCTAAATACATCAGCAGGATTATCACAGGCCTACAGAGGGAGGTTATGGATTGAACACAACGTAAGGTGTCCCTTTGTCAGGAAAGATATCCTTCATCGTTAACTCAAAGACAGGAGAAAACAGTCAATAAATCACTACTCAATACAAAACTGTCTAAGAAAGCGACCCGTACAACGATGTGAGCTCCAGAACAATGATGTGAGCGTCATATGCAGCGAGATAACCCTCAGTCTTGATCACATAATAGCAATAGGTGTTGTGTGTTTCAGTGTGTGGGCATGGCCTTGTTCACACTCTTCTTTATTCTCTCGATGCCTGACGTTGCTATTCCTCACAGTCTAACTTTATACTCTGACTCTTGTCTGTGTTCACATAAGAATACGTTTCATGGCCACACCAGTTTCCATGGATATTGCTTCATAGAAAAGAAAAACCCTGTCCTTGATTGCAGCATTGACTCTGGCATTGACTATACCCTGTGAAAGATTCCATCAGTGAGTAACATATTTGCAGTAGGCCACCCACAGAAATAGATTATATTATTATTAATATATTCCATCTCATATTATCTATCTATTTCTATGAGACTACCTCTTCAAAGTCATACATGGGTGGTTCCACACCTTTTGTCCACACAGGTTTTCTTTTTGTGCTCCTTATACCAAACTCCACTCTGAAAGTAACCGACTGAGCTCTTGATACAAGTTCCAGGCATGATCTAGAATAGGAGCAATATCCTATCATTTAATCGACAATTTGCCACATTGTAAGACGCTTATACAATCAAGAAAATCCCTTTAAATTGGAGGTCGTCAAGAGAAGAAAGGTGCATGAAAATCTGTGATTATTTTTGTATTAAATTAATAATCAGTCGCCATTTAAGTTTGGAGGTAATGTTGAAAATAATGGGAAAGCTGCAAGTGTACCTCACTTTTGCTACAGTAATAACTATACAGTAAGTATCTGATTTCTTAGCGTGCGTTTGCTTTGACTCAAAATAATAGTTGACAGAAACAGGGGAAAAAATGAACACAAACCTTTTAATTTCTCAGTCCACCGGGCTCTGACATGTATAAGAACAGCAGGGGGGGAAGTCAAGTCATGTTAGCTGCCTCTCAGTGGTTTCACAGGAACACCGTGTTCACAGACATGTCATTGAAAGGCTTTAAATAAAAATTGTAATAACCCTCCTGTATGTTGGACCAATCTATTCGATTGTATTGTAACAGCATAATGTGTCTTCATACAGTTAAGTAGATGTATTTTGATTCAAGCAGAATTTGCAGGAGAGCAACACATTAATATGTATGTAACGCTATGTCATAATCATTGATACAGCATCATTTCCATGGTGATCATGTACTGTAAATGGCTTCTTCCATTTCCACTACAGTATTATGTAAGCGTGGGAGTCGCATGGAAACCTGAACTGTGATGTTCCAGTGTTGAGGATAGCAATAACATCGTAATGCTGCATTGTGTGTGTGTGTGTGTGTGTGTGTGTGTGTGTGTGTGTGTGAGAGAGAGAGAGAGAGAGAGAGAGAGAGAGAGAGAGAGAGAGAGAGAGAACCCCAAAAGAGCCAGTGTTTCCATGACAACATCTGCAGGGGGTGGCAGATCCCTAACAAATAGTTCACTTTCCTGCGGCAGCATTGTGGTCACCGTGTCCGTAAAATGACTGCTTCTGTCACAGGTGATTGTGCATACAAAGGCAGTACCGTCATGCTACTACGACATGCGTCACATGCTGTGACACATGCCAGTGTTTTCTCAAATTCACAGAGAATATTAAGAAGCGCTGTGACTCGAGGAGCAAGCTGCTAGTGCTGGCATTATTCACAACTGGCTGTTATAGAAGCTCACGGAGCCTGTGAGTGCCAGAAAATGGTGCTAAGCCTAATACACTGTAGGCTGAGCCAGATGTGCCATAGTTAACATTTTCTCATCGTTTCTGCAAGTCTTGATAGCTTTTAACATTTGTATTATTTACCTTTACATAAGAGATTCAATCATTATCAAAGCCTAGCTGTATGCAATCTGAAGTATAAGATCCAGAGTCAGAAAAATGCATTGATACATTTTTATATCTCTGTATGTCAATGGTTTTAGATTAGCTCAGTTAATTTTTTACATGTCTGTAGGGAAATACACATATTTTAAATTCACACTTTCATATTATTTAGTGTTCATTTTTCCTAATAGAGCCTGCCACAAATATAATACAATCTACCCAATTACAATAAAGCTGTAACTACTTTTTCTCACAAATATGCACATTCATATTGTTCTATTGCTCCCATGAAAACTGAATTACATTTTTAACATTATTGATCACATAGCCCATTTTCTCCACTTCCTCCAATGTCTCTTAACAATGAACTATAGATTCTCAACTCTGACAGTAATAATAAAGGAACAAATAAAAGCAGAAAATGTCATATGAGGACAGTTATTTTCACTGCTTGAACTCTCAGCAATGTAGAAACGATGTGTTTCCACCCTATGGTCTGTTTCGAGTGCAGCACATTCAAACTACACTCAAAATGGTCTTCCTTATTTCACGTTTGCGTGTCCTTTAGCTACATTCAGGTAAGACCACACTGTAGGCAAATCTAAGGAAAATTATATGTTACACATTGTATTCACTGGCATCTATAACTACTCTCATATAAAGAAAGCAGGGTATCTAACCTGTCTACATTTGGTGGGGAAACATGTAGATCCCACTTACACAACACACATCCAGTCTTCAGCCTTCTATAAACCACCAGCACTCAGTAGCTTTGACACTGAAATAGTCTAACTAAAGTGCAAACACAACTGGGAATCTCCTGAGGCTCTGAGACTGCCTCAGCTCTACCGCCTAGGAAAACACCCAAGGTGAGAATTGTAGTATTTACACCTACACAGAACAGTTTGTTCGGCTTGAATATTTGATTTCACCTCGTCCCGCTACACAACACTGTCACTTCAAAAAGGAAATGGTCAGACAAAAACATTAGCAAGAAGTAAAATAGAGAGTGTCAGTTAACTAAAATGCATCTAAACAAATGAATTCACTCTGCACAATGTCAGTGAAAGTATAGGACTTTATGGTCACCCTTAAAACACATTCTACATCCCCAGGTAGCACAGGGATTCATTCTGCCTAGTGAAAGAAACAAAACATTGTTGCGCCCAAAATCTGCACACCCTGTGGCAGCGCCTCGCCTCACCTCAGCTGCAGGTGCAAAAGCAGCACTAAAAGGTCGCTCTCCAGGCAAACTGTAATTTTTCACATCTGATATTCCTGCTTCTGTCTCTTGCAAAACCACCCAGCTGTGTAAATTGAACATGCCAGAATGGAGTCATCACCAACAGTGATGACTTGGAGCTATGCTTTATGCATAAAGCATGGTGTGCGTGCTACACCTTCAACACACTTCAAAAGCTCCCAAAAAAATCGATTAGCCCGGGAATACACTTGTTTTTCTCCGTTTGGTAGCTGCAGACATCCTTGGAGACCGTTATTAAATGGTTAAATTGAGCTCTTGGGGATAATTATCTGCACCACCCTCGTCTGACTGGGATGAGGGCATCTACACCATAATCATGAAAGCCAAACTGATGATCTTCTTCCTGTGACAAGGGGAGAATGTTTCACAGCAACTACTGGTCTAATTCTATACAGCCATCATCTCACTCCCTCTATCATGGTCTGGTTCTGCTGTGCCTCCTCCCACACTGAAGACAACAGAACTGAGATGATCCTCTGCCAGCTGTCCTCCATCTGAGACTTATACATGTATGTTGAGAAAAAAATGTGGAAGAGCGTTCACTACTGACTGCCAGCTAAAATCTGTCTATTGTAAATCAGAACCACCTACAAGCTGCAAAGCTTTCTCTCAGCTCAAGCTGCCCCCATGTGCCTCTCCATCGTTTCTATTGTTGGAACACGCTACCACATTGGCTGGCTCTGCTGTTTTTGCCATAATATAATGTATGTTCATTGTGTAACATGAGACGTGCCTTCAAAATGAGTCTCATTTCATTTGTATTTTGTTCAGCTTAATGTATTTGATATTGTTAAACACGTCAGTGACGTCACATAACATCAAATAGAGCAGAATGATTAGAGGAGGAATGGATTTACATAAGAATAGAACTCAGATTGTTGGTAGAGTATAGAAGTTGAAAATGTTTTACTTTTACTCCTGTAATTTACATTTTCATTAGGGCACTATTCAGTTGATGCTCGCTGATGTCTTGTGTCTGGTTGCGAGAAACCATGTGCTGCTTTACCTTGCAAAATCTAATAACTGGTACCTTGGTGGTCACACGCACTACTAAGAAACACACTTCTTTGTTTCAAATGTTTTTAAAGGAACTCATAGGAACACATTATAGAATCACTCCATAGGGTTGAAAAGCCTTTGCCATGTTTTCTAGTACCAACTGAACTATTATGTTTATTTAGCTTGGGTTCATCACTATAGCTCAGTCTATAATTAGACATGGAATTGGCATTGTGGGATTGTGTAGGTTATCTATCATGACCACAGACAGGAAGTAGGCAGTAGATTGCTAATCATTACATTATATGTGTGTAAGGGTGATAGCCCCCAACCTTAGGCTGAAATATAAAATCATGATGCTTCTTCCATCCTTATGAACCAGTAATAAAAAAAATTGCAGTTCTATTTACAACATTTAACCTTCTAGATGAATGGTCTGTATGATAGGAGTGAATCAAGTATTACATTCAATTTGTCTACTACTATTCTCTGGTTTTGACTGAACAACTTTAAAGTACAACTCTGAAGTTAATGAAGGCAAGTTAGCCACATTAACACATTTGGTGAATAAAGCCCTGTGTTGGAAAAGAGTTGTGTGACAACTTTTAATTACAATGGACTCCCATTGAAGCTCATACGGATCTGCACCTCACTGTGAGTGGCTTCTCAAATTTTGAAATTGCCTCAACCTTTTAACAGAGTAAAAGTATTTTTTTCTTTGGACCCACCTCTGATGGAATGCAACAAAGAGGCTCAGACCACCACTGATTTGGCTCGGCATGTAGCGAGCACAGCAGGGTGCCAGTCTGGTCAGCCACGGCATCGCTTGGAGCCAAGATGATGAAAAGCAGAGCCACCCGGTGCCAACAGGTAGAGCTAACTGGCAGTAGCTATGCTCCAATTACCCACCATTCCCACCTGAAAGGGGGGGGGGGGGGGGGGGGGGGGGGGGGGGGGTCATGTGACCTCTAGTTCACACACATACACTGTTTACCTCAAATTCTGTTGCGGGCAAAATGGAAAACTAGTGTGTGTAATTACAGGTTTTGAAACTGGAGGAAGCACCACTCACAAAAGGAAGAAGATAACTGCATTTACTCAGTTGACCCAACTAGCAGTAACTTAAGAGCACATAGCAATTAACGGCTTACCATAATTACCTAGCGTGCTGACTGGTAAGGCAATGTTTGGTTGAATATAGGCTCTTACCACAATTATAGAAAAGAGGAAGATAACCACACAATAAGATTTTAAATTGGTAACTAACTGGAAGGATCTGCTTTTGAAATTTGTGTTCAACAAAAGCAGAACTTTAAACTACATTATGATGCAGGACCCTGCAGGACTCCATGTAAGCATTATGACGCATGACAACACAGACAGCATCCTATTATCTCATCAGGTATAGCAGTAAGAGATAGAATAAGAGTCTCAGCCAATCACATGGCCCATCAAACTCATTTTGAAGCTTTTCATGGCAATAGAATAGCATGATGTTGAAACAAAGGACAAACGGAAGACAATGGGTGCATAAAACCGAACAAATCAAATGTATTATCTAGTATAGTGTTGTGGCACCATGATTGAACTAGTCAGACTATTGGAATATCGTGTGTCCTTGAAGTCACTCTGAGGTTAAACTGCAGACTCTTAGCTATCAAATCAGGGGTTTACATTCACATTAGATGAACTAAGTAGGAGATACAGCCCTTCACTGTCCCCCTGCTATCAGCGAAAATGTAGCTTAACTCATCCTATGTGGTTGAAATATTCCTTTCCAGTGAATGACTGTTTGAAGTTTGCGACCCACAGACCTCAACTGACTCTGGGTATCTTCCCTGGTGATGCTCTGGCAGCCCTGCATTGCTGCCATCTTCACTTCCTACTTGTATGTTTTTTGTTTGTTTTGTCATCTGTGGTCCTCTGGAAATTATACACATGCTCAGTTGAAACTTGGCTAGCTAAAAAATCTCCTGTGTTGCTTTGGCTGAAGGTTAAGAATCAATTCCCTGTGGATAAAGTATTGTGCAATGAGTTCTGATGCATTCATTTGAGTCTGAGCACTGTTTTCTGTATACTTCCATATTCACCCTGCTGGCTGCCACCGTCAGAGGGGAAATTATCAATGAACTCAAGCGAGATGACTCCACTGGACAGTGACATCACCTCCACTATGTTTGACAAATGAGGTGGCATGCCTTGGATTATGAGCCGTTTCTATTTTTTCCCCACTTTGATCTTTCCATCACTCTGGCACAGGTCGATCTTTGTCTCCTCTGTCCGTAACGCTACAGGTTTTCCATGCTGTAACTGAAGCCCGGCCTTTCTGAGGTTTGCATCTCGTGGTGAACCTGCGCAGATTTTACAGGTGTTGTCTTGTTCTGATGGTTGTCTCTGATACATGACACATCCTGGACTGTCTTCTTGATCTGTTCTGTTTTTTTTTGTCAAACTTCCAGTTCCACTATACATGGTCTTCCCGTCTCAAGCAGGTAATTCACAGTTGCTGAAGTCAAAAGTGCATTATTGCTTTTGTGAGGTTCCCTGTGGCGTTTTAGAACCCAGTAGAGCTGTTTTCTACATGAGGGGGTCCCCGGCATGCAGTTGATACGCATTCCTACAGATGGTGTCACACTTTTCCACTGATTTACAGGTGATGGAAACTCAGAAACCAAGACAGGATGTAAACAATGCAGGATTTAAAATACTAAATTAAAGAAGAGTTGGGACACAAACCTTAGATGTTGTTTCATTGTAAAACCCAAAATGCCGGTGCACAGAGGCAAAACAACAAAATTGTGTCAATGTCCTATAAATTATTGACTGCATTGTATACTCACAGTCAATTTACAAAATCTATTGCACAATCTGTTGCACAATGAACTGAACTGCGATTCAAACTGAAAATGAAGGCTTATATTTTGATGTTCGCATTTGCAACAACAACTCTAACATCGATAATAACCAGTGCAAAGCATTTTTAGACCCCACACACACACACACACACACACACACACACACACACACACACACACACACACACACACACACACACACACACACAGATACATACATAAACGTAACACTCAACCAGCCCAATACAAGATTGTATTTCTCTAGACTTCTCAGTGTTTACGTTCAACACACACCACTGCATACGTATGTACACATCAACATTATGGTACTTGTACGTCCTGGACGTTCTCTCACCTCTAACCCTAATCTATATCCCTAACCCTGATGTTGATCCGAAGCCTTTAGCTCTAAAAATGACACAACCTCTTTGTAAGTGACGTCAATTTTTTTTGTCAACTGGACGATTGTCCTTATCTTACAGCACTGTGCTTGTGTCCTTGTGTCCTTACAAGGATAGAGGTGCACACAAATCTCAATTATATTCAAATCAACACAGACACAACTTCTCCAAACAGAGAATAAAAACATTGCATACACAAATCTTTATAATGCTGCTTTAATCAACAAGTCTGCAGGAGTTTTACTCCTACTGCGTGTCGAAACATGCTCGCACATACACACCCACATGTGCCAGGCCACGTTCATACGTAATACCCAAAGTGCATGAATAAACCTAACCAGAGCACACGCAGAAGGAGAGCAAAAAAATTCTCATACACATATTTCAGAGATTTCGAGCATGTTCGATGCAATATGCATAGATATAGAAGCAGACCTCCCCAAAGCCTGCCACAACGACTGGCATACTTTAAAGCTAACATGCAAAACAGAGGCAGCAACAGCGAGATGGAAGGATAAGAACGACACGAACGGAGAGGTGAATTTACCTACCACACACGGGCAGAGGGAAGGGAGCTTAGTGCGGCCCTTCATGAGCGAGAGACAGAGGATAAACAGCCTCCCAGACACCCGCAGTAGAGGAGGAGAGGGATGGGGAGAAAGAGAGAGAGAGATGGGAGACTGGGGAAGGGTAGGGGGAAATAAAAAAGAGGGAGGGGGAGAGAGGGAAGGGGAAGGGGGGGGGGGTCGTAGCAGACGAGGAGAGGGAGTTTTCCTGGAAGCCAGAGTTGTTGGTGTTGGATGTATCTTGATGGTAAAGGCAAGGGTCTGAATAGAGAGGACTGGCAGCCTGCTCCAGCCGTGACTCATAAAATATGTTTGTCACTGCTGGTGAGTGAGGGAGGGGAGAGAAGGAGACGTAGAGACGGAGAGTGAAGCTTCTATATTATGTTTCTTCGCTTTTCATATGAAGTAAACACGGAGGTGGGCTTCCATCAACGCTGCTCTTTGCTCTCTCTTTGACACACACATCGAGTAAAGGCTGAATGTCACGAGGATGATTTAAAATGAGAACAATTTTGACACAGATATCTCTGTTATGCAACCATTATATAATTACATATTTATCAGTTTACACCTTGTGTTTTAACTGTAGCCGCTATGTGTATTTGTGAGGTGTAAATTCACTTCATTGCCATCATCTACTGCTTACTTGTGAAGATGTGAACACACATTATCAGCCATATTCATGAAAGGTACTCCATAGTGGCCCCGTCGACGATTTTGATAATCAATTAATTGCTTGTCATCTCATTTGCTGGATCCATTTCCCAAATGCAAGGATTTGCTTCCTTTCTCAGTTTTATTTTGTATTCTAAATTGAATGCCTGGGTCCAGCAAAACTGGTCATTGGATCGTTTGATGGCTTGTGTGTGCAAATAAATGTATCACTATTTTGTCATATTCTTCATATTAGTGAAAAAGAATATTATAAATAATCTGTTTTGTGGAATGCACAAGGACGTTGCCCATTGGAAAAGAGGAGCCCAATTTCTTGTTGTAATATGTCATATCTCATTGATAGTGTGTGTAAATGGAAGTAAGCCTCAAAAGTATTTGACCTCAAGTCCTGAGTCCTAAATCCTAAACTTTGAATTTAGTCCTAAGTCATACCGAGCTCTTCACTAAATATAATACCATTTGCGCCTCCGCAAACGTTTTGCATACTGCAATTCCTTTTTTTTGACCACCACATAGATTCTCTATATCTGAACAAAATTGTCCTTGGTGTGATTTTTTCCAACTGCCGCTCAGTAATAACGTTAGTTCTTCATGGTTTTCTCCTGCAACAAGATTGAATGCTGTCGGATTGTTTCAAACAAAGTGGATCTGGGGAAGCGTTGCCTTGCTGGGAATGAAAAGCATTTCCTTAGTTGATTTAGGAAATTAAAGAACATGAATAGATATTTGAATAACATTTTAATCTTTAGGCTTGGGGGAAGGTATCAATTACTTGTACTGTATGTCAAATCAAGATCAAACATTCTCTAAAGGTTATCATAGATTAGTCTTACTAAATTCATATTTCATGTAATTTTGTCATGTCATGTCATCAGCCTAACATAAATAGTTGATTTATTTGGCTAAACACCACAGGATATCCAATCTTAATCTTCATGTCTACATATTGTGATAATATGTACATTTAATTTTTCTTGTAACAATCAATTTCACATCAAAGGTTATACTTTCTTTTTTTCTCCAAAAGCCTATAAACCACTTGTATGTCTAGTTTTTTATACCAAATATCTTTTTATTCAACAACTTAAATTAGATAGTAATCCTGTATGAAGTTAATAATTCCAATATATGGTATTAAATTGTATTTCAGTACCCTCATCACAATGCCACATGTGATTAAGACTAGGCTATTTTATGTTTTATGGTAACTCATTATCCAAAGGAGTTGAATCACTCATGGCGTGCACTTCTGCAGCCAAACAATATAGTTCCTGACTGGACGGCATAAGCCCATGAAATGTTGATACCAAATGTCAAAAACAGCCGCATTTACTAGTCAAGTATTTTATGGGATATACAAATTGAGATTTTTGGGACAAATACAAGTCTTTTTACCACATAGGAGGATGCTAACTTTTCTATAATGGTTGAGAAATCAAAGCTTCTCTTAAAGTGCATGTTTTTTTGTCCTCTTTCACTATTCAGTTAGTGGGCTAGTTAGCTTAGAGACACTTGATCAATCTTTACAACTTTAACATTTGATTTGTCCACACCACTCACTATTTCAATGTAGTTAGTATTCTGACACTAAATATAATTCTGTGTCTTCTCTGATTCACATAGTAGCTTAATTGGCAACATGATGGGTGTGCTTGTGCGTAGTTTGTGCTCTAGCTCTCTCAGGCCCTGATTCTCTCTGCTCCATGGCTGTATTAAGGGTGAAGCAGAGTTGAGCAAGGGAATAAACAGAGTAAATGCACCATGACCCCATTGGGCTGTTTTACAGTGGACTTCTGTCGGGTGATGGATGGGTTATGACACCTGCGGAGGTTAGGCCCAAAGCCCTCTGGACCTAAGCGACACACTGAGCTGCGGCTTCTGCATCAGCCTCACTGTCTGTGACTAAAGACAACTGGAGCACATCGTGACATTTTCATCTGGAATGAAGCCCGTGCTGTTAGAACAGTGTCAAACGCTGTGCAACCCGCGGATCCAGCCGCATAAAACCAAACATTAATTTTCTATTCTCCGCATTCATGAGCATTCTCTGCTGCCGCCTACACAGAGGTCATCCTCCTACCTGCACACTGTGGGCTTCACATTATCAGCACCCTTCAATGGCAGGGCTCTCTCTCTCTCACTCCCTCCCTCCCTATCTCTCTTTCCCTCTCTTCTCTCTCTCCCTTCCTCCTTTCATCTCTATTCTCTCCATGATGATACCCCTGCCATGTTGTCATGGCAACAATCGGGCCCTGATTGCTCGGTTGCTAGGCAACTGACATCACCTATAAGAGGAACACGAAGATACAAAAAGCCAGAGACAAACAAATTTCACAAATAATGTGCGCTTGTACATTACTGTGTGGAGTGTGAGCGCGTTGTGTGTTTGAACTCTCTCATTCGCTCACGTCAGGTTTTTCATTGAAATGTTCACTTTTCTTTTGTCAGTACGAAAGCCACACGTGTAGGCGGCGAGCATGCAAATCATATATTCCCAATACGACTGGTACTCTGGGCCGTCTTCTGCTCTTTGCCAAACAAGATGTTGAAAACCTCTGAATCCATGACCTTAATTTCAGATGAGAACATCTGTGACAAGGGACTACTCATGAATAACGGATACAGGATCCAGCAATTTCCGATTAATTATGAGGAAAAAAACGCAAGGCCTTGACCTCAGTGGATGCAGACCATGTATGCACTCTAACGCTCAGGCTGATGTTGCATAACGTAGCGTCCACACACATCCAGCTGCGTGCGTGGACACAAGGAGCTCTCATTTGACAGTTTCCCTGAGCCAGATTGTCGTGGACTCCTGTGCTGTAGTTTAACAACATGCCACAAGGTGTCATCATGTGCTGTATTGAAAAATATGATCACACCACTGTAAGAAAAACCTGATCCCATTTGCAAGGCTAATGCAAGAGCTATTCATATCGATGATATCATCACTACCATCCTTGTCGTTCTTGTTTCCGTCATTTGTCTTCCACTCTTGTCTTCTCTGCACTCCTGCACGTCCCAGTCCCACCGCAGCACATTGACAAACACACTCTGATTACATAACATATGCTAGTTAGTTGACTCTTTTAGCTAAAATGCCTATATAGTGTGGACAAACAGTTTAATTACAAAGGCCCCGAGCAGTTGACCCTCCTTGACCTTGGCTACTTAATGAGGCTCACAGCACCTCTCCTATTGAATCTACCCACATCTTTAAATGTACATCATAATCACTATTGATTTAGTTATTCTTATTCACACATACAATTACGGCAACAATTTGTTCCTGTGTACATAAGTGTTAGAGCAGAGGAGCATAGTCATCAGACACAGTCTTCCTCCTGGTCCTGCTCATGTTTCGCCATTAGCCTCCTCAGTCAATGTGAGACGACAAAGTCTCCAGCCCAAACAGGCTATGATTGATCTAATCTGTCACCTGTCATATGGTCAATTTCAAGACAGACAGCGATGCTGACAGCCAAAACACAGAAATTAGGCAGCAGAGCCTGTAAGCAGTGAGTGGGCTGTTTAAAAAAATATAATTAAGAAGAAAAAAGAAAATATTTGATATTTTTTCATTCAGTTCTTTTTACTAGAGAGGTGTGAGGTCCTTTGCTGTTTCCAATGTACACATATCACCTTAAATTCATCAACAAAGTGATGATAAACCAATGTGGACAAAGCTAAGGGTGCTTAAGCTGTGCACTATGAAAAAAATTGCCTTTTCATTTCATAGATGGAAAGATGAAATATTTCATGAAAAACACTAAAAAGTAATAAAGATACAGACGGAGCCGGTGGCCTCGCCACATTGTGGCATACTGAAATATCCATTAATAGTATCTAAGCATTCAAGGTGAGATTCAAAAGAAATGATTAAGCATTGCTCATCCTCTCGCTACATGAGACTGGAGAGGCGAGGGAAGCAAAAGACAGCACAGATTGTGTTGTGTGCATTTGACAAAGACAAGCTCTTAAAAGCCTCTTTTCTGGTGGGGGTGGTGGGCATCATAAAGTACTTGAGAGGCAAGAGGTTAGCATTGCATTGGCAACATGTTATCAAAGAGACTGATGAGCTTGGATGAGCCCAAATATGAAGTCAACTCTGTGGGCTAAAGAAGACGAAACAAGTTGAGTGATGGCCGTGTATATGTTGAAATCGACCTCCGGAGTCTAGACCACTGCTAAAAGTTGCAAAACATCCAAGGTTGAATTCCTGCAACAACACCACTCACAGTTGCAGCTGCTTGAATTCAGCAGTTGCAGTAAGAATTAGCATCATACAGCCAGCCTCTACCTCCTGTTTAATTAGACCTGACAAGTTTTCGAAGACATGCACTTGCACCAATTTCTTAGCTCGAGCAAGGCTGCAGTTTCACAGTGCAGAAGCCACTTGCCACATGCTCTGCGGTTTGTGCGAGTTCTGTCTGATCATGTAGGTGTGTGGCTTTCTTTCGGGAAAGCGGTTGAATGTGTGGGTGAGTGGTGCAAAATATGTACTAAAAAGACCAAACGAAACCGTAGATGACCACAGAGATTTGCAATATCTCTTCATGAGCACAAAAGCAAGCTGTCATTTCAGCAGGGATGATGACGGAGAAGTCAAGAGAAGAAAAAAAAAGAACAATCTATATATAAACACATCTCTGCTATCTCCTCACTTGTTGCTGTGTGTTTGTCGGACAATAGAGAACCTCGGCACTGTGCAGTCGTGGCATTAGACCGGGGCAAGCCCTGCCTCGCTCACTGTGCCCTGGGAGCAACTTGGCAGGATCAGTGTCTCTGTGGCTGCATACAAAGGCCTCATGGAAGCTCGTGCCCTTGAGCGGAGATCATATGAGCTCTCCACTGGATCACTAATCTTAACCCACAGCACACTGTACTGCACGTCACACACTCGTAAAGACACGCATCACACGGCACCGTGAATGGACACTTTAGATGAGCAGAATTGTGGACGAGCTGAATGACTACCGAGCGGAGGGTTTAGCTTAACTCCATTTTGGAGACTCTTAGGACTGGAGCAAGATGCTGCAGTCAAAAGCTTCTCATCCTTGAATGCACACACGCATTCACAAGATATAAATATTCATATATATTGAACCGTAAGAACAGCTGGCAGCACAAAATAATTACAAATGTGAGTACTAAAACCCTTTGCGGGAAGAAGATGTCCATGTTGGAGCATGAAGCCATACATGATGCCAATAATGTGCACACGAAGCTGCTGACTTTGACTACGTCTTGTCAAATGTATAATTTATTTGAAGGAGCACTAACTAGGGAAGCCTTGAAAGTGCTGAAGAGGAGGACAGGAGGTAAGCTAGAGAGCAGAGAGCAGGAAAGAGGAGAGTAAGCAGAAGGGGAAGGAGGTAAAATGAGATAAAGGAAAGAGGAAGCTGGAAGAGAGGACTGAGTGAGGGATTACAGAGGTGAAGGAGGCAGAGAGGACAAAAAAAATTGGAATTGGAAATATGAGAGCAGAGAAGTGGAACGAGGGTGACAACAGGAGAGGAGTGATAATCAAAGGAGTGTAAGACTAGCGAAGCAGGAGGAAGGCGGTTAAGAGTTAGCAGAAACATGCTGTATGTCCTCCTGTCCACACAGGAGACACATTCCTTATTGCATTCATTTTCTATCAGACATCGTGATAGCTTTAAAAGAAGTGGCTTTCAGAGCCTAAATCTATTTTACTGTGCACACCATCTTTGTTCTCGCCTCTCAAAACATCAAATCGTCCTTCTCTGACTCAGTGCCAAACAGGGAGGGAGAGTCAAAGGTATTGTCAGGCTCGCAACCAAATATAAATCCTGTGACGTCTCCTCAAGCGGATATGCCTTAATACTCCAGTTCTTAATGTTATGTAATACTACTCCTGTATGATGCACAGCCATCCCAAGTAGCTATTTAATAATTTAGCTTTTAGGGCTGCACATAACGATTATTTTCATTGTTGATTATTTTCTCAATTCACTGATTAGTTGTTTGATAAAAAAATTGTTAAAATGTTGATCCCACGATCCAAGATGATCCCAAATGTCTTGTTTTGTCCACAACTCAAAGCTAATTAGTTTACTGTTACTAATATCCATATTTAAGAAGTTGGGATCAGATCATTTGGAGAGGGGAGGGGGGGGGGTTCTTGAAAAATCGATTAATTGATAGTGAAAATGGTTGCTGATTAATTGAATAGTTGACATCTAATCAATTAATCATTGCAGCTCTAATTTTGTTCTAATATTCTAAGTCAAATTCAACACTCAGGAGACATCAAATAGGTTGAGGTTAACTCAACTTCAATCTTCCTCATATTTTATCCAAGCCAACGGTTGGAACTTGTCAGGGGTAGACACATGTGTAAAGACAATACCAGTGTTATAAAGGAAAATAAATACTTGTCCAATTGTAATTTATTTGCCTCAAGGACAAAACAATCCTATTAAAATAATACTAACTTGAGCTTTGTACAAAGGGTCCTATCTTAAGTGCTCTTTATTTTTCCTCACAGAATTGGAGTAATTCTGCCTCTATTGCCATCAAAAGAGCTCCATTTAATACTACCTCATTGAAAATTTAAGGTTCAGGTGAATTGCTCAACAAAAAAATAACACAACACAATGGCCATTTTAGTCTATGGAGAAGTTTGTATTGTGTTGTACTGTATTTCAAGAGCTGCTATTCATCAAACTTAAAGCAGCCTTTAGCCCTGTGGTGCTTAACTGTTTACAGTGTTATCAGATATGTGTCACTCACTGACTGACTCTGGCTTCACCCACACACACAGGAAAACTTTGTTACACTGGCCTGCACGGGGAGGCAACATTGTTCACATAACCTGTTCTATGTGGGTGTCAGGGAATAGCTCACCCAGGGAGCTGCTCACCCATCATCATCTGCTACATGACGGCAAGCCATGCTCCTCACCTGCAATGCAGCCAGACTCCATTAATGTTTAATAACACATTTAAAGGAATACACCAATTTTTGGCAAATCTGATCTCTGATCAAGTTAAATTTGCACACTGGTAAGACGAGTGAATCTCCAAAATAATATCAGCGGATTTTATTTGGCTTGTGTGTTTAAAGTCACATGTAGCCACTGCAATGGAAATCCAACCAATCATCACATTGGTTGATCAAAGACCCACTTTGCCAATCAGTCCTTTACGTACTTTTGTGCTCTAACTTTCTCTTTTATAAACTGACCATCTGTCTCACAATCGCTTGGCAAATGTCCGGTTTTCTTTGCCAGCTTTACAGTAAGTCTTTTCTCACTTTGATTCTGGAACCAGTTTGTTGAAATATCCACTGTGGTCTTTCACTTAGTGTTTTTTTGCTCCTAGCTAACTCAGTGAGTCACACTCAAGGCGAATAAGATGCACGAGGGACTGACGTTCCAGGCTTACGGAGAGATACCTCGACATTCTCATTTTTTTTCTCACAAAGCATTTGTCACACTGCATCATGTTAGGTAACGCAATAGGCCTGTAGCACCAACAGTAGCTTATCAGCTTCAAACTTAGCTCACTAGAAGGAAGATGTGAAATTGAGTGTTTGCTTACATTTTGTATCCATATCCCAATAACATGTATGAATGTAATGTTCATTAATGTAAATGTACACAGTGTAAATGCTGTCACTCTGCTCATCTGACTGTGTCTATACCTTTCTATGTTTAACTGACCAATAAATCTCTGTTGCCAAGGAAACTGAGAAGTTGATAAGCAAATTAATGTAATGTGCCACAGTTAAACACAAATGTATGTAATACATTTGACTCACTTCTACTCAACACACAGTTAGTCCAAGTTGAAATTTCAAATGATCCCCACCGTCACACAGCTGTGAGAGTTGCTGTGTGTGCGCGCGCTCGTATTTCTGTTTCCGACTTTTTGTCATCACTTCCTGCCAGAAACTGGTGCAGCTGCTTCAGTTTATTGTTCACCTGGTTTTGAATCTGTCCACCAAGGTTATTGCAGGTGTCAAGCTGATTTTAGCCATCTGAACAAACCCTAGTGTGTGTCGGGAGTCAGGCTACAAGAAAGCTCTTTAATTTTTTCATTTTTTGTATTAGCCAATTTCATGACACGGTCTGCCTCAATGGAGCGACGTGCTGCTGCTAAGCACATGTGTATGATATAACACATCACTCATATCCTGTGTGTAAGATGCAGATGTGTGCAGATGCACAGTGGGTAGCTTTAACGTGTGCCTACAGTCGAGGTTAAGAGAAAGCAGCTGAATTTATGAGCAGATTAGCATGCAGGATGCACTCCCCATGGTCTCTCCCTGACATATTCTGCAGCTCCGGCATGACACAAAGCCCTGCACAAGCAACTAAAGCGCCGGTTCTCTCCCGCTTTTACTACATCCACGCAGGTCAGCCATCCCCTGTTTATCCACTCCCAAAGCATGACAGAGTAGGAGATGCAGAGAGAGTGGGATAGAGTCATCCAGAGAGGGACACATCAAAGAGTATGCTGTCTACAACACTCAGGTAGCCCAGCTTACCCTGACGTTTTCCTGACATATGCAAAGCTCCCAAAAAGATGACAAAGACAGAAGAATTTTGTTTTATCTCTTGCAGAAGAAGAACACTTTGATAATTGAGAGATGACAGAACGATGAGTGTTTCCTTCTTCTTCTGTGATCACATGCAGTTGTGGCGCCTCTCACTCTTTCTCACATACACACACAAACACACACACACACACATAGAGCTTTAGTAAGGAACAGCAGATAGCCTTACCTTTGTAGTCACAATGCAGAGGCAGTCCATGGTACTTAGAACAAAATATTGGGGTGTATCTCAACCCCCCCAACCCCCCACGACAGAGGGCTGAGACCCCACACCCCTCTCCCCAGCCTGCCCCACTCCTGCGCTCTCACTCTCGTCCTGCCTTTCCCCCCTTTTCTCTCCTTCCGTGAATCTGTTCTTTGACTAACTGAACCAGCGAGGGAAAGAGAGCATGGAGGGAGGGGGAAACATGAAAAGGGAGGGGGAGGGCCACAGGGAAATAGAGAGAGTGAGCAAAGAAAGAGAGGAGAGAGGGTGGTCTCGGAATTTAGTATGAGAGAGAGAAAGAGAGGAGAAAAGGGAAGGTGAGAGTATATCCGCTGTTTTTTTTTTCTAAGGCAAGAGAGAAGCGGCGGAAAAAGAAAGAGAAAAGATGGGGTGAATATGAAAAGAGATGGAGGAAGGGGAGGATGGAGATGGAGAGCAGAGGTGGCGGGGGTTTAAAAAAAAGGGGGAGAGGGAGGTTCACACTGTGGAAAGAAAGGGGAAAAGAGAAACAGAGAAAAAGACAGCGAAACAGCAGAGGATGAAGAGGAAGAACTGAGGGAGGGGACAGTGATGGAGAGAGAAAAGGAGAGGGAGAGTGGGTGAGTGAGTGAGTGAGTGAGTGAGTGAGTGAGTGAGTGAGTGAGTGAGTGAGTGTGTGTGTGTGTGTGTGTGTGTGTGTGTGTGTGTGTGTGTGTGTGTGTGTGTGTGTGTGTGAAGACAGAAGGAATTAGACCGAAAGAAAATGTGTTGAGGAGGAGAGTGTGAATTACATATGCATTACGGAAAAAGAAAACACGAAGCACCGCGAGAGCGACTTAAAGAAGACCAAATCCCACAAAGAAAAGCATTAACCGGAAGATGTGATGAGATTGGAAATTCACGGAGGTTTTTCTGCTTGTTGTAGCACTCTGCAGCTGTTGCCTTAGCAATGGTGCAGTTGTTGCCATGGCAATAGGGAGCCTTGTTGTCATATGGTCACCGTTGTAGTGCCGAGGACCGAGTGAGAAGTCTGCAGTGGATTTACACACCTGTGCATTAAAATGTGTGTGTGTGTGTGTGTGTGTGTGTGTGTGTGTGTGTGTGTGTGTGTGTGTGTGTGTGTGTGTGTGTGTGTGTGTGTGTGTGTGTGTGTGTGTGTGTGTGCACTAATTTAACATAATGACACATTTAGGGCAGAGTACCATGAAGGACAGTCATATTTAAATAAGCAATTACCAGAAATTACCTTGTAATGATTTTAACATTAGCTATCGTATATCCATGTGATTCAACACACGTTGAAACATGAAACTCATGACATGAAATTATTAACAATGATTGATTATGTGATTTCCAGTGCTTTATCACCGTGTTAACCATTTTGTTTAGCTTAAATAAAATGGTGTAAAATGTATGCACTCATCTCGGATGTACACTCTACCTTTAAGACTGTGGATTGTACCACTCAGGGTTGTGAAAGGGGGTGGGGGATGTGTGCTTCAGTGTCTTTGCATCATCAGTTCTATAATTGTACAAATTCACCCCTCACCCCACCTCATCCCCACTTTCCAGCTCCCCACAATGCTGGAGCAATGGTGCAGCATTAAAGCAATTCTAAATGATGAACACACAGTTATTCCCCGGGGTGAAGAGTACAGCGTGTGATCGAATCGCACAGTGCAATACAGCAAACGGGCAGTTACATCCACATATGGCACATCCTACAGATGGCCATGGTTATAAATACATTCACAGTCATGCTTTCACTTGTGTCAAGCGCTGTAATTAAATGCAAGGGAGGGCTACCTTAATTACTCCACTTCCGCTCAATTACATACCTGTTAGTCTACACTCAGATTAGTTTTTTTCTTCTTCTGTTTCCCTGGCCTCATCTTTTAACTACTATTGAACTGGTTAACTACAAACTTAATTCTGAAGAAACTAGACAGCGTCTTAATGGGATATCCAGTGGGAATTCCAGCAGATGTAGTTTAAGCAATATTTCACTGTCGTCATGTAACATTTAATAACTCCAACTATCCCTTAATACCTTCTGACATCTCTATGTATTATACATTCAAAGACTAAAAGGACTTCAACTGAGTTTTTCTTTTGGAGAAGATTTATCTTTTAAGGGAGTACGTTTGTCTGTTTTCAATTATGAATAGAGAGAGAAGATAATGTGATAGCAATGAATCGGTGAACAGGATCTCTGAGAAAGTTAGGGTTTAAACTGTGAATATTTTTCCGTGAAAGATATAAACAATATAATAAACAACTGAAAGTCATGTTAAATATGTACAACATTTTTGTTACTAACATATAACATTAAGTGGCAGTGGAAAGGCAAGAAAGTAATGCATAAGGAGCCGAACAAACTGAATTGCACTTAAAAAAATATGAAATAGGATTTATTTGTTATTTATTTGTGTATTTGCAGTGTAGACTAAAGATACTTTTCTCACAGTGGCAATCATGAGCCTTGAACTAGGTGTTTAATGTTCCTTCAAGTGGTAGTGTTGCAGTGCACCATTTAACGGTAAATATGTCTACTACTTTTGAGTGTGTTTTTGCTTTAATACATATATATATATATATATATATATATATATATATATATATATATATATATATATATATATATATATATATGAAAAGGATCGTAACGCAAAGAGGGAATTTAGTACTAAAAAGAAGAGGAGAACACTTATTTTGTCTAAGACTGAAGCTTCAAATGAACTTTAGATAAACAAATATACCTTCGCAAAGCAGGTCAGGCAAAAGGCCAGGATGCGCCTGTGGTGCGCGCCCATACGAAACCGATCACATGAAAGGAAAATGCGCTCAATCACTCCCTTACTTGCTCCCTCGCTCACTGCGGCCTACATGCAACTATCAGATGAGAGATGAGTTCCCTCGTTCTTTATCACATACTTCACAGCTCGCTAACCGCCCAACAGCTAACTAGCTAGCCAGCCTTACCACATCTACTAGCATCAAAACAGGAAGACGGTGGTAAAATAGTCAAGCCATCTTCTTGCTTGATATGATTGGCGAGAAGACACTGTGACAGTGTCACAGTGAGTTGAGGATATTTTTACTTTTATGCACGTCTAAAAAACGCTAGAAAAACGTAAGACGCGTTGCATGAGAAGAGAGTACAGCAGACTCATGGCCGATACGTTTCTAGCAACGCGTTTTTGTGATGTGCTTCCGTGGGATCGGGGGCCTGAGACAGACTTGAAAAAATATGAACCTACCTTTTAAAATAGTTTTTATAGTTTTTATAAAATCAATGAACTCTGCTCTATTCCATGCTTCTCTCTGCAGCATGACATTAAAGTGTAGGAGGCTCCTGGGCGCTGTTGTACTACACTAGTCTTGAAGAGGTGCCATCAGAAATGAGTTTCCAAAATCACCTATAAATGTCACAGATAATTAAGCATATCCACTTATCACATCTGATGACGTGAGGCTTTTTTTTTCATTACGTTGTTCAATTGTACAGCACTTGATGTACCCTCAGCTTTCATAGCTGACTTATTTTTGACAATGTTGCCATGCAGCTTCCTCTTCCACTTCTACTTCCACTATCAGACTGAATTACCTCTCACATACACAAAGCAAAAATTTGCAAAAGTCCTGTGAGTAAAATTGTCCTTAAATGAAAGTGAAAACATGTTGTATAAATTCAAGAACATTTTATGCTGGTGTAAATATTTTAGTGAAAAACTGGGAGTAAATCATATTTATGTGAATGCATTAGTAATTAATGTTAGTGTGTATGTATGTGTGTGTCAGCATGTGTGTGAGGTAATCTGCTAACCATGACAGATATATATGTTCTGATTAGAGTATAAGTGGTGAATATTACTTTTTGTGCATCGGAAAGGGATTGTTGTTTGATTTATGGGCCATATAATGTACAAAGCACATTTCTCAGAAGAGGATCCTAATATGGCTGACCTGTATACAAGATTATATAATTCTGCTCTCAAGTGAGCAAGGAGCTCTGCGCTCACATTTCCTTTGCCAAAAGCTTGATTATTCTTCTCACGTTCTCAAAGTTATGATTTTTCCGGTGCACACACTATGAGCTTTAACTGTCGGAACAATTAGTTACAGGAGAACAGCACAAAATTGAGAATGAAAGTGTCTGAAAAACACAAACCGAATTCCTTCGCCCCTACAACACCCACACACACACACACACACACACACACACACACACACACACACACACACACACACACACACACACACACACACACACACACACACACACAGAAACAAACACAGACACACACGAAGGCACACACTTACACATTCTGTTATCATGCTAGAAGCTGCAAAGAGGAAAAACCTCTCCTTGTGGACAAACTCCAACACTGAGAGCATTTCCATTGACGTACATTCACAAACCTCCATTATGATCATTCTTGTTAGGATTTGAAGAGCACTCACCCATAAATATGCTGCGTCCATCCTCCTGTGCCGCTTTGCTTAAACACTATAGTCTGTTGAGTCTATATGGTATGCCTCTGACCAAGAAGTAGGCCAAGGACAAACGCTGGTCATCTAAACAGGCTAAACCCAAGCAGAGAATCCAGATCACGGGCTGCTGACTGAAAAATGGCCAGATATATCTTTAGCAGGGAGCAACTTTCATAGGTACTGCCTTATTGAAATTAGCATATATTATTCATGATATTTGCCATTATAACTTTTGAATCATGAAATAATACATACTGAAAGAAGTGTTGACTCAAAATATCAAACATTTGAATCAAGAATACGTAAAGACGTTCTTCAAAATGTTAGTTTCAGTTAAGTGATGCAGGCATGCAATACATTGATTTTTAGTATTGCTCATATATTAAAACTATTACTGGTATTGTTGGCATCTACCAGGCAGAATCTCCATTTCCCAGGTCCTAAAATATTCAGCGAGCAGGAAAACCGAGAGACCGTTTCTGAGCCGTCAAAGTCGAGAGACACCCACAGGTGTCTGCACGCTCGCTCGAGGAAGTGTCACTTTTTGGGTGTTGTTTAGGGGAATCGTTGTGAGGAAGATTTTGGCGGTCTCTGTTTTTCAGCATGAATGTCACTGCAGCTTCCCTGAAGAAAACTATACTTAGTGCAGGTGATTACTGCGATGTGTGAGCTCCTCAGGAAACAGGCTGCAGTTTGCATCCTGGGATTTTTGTGTGTCCCAAGGCAGATGTTCACTGATTTGGCTAATGTATGTAACATTTGTTTCTGAGCGACATGAAGGAAATTTCTCGCCAGATTGCTTTTGCATGCTGTGTAGATTCAGGCTTTCGGGTTTGTTAGATCCTCATAGCATTGAAGCTGTACACCTGCTAACAGGAGGTGACTTGGGAGCATAGGTATATAATCATGCACTCATGGGAACCATACAGCTGTGCATTTTCATCTGATTATACTATACTCGCAGGTCTTTAAAAACATAATGCACCCTTGTTTCTTTGTCTGCTGATTTTGACATTTTGAAAAAAAGGCAAAACAATTTGCGGAAGATGAATCACACCCCAGCTTTGTGACAAACATTTATGATTGCATGTGCAATAAGTTAGAGTTAAAGTTTTGCGGGGAAAGTCATTTTAGATTAAAACATTCATGAACAAATCTCGTTCCACAGGATGGGTGTGGTGATCAGATTTTACATGTGGTAATTGCGGCATGTGGCATTGCAACGGAAAACGGAACTTGCATATATTTCCAGGTAGACAGACAACCTCATTACATTTTTATTAAATTGACTCATAGAGATGCATCACATCACCATTTTCCAACTGAGCCCCGCCCACCTCAAACCAATGAGAAGAATAAAGACAAAAACACCAATCAAAAAATATTTCATGTGAAATAATCAAAAATAACATTATGAAGCTAATTCAGAAAATGAGTTTTCAAGGCCTCTAAAGTTGACAATTAAAGGAAACCATTGCTGTTAATTATGAGGATGTGTACATAATGTGCCATAGGTCTTTGCAGTCTAGAGGGTACTGTATAACTGCCTCTTTGCTACTCATGCTGACAGAAAAAGTATTGCTCTCCAAGCTCAGAGAGTCTGTCTCACAGTGCCTACACGTACCAGCATGCTTAGCACATTAGTGATGAGTCAGTTGTGAATAATTCAATCTTTTGAAAGGCCTTTCGGTACTAATTAAAGAAAAGGAGAGCTGTTGACAGGACATGTATACTTCTCACAAAGTGTCGATGACGTATGTGTGAACCCAATCATCCAATCACGTGTTGCGCTGGGATCGTGAAAAGCCACTTGATCGTCATCTTGACGAAAAGGTTAGACACCAGTTAATGAGTATACATCTTCATCATTATTGCACCACTTCCGCTGCCAGGTGGGGATGAGTAGCAGCCTGGGCCTGATCTCCTCTTTGTTGCACTTCTTTAGCTGTGGATGAGCTGCTTTGACTCATGTTATAGAATGGAAAATACCCATAAGCCATACCTCGGATAAATTGAGAAGTTGTGTGACCATCGAAAATGCTGCTCTGAAGTCAGACTGCTCTGTGATACCACCAGGTGGAAAGAAAATGAAACTCAAACCCTCCCCGTAGTCCTTGATACGTCAGCAGACGGTGGAAGTAAACCAGGCTGCTATAGAGAACACTAAAAAAGTGTTGTGGGTGTTATACAAATGCCAGCAGCATGACTAATACATGCTGAAAAATCACACAAGGCATAATTTAGGTTTCAAGTTCTTTGCAGATTACGTCCATCAAATACAAACAGAAGATAGATAGATAGATAGATAGATAGATAGATAGATAGATAGATAGATAGATAGATAGATAGATAGATAGATAGATAGATAGATAGATAGATAGATAGATAGATAGATAGATAGATACTTTATTCATCCCCAAGGGGAAATTAGTTTGTCACAGTAGCAAGCAAGTTATATAGAAGACACAAAATATCAGGAATGAAAAATACTCAATGTATACAATAAAACAGCAGAGTGTATTCATTTAGGAAATTAAACAATAAAGAAAGTGCAAAAATGCAAAGTATGTGCAGTGTATATGAAGTGTATATAAGTATGTACAGTGACTAACTAAACAACAAAAGCGGTGCAAGGGCTATCGATGTTGACGTTGAATCAATTGACGGAGGAAAAAGAAAGACAAAAACAATGATTTATTCACCATTTGCAACCAGATAGACTTATAGCCGTCTGTCTGGTTGCCCACTACTGCACACAGTTTGATTACCTGACTTCCACCTGTCAGTGAATGCTGACAGCCTGGTAAAATCACAATCCCAAACTCCAGGCAAAAATAACTGTTGTATGTGAACATGTATGTATAATAATGTTGTATGTGAACATGTATGTGTATGAGAATGTTGTATGTGAACATGTATGTGTATGAGAACGTATGTACAGTGTTTCCTTCAGGCTTTTGTGAGACTATCTACCTTTGAGGGAGATCTGAGGCATATTTCCCCAAAACAAAATGTACAATTTATAGTTAAATTCAACCATGAGTACAAACTCAGAACAACAAGAATCAAGAAAGTACAATTTCTTCAAAACTACAAAGTGCTATAAGTAAGTACCATTTAAGTGCTACTAAAGTGCTACTACGGTGCTACCTTCCTTATTCAAGGTATAGTCGAAAAAGATGTGTTTTTAGTTTGCGGCGGAAGATGGAGAAACTTTCTGCTGTCCTGATGTCAATGGGGAGCTCATTCCACCATTGAGGAGCCAGGACAGCAAACAGTCGTGACTTTGTCGAGTGTACTTCTAGTCCACTACATCTCAGAGGGAAACATTGTACTTTTAACTTCACTGCTCTTATTTGACAATATTAGTTACTATTTAGGCAACTTTACAGATTCCCGTTATTAATGCAAAAGATAAACCAACTAATAAACTTCAATATATTATTAAGTAGTATATAGCCTATTTAAATTTAGCTCCACCTTTACCAGCTGCAACAGTAAAGCGCTGAACTCAATAATGTGTCAATAATAATATAATAATACAATGTATGTAAATATACTATTTTAAGTGGGCCATTCTGCTTTATGAGTTAACTTTTACTTTTGTTACTTCAAGTATATGTTGATGCTGTAAAGCTGATACAGCCGGAGACACTTTTATTCTCTGATCTGAAATAGAGCCGGTGACTGCGCGCCGCTGTGGAGAAAACATGCATGGAGAGGGCCAGCCAGCCCATCCATTCAGAAGTGGAAAATATTTTTTGGTCCATTATGAAACCGTGGCAGAACCAAAATAGACTGTGGCAGGCTGTCACAGTCCAGGTAATTAATCGGAAACGCTGATGTATGGCAGTTACAGGTAGCTAGCTGACTGTCCTTATACTAACGATATCTGTCACAGTTCAGCTCCCCTTCTCTTCTGCCATCCTACCTCTCACTCACCTGATCAGTTAATTCAGTACACCTGGTAGGCACACCCACCTCGTCAGCTCTATCACTCTCACCTGCCCACTCTGCTGCGCCTACTCCCTTTAGTATTTAAGCCCCAGCTTCACACACACGGCCTGATAGTTCTCCATGTTATGCCAGACCTTCCAGCACTTTTCCTTCCGACAGAGTGTACTTCCCTAAGAATCAGAGATGGTTTCCCTGTGTGTTTCTGCCTGAATAAAGCTTACTCAAAAGATTCACCGTGTCCGTTGTACTGCGTCTGGGTCCTCAACCTTCTGCATATAGTGTTTTATCCCATTACCACCCCTACCTAAACCAAGTGAGATGTATTTTTTGTTCATATTACTGGAGCTAATAGGCTATTTTTATATATTTACTTATATTTTCTAAATGTGTCAGTTAACCAACAGATGGAAGCCTAAAGCTTTTTAGCACCTTTTAGTTGTGTTTTTTAGCTAGCTGTTTAGCTTCAATTAGCATGATACATTTCAATGTATTATTTTAGGAAAACCTTTAAGTTAAGTAGTTCTCTTTATTCCCTCAAGTTTGCATGCAGCCCACATTGTCCCCTCATTTTGATGTGAGGGATAAAAAGATGGATGGATTTAAAAAAGGTCAGGTTCAATGTAAAGTTGGTCAGAAATTAGATTTTTACGATTAAACATACTTGGCATAGGCAATTCAGATTGTTTCCTGAGGAGTACACGTGCCAGGAAGACAGTGCTTTTTACTCCCTGAGTGTTGACTGGAAGGCAGCCACCTCTTCCTTCATGGCTGCCAGCAGTGGGCTAACAATCTTCACCTAGCCAACCGCACACCACGTGGCAGTGTGCCTTTATCATCCTCTCAGCCAAAGATAACATTTTGCTCTCCCCAATTGGTTTAAGAGCTGTAAATCCTAATATTTGCTTTAGGCTAGTGTGTATTTAACATATAAAGAAAACTAATATTTAAAATTGTTTCACTTCATTTTATCATACAAATTATTTTGTTTTTCTTAAAAATAAAAAAATAAACATTTTAATCAAAGTTTTGAATGACCGTAATATGGATTTTCCTCATCTAAGAAGCAAGTCTTCTACTGCTCATTTGATGAAATCTGATTGATGTGTATATATATATATATATATATATATATATATATATATATATATACAGTTCAGTTGTATGCTGCTTTATTGAATGAAATATTGATTGTATTTACTCCATTTTCCTCAACTGCTTTCTATTGATTCAAGTAAAATCTGTGATTACATGTCCTATACACTAAATAATAGTTAGTCTTCATTAACCTTTGAATATCGTTAAACTTTTTGACCGTGGCTATCAAATTGACAGTGAAATAGACAGAAAATGTTCCTTGTCTTTGTCCTGTGGTTGATTTATGAGAAAGTCTGGTGTCTTATTATATGGAGTTGATCGCCATCTCCTGGTAAAAGACTGTACTACAAGAATCCACTCTGAATTTTACATATGGCAAAACTAAAGGCAACTATTTCCAACTTTAACTGCTGCTCATGTTGACAAGACAACACTATATGTATTGACAAACATAAATGTTGGCGTGATTGTTGCATCACATAATGTTAAATTGAATATCAAAGAGGAATAGTCCTCACAAAAGACGTTTTGACACGCCACAGCAGGAGAAAGCACACCTGTAAATAATTAAATGTGTGATGGCTGAATTCCATTTTGCTGCTTCAGTTTCAGCGTCCTGTTATTGTGCATGCAGGAACACTGTCACACTGTCATGGCTTACTGGGACACGTAAACAGAACAGATTAATTGGTAATGTTAACACCTGTGCGTTTGCCACTCTGAAGAGTCAACATCTCTACTTAGAGAAATGCTTTTTTGCACCATAGTTACATTCTCAGTCACTGACCTTGTTTGTAAATAAACCTTCACTTGAAGTTGTCTTTTCAGGGATGTGGGATGTTTTTGGGTGTGTACGCCATTTCCTGCTGATGTATGTCAGATGGGTGTGCTGCAGGGATGAGTTTTAAATCCCGGAAATTAGTTGGCATTTTTGCACTTTTTGTTTCCTGGTCTCATGTCAAAGGTTTTTTTTGGTTTGATGATTGATATAAGGTCTGTGGTTAACACAAGCTTAAGGTATATTAATGCTTTGTTCTATGACATAAAATACATCAGTAAATACCCCACTTTGACGTCCACCTTTACACCCTGTGGTGGCAAAAGGTACCTTTCCTGCTGTTGAGTCTTTTTAAGCTGAAATGTTGAATAATTTAAACATAACTTGTCTATGAAATTATGTTTTCTTGTAAGAAGAAGCAGAGTTATACAGGGTTGCAAGGAGTCTATAGAAGTGAACACTTCCGAAAATAAATCACAAAGAGATATATCGTGAGAAAAAAAAGGATGGAGCTGTATTGGAACATCCTTCGGCAGTGGCAGACAAAAGGAATGCAAGGTCGGCTTATAGTTACAAGACCCTTAAGGTATGGAACATGTCCAAATACATACTTTATTACTCAACAACAGGTAGTACTTTATTACTTGACAACAGATAAGAGGATGTGCATGCTACTTAGGCAGCTGCTGCGTGACCCCACCCAATGCAGGCACTGATGATAGTATGCACAATAATGGCTTGTATACCACTTAGAAAAGGCAATAAGAATATACAATTGCCATTACAAGCCTTGTTGTGTTTATACTAATGCAAACTATTCTAACTCAAACTTTCCAACTTGTAGATTTACGCTAGATGTCAAGCTAATAGGAAAGGCTTTTGTGGAAGAGATAAGTGTGAAATATCAAATTACAAGTTGGAAGCTGATGATGACGTTGAAGTGATGCAACCATGGTGTGTAGAGGGTTTATCGCCTAGCGTTATTTTTTTTTACTGTTGGCAATTATGCTTCAACATTCATAAAAGTGGTGTTCATTTGTGAAGATTATCTTTCTTAACAAAACTTTTAAGTATCATAAACGTGTGTCCGCCACAGAACTTATTTTATGCAATAATCCAAAATGCAATGGAAAAATCCCATTGGCATTTTGTCGTGGGAACAAGATCAATGGTAACTTCTGGGTTGGCTTACAAAAATACATCGTCCCTGCCGTGCTTTATTAAAGCAAGGCTTGTGGCTGCAGTGTCTGGAACTCATAATATGTTGAAAACAAATGAAAGATAGTCAGTGAGAAAGAACAATGAAACTGAACATGTAATGCAGAGAAAACCGGTTTGAAAACAGGCCGTCCTTTTTAACCGCAGCGCAACTGTTAGCTCTTAGCTTGTTTGTTAAAGTTGCAAGCATTACTCAGCCACAGGCTATTGGTGGCATTTCAAGATATTCGACTCTTAAAAAAAAACTGTTAAGGTTCAGGGCGTGAACCTTAAAACTGAGGTAGAGGTTTGTGAGTCTAACAAAACACTTTCTTCCTGAAAGGAAAACGTCCATCTTCTGTTGAATAGCTTCAACACTGAGGCCAGTTAATGTATGAAAACCAAGTAAAAAAACAACACTGGTGAAAGATGTGCTGGTGTGCTGCGAGCTCTAGCGCTGCTTAGGTTCACGCTGTTTCATCCAGGAGGCCTCTTCATTGTACTCAATGAATGAGGTCATTCAGTCATTTCAAGACTCTAACGGGCAGTTTAACCTTCTACTTCTGCTCATATATCGCGTTTTGTAGTAGCACCGGCCATGTGCAGAAATTTAAAACAGTGTTCCTCTCAAAGCCCCCAGCCGTTGACAGTAGGATAAATGGGAGTAAGTCAAAGTCCAGGCCTGCCACCTGCCACTGCTCCGACCGCCAACCACCTCACCTTTACGGTCATTTAAGGTCGAGGCCAAGCTTCTGACTTAGCAGTCATTGACGGATAAATGTCTGTGCTTGTTGCTTTCTACTTACTAATTAATTCCAATTAAACACATTGATTAGACTGATTAGACACCAAACATCAGAGTCAGAATCCAAAATGGTTGTTTGCCAAGTATGTGTAACAAACAAGGAACTTGGCGCGTAATAATAAACTTTGTGCAATTGTAAAAGACATCATTTAAAAGTAGAAAATTATAACCACAATGGATGAACGAACATACAAACAAAGAGTGCTTTCAAACAAGTATGTTATTAAACCGTCAAGTGTGTATTTATAAGCATGAGGTGATTTTGCTTCAGGCAGATGGGAGTGAAGGGATGGTGCCTCCAATGTAAGACAACTAAATGTATTTTACATAGACTTGGATTAAAGTTTGATTCTAATCAGGGGAGAGAAGTCATTTTCAGCACAATAGAAGGGTTCAAGTATTCACCATCTAATCACTATTCTGATGTAGTATTTTGGTGCTTGTGGCAAACAGAGGTGAGATGAAGTAGGAATCAGAAAGGAGTTAAGGAAGAATTTGTGACACATTATTCTTTTATCCCAGCGACAAGGCTGACACAGACGTGGGCCCTTGTGAGCTGAAAGACAAGTGAAAAAGCTCATTAATCATTTATACCACTTGGACCGTGTTCCCGAAAAAAAAACAGCATTGCGATAACTCATTTATGTTACCTCGATTGTCTTTCTAAAAGGGACAAGTGCAAGGCAGGGCTTTGGGCACTTGTTTGAGAGTATCACAGCGTCAGTCTCAACATTTCACTGCAATCCATATACAGTATGGACTCTATATATATCAGATATTTGTACATAAGACATAACATTTGTCATATTTGTATAAAATTGTCTTTTAGTGTAACCACGGATACATGTATCTATAAGTTGTTTTAGAAATCTATGACATTTTGCTCACTGAGGCCCTGTGCTTTATCAGTCATTGCCTCATTTCTATCCAAACATGTACATGTTGTCGTACATTGTTGTGTAGTACAGCAGCCTGGCTGTGTGTTTGTTGCTAGTACACACATGATTCCTCACTTTACTTGTTCTGTCAGAGGGTTGAAGTACAAGCAGCGCTCCAGTGTGAAGGTAAATCAAACTAGCACTGAGTTAAACCCGACAAACAAGCAAATGATTTTACAGAATCTTCTTGTTCTTTGTTTATTCTTCCTCTAAAATCCATAACCTCAGATGGCGCATGACTCACGGAACAGTTGGTGCGATTCTGTAAAGCGCAAGAGCTACACTATTTGTCTCACCTCACACATGTAACACAACCTGAGTAGAATAAGTAGAGTTTTACAGTTTCTGCAGAGTCTAGCAACACCTTGGTAGGAACAGAGAGGAGTCCCAACCCAAAAGGAAGAAAAACACATTTGTCAGCATGTGAAGAGGCCTCATTTCTGTCACGTCTGGCTCGTCTGTGATCATTTCTTGTGAGTTTCAATGAAACATGTAATACTAATGTTGTCACTGACATACTGCACATCCACAAAATAAAGTTATTTTAGGCCCAATAATTGTCAAATTAAGACCAAAGACCAAATAACAAAAAAAAGGGAAAGAGACGAATAGCTTACAAAGCAATGTTATTGTCTGTACTTGTCAACTATCTGCCTGCAGCCAGTTTTGAAGATGAGAGGAGAGTAGCTCTCTAAATTGCAAACTTACTGTGCATTTCAAAATGCTGCAAAATGTTAGCAATTTTAATTCTAATGGCCATTCATTTTATCTTTCACAAACATAAAACGTTACAAGGGACCAAGCAAAGGTCTTATGTTTCCTGTTGTTTCTTTATAACTGCAAATATGTGAAGCGGGAAGTATGAGGAAGTGGAAAGATGGCATTGCTGTGGCTGCTGGCTGGCTCCCAACCACCTCAGCATGCGTGCCAACTCAATGTATGATACACTATGTATGCATTCACATACAGGTCATGAATGAAGACACCCTTTATCAGACACAGCAACATTAACAAGCAACAATAAACAATATAATGACATACATGCACACATACTTCATGTTTAACCTCGTAAATGTATAATTTTCACACGGATGAAGTGGCATACAGTTATTGAGTATTAAGGTGTGTCTCAGTTGATTCATGCTTGGTACACTGGAATTCACAGATGGGTTGTGGCTCTCTGTGGTAACAATGTGGGAAGATGGTTGGTGGAGCTTGGCATGATCAGGGTGACCGGTTTAACAAGCACGGAGGCCCGTTTAGGTTAAGTATGCGTGACATTAGGATCGGCATGGCCATACCACACTGCCACACCTGTCTCTTAGAGCTGAACATGTGACTAACTACAGAGCCACCTCCATGAATTAGTGGACTGCATACACAATAGGTTGTGGCCATTTTAATTTTGGGTTTGTTTTTTTAATTCCACAGCACTTAATGCTTGCTAATATCTATAGCTAACAGAAACTAAATCTTGACCCATACTGTCTTCTGGAAACAATGAGAAGGAATAAATAGAGCAATCCGAAGAAAAGCTCTGTTCCTTCGCACACACTAACAGGTTTCTACTAGGTGGGTTTAAAACAAAGCAGGCTTAGAAAGCTACAATTTTGGAAAGAAATAACATTTTAATTGCAGTGTAAATTGAATGAAAACTAATTCCACCCACCCTAATCCAGTTTGCATGTTGTCAGTTGCCATCCAACCAGTAATGAGTTGTCTAGTAAAATGAATAGGCCGTGGGCCATTCACTTAGTGGAATATATTAAAACAGAACAAGATATACAAGGACAGGACCCGTGAGTGGACTTGTACAATAATGTTTTAGCTCATACAGAAGCTGTAATGATTCATTTCCAAGTTGAGGATATTAAATTGTCTAGTTTTTTTAGCCCTAAATAGTACCTTGCAAACCTCCATCTGAGTAAAACCTGTTTTTTTGTATTCAATGTGTGTGTATGTTAATCGATTTTGGCAAAGAAACCAATGTTACCACCGCCATCGTCAACAAACCACATATTACTGTGAAATACTAGGCACCTCTGAACCATCAGAGATCCTTTGCGAATGGAGGAAAAGTGTATTTGAATAGGCTGAGGGCAGCATAGACGCAGAATGAATGAATGAAAGGATAAATAAATAAATGCACATAAAGAGAAGTCATATTGCTGCCCTCTGTTGGTTACATTTAAAGCTGAGCGAGACATGACTTGACCTGCAAATGTCAAGTTCCTGTTTTGCCACACACAACCTTTTAGCTGGGGCAATAATTCAGTTTTCATGTTTTAAATAATCTCGCTTTGGGTTGCTAAAGGTAAAGTTGAGGTTTAATCAAATCAAATCGAAAAGGGTGTTTATTTTCTCTATATGCAGCTTTTTATCGAATCTATTTTTACTTTTGTATCTATCAGTAGGAAAATGAATTAGAAGTTTGCCAGTGTTGAATGAAGACCGATGCTCAATATGTGTATTCACCGAAGTTTGGAAATTCAAACCAAACGACACAAAGTAAAAACTGGCATTGGATTTTTTTCATTTGAGATAATAATCTTACAAATCTAGCAACATTTTAAACGTCATATACTTTGGTTTTCTTGACTGAACTGTCACGAGGAACAACATTTGGGGACTTTGAATACAGAAAAAGTAGTATTTTGTAAAAGGGTAACTGCTGTCCAGGTTTACAGGTGAGAATGTGCATTATCGGTTGCTCCTTTACTGGTGTTTGAATTGGCAACTCAGCCAATTTATAAATATGTATAATAATAAAATATTACAAAAATATGCTTTTTTTATTATTTGATCTGTTTAATTATCTTGGGAATCTGCAATTGTGTCCCAGTTAAAGTCTGTTTAGTATCACATAGGTGACTTTACCAATTAATTAATAATATATTTTTTTCTATGAACAACATATTTTATAGAGGCTCTATGATATGGAAGCTCTGAGAAAGCATAACATTTTAAATTAATTGATCAAGTATTTTATAACCTATTTTTGTGTTGCTTTTTGTGTTATTGATAGGTACAATTTGGTGGAACGGTTTCGCAGTTATAATGTAATTTGTATTTTTATTGCACTACATTGGTCAAATAAAAACACGCAGTGACACGTTTTACAAAATGCCTGACTCATTAGTCTATTCAGCGAATATCCTATGTGTTTCTATAAAATAAATAAATAAACATACATACATAATCTACACATATTTTATATTTTAGAGAATTTTTTTTTTTTCATGGTGGCAACGGCACGTCAGGCCATGTCCAGTCAAACATGCAAATCACTAAGAGCCACCACTAAAACAAAATGTTCTCTGCGTTGAATCCTCCCTGCACGTGCTGCCGGTTGAGCCGTGTTAATCAAGCGGGATGTCTAAAACACGGTTCCGGGGAGGCGCGCACCACACGGATACGGGATGTTCAGTCCGTGAGCCTAAAAAAAGACATAATTCAGACTTTTAATGAATATTAAAAGCATTTTTTTAAACGTGCCTAGTTGACGGATTGCGAGGCAGCGCATTAAGGCCGGTGGCGGTGTTCCTACGGTGTTCCTGGTTAATGTAGGTCAAAGCAGTGACGGAAGGGTGTCCTCCGTTGAACCCGCGGTATTAATCCACATCGCAGTCCTGCAGATGGCGCGCACAGTCAACTGAGTGCCCTGGGTGTTCACCACGGAGCCCACACAACAATATCCCTGGAGCCTGTTCAGCTTGAGAGATGGCGATTGTCTGAAGCGACACCTCTGTCTGCCCTACAGCTGGAGAGCTATGAAAGTTCAAGAGTGCAGTGTTAATAAAAAAATATAAGAGCTTTGCGCAGGTTTTAAAACGCGCTGCAGCTCAGGAGTCGGGACGGTTTATCCGACGGGCTGGTCGAGCGTAACCTTAGTTGACCTCTTTGTCAGTAAAAGCTTGTTTTTCAAGATGCAGAGCGGCTTACAATGAACATCCTGTACCCTGTATACTAGAATCACACTCATGAATAATATATTGAAAGTATCTATTAGACATTACCATCCGCGTGGTTCATTATTCTGATCTGAACTACAGACAAGCGTGTGCGTACACACGCACACCTGTCACTGTCTAGACAGGGAGGGGGCATTAAGGCGGTGGGTGCGGGGGGGATCCCTCATGACCCATTAGGCTACTGCCTTATTCTATGCCAACCAGAATATATCTCAAGGCGTTGGATAATGACAAAAAAAAAAAATCAACAACAACAAGAGAAAAAAAGCAATCGCTCCATCAAATCTGATTGGCCGGCTGAACCGACACGAATTTTTTCCCCCGCTCGCAAACCCGAGGTCAGCTCGGGACGTTAAAAAATAAATAAATGAGAAAATAGAAATGCGTAGAAAGTAGAAGACATGGCAGACAATCTAGCTTGTTGGTGGCGGGAATGATTGACGGCGCTGCTGTCCAATGGGAAGCCGCGGCGCAGCTGGCTCACTGTACTGGCAGAGGCGGTGTCCAATGCAAAGTTCAGACGCATGATGGACACATAACTGACAATTCCCCTGTCCTTTAGATCCAGACTGGGGAGAGATTTGAGTTCATTCACAATTGTGAACGTTGATATTTTCCCCAGCAAAGCGTTGGAGCCCGCACAATAAAAACACATAGGCTTATAACAACGGGTGGGTTTATGTGGTTAACGTGCACGCTCTCGCTGGGGAGCGATACCACTGCGAACCTGTTTTAAACCTCATCCTTCACGGGTTTCGTTACGCACCATGACCTCCATTTATACATTTGCTGCGTGTGTACTCTGGCAGGAGTGAACTTAAACACCTCGAGTAGGAGGAACATTACTACTACAACTACTATTACTATAACTCCCACCACTTCCAGAGAGACATAATGGAGCCGGTTTCACCGTCCCACTGTGCTCCCTGCGATTGGGGCACACTAATGTTGACGTATTTCTGATCCAACCCAAGACAGTGCACTGTTCTTCCAATAGCAGCTTTAAGTGAAAAGGCGTGCCTGCCTGCATGCCCCCCTCCTCCTCCTCCTCCTCCTCTTCCTCCTCCTCCACCCCTCAAAGTACTCGATGTATAGTTAAAAAATGGGAGGGCACACTTGAACCGAGCTGCTCTATGAAGGTAGGCTGCAGCGTGTGTTTATTGATGAGATGAAAAGAAGATGGAAGTGAGAAATGAAACAAAGTAAAGGAACATATTAAAAAAAAAAAAACTATACGCGCTTCATCGGGGGAAAACAAGGGGAGCCGTGGAAACGCTGTCGCCACTTTTTGAACGAGCTTCGAAGTACAGGTAAGAAATTGAGAAAAGTAGGAAAAGGGATGGGTCTTTATAATATCTATAACGCAATTATTACAGCGGAGAAATTAGAGGAATTTCCTAAATGAGAGGGGAAAACATGCTCGTAGACTTTAGGGTGATGTGCATGAAATACCACGGACTTCCATGTAGTTGTGGCCGGCTTTACCAAGCAAATATTAAGCTGTACATAATCGGAAACTTCATTCTTTAGAGGATCTCAAACATTCAATACATGTGACGCCAGCGTGTACGAAATGAAATGAAGCGAGTCCCTCATGTTACGGGGCTCAGTTTTTGTCTGCCAGAGGTTTTGTTGTCCATTTATATTCGACTCCCAAAAACGCGCTGCCCTGGCATGACGCAAGTTTCCCCATCTGTCATTATTCTCAACATGCCCCTTTACCTTTAGCCCTTTACTTTCGGGTTTGCCCGCGAGCCGGGCCAGGGGACACTTGAGAGAACAATACTCTGTGAAAACTGTGTTCACAGGTCTGATTCCCTCAATCAGCGATGCTCGCAGGCTGCTTGTTCACGTTTTACACACTGTGAGCCCGGAACAACTGTGGCAGCCGACGTGCGCATTTGGCTTTTAGGTCAGTTATTTGAATCCGAAGGAAATGCGTTTCCTTATTGCAACGGACCGCTACAACACACTCTCGCTGCAAATCTATTTGTAAAATACATTTCAGTTTGTGGAACTTGGCGGAAAGATGGTTTCGATGTTTGAAATGCATCGCTGTAGCAGCGAGCGGCTCCTATACAGCGCTTGTACTCAGACAGATGTCTAGCCTACATTTTTTTTATGAATTAATATCAATACGGCGTGGCATTTATGAGAGATGGGCTTTCATTAAGATATGCTCAGCAGGCGGATGGCGAGGCTGGCTAATATTGTGTCCGAAGCTAAAACAATACTGCAGGTTCATTTGAGATAAATCACAACTAAATCCAGTGGGACTCTGGTCTGGATTTTTGGTGCCATGTTTCCCCAAAATGAATGATCTCTTTAATGGTCGCTATCCGCTTTTATGTCTAGCCTACAGTTCGTAAAAAAAATGTTCCGATGTGAGGATGTTTTGGCAAACGGTGGCCTAGATATGGGGCCATGCTCTGGTGTAATTAAAGTTGCAGGAGACGCTTCCTGCGTGTCTTTTGAGACATTTTGTTGCAAAATATTCATGGGCAACTCGTGATTCCTTTGCTCTTGCTGATTAGATGGCAGTATAGAGGCACTTCACCCCTTAAATAAAGTTAAAATATGTCTGTATATGTTCAGCTTTGGCGCCATTAAAAAATAAATGGAGCAATGACTGCCCACAAATTCACAGAAAGGGCCATTGGGAGTTAAGCCGGAGGAGCATGTCTTGTTCTTTTGGGCTCCATCTATCCGTGCGAGATCGTGCGCGTCTCTGTGCGTGCGCGTGACTGCGAAACGGACAGAGTGTGCTTGCCTGGGTGCGTGCGTGTGTGTATGTGGCAAACAGATGTTGTCCCAAAGCGCTTGGCTTTGTCAGATAAAGAGAGTAATACAGCGTGTTCTTGTGCCTATTATGAGCGATGCTTTCTACAATACGGTATGCGTCTGCTTGCAGGCACATGCAGTGTAGCCCAGAAGTTGTGTGCCGGTATCTTTGGGTCTACACACTAGTCATGTTAGAGGTAGAGACTCTGGTGTGGTCACTGCTGTTTACGTGAGAGGACGCAGGTTTGCACACACAGGAAAAGGCCGGTCCCGGGTTTGACACATGGGGGAGGCTGCGTGAGAGCGCGGCGCTGCGTCCACCAGCTCCCGGGTCTGTGGATGTGCGCGTGTGGGTTTGTGTGCGTGTGGGTTTATTTATTTTTTACCACATAATTGTGCGTTCATCCCTTCTCACTTTTGTTGTGATCACTCCCCGCCCCCCTCCCCCAGCACCTTCATTCAGAATATGTTTCCACAACTTAAATGGGCTGCGATCCTATAGGCTTGGTTATGTAATTCACGGCTGCACTGGGTCGTTTGTTTTCTGAATGGATACATTTGGAGAGCTGAGCGTGCATCCCGGTGTAGCAGATATAACATTACACTTTGATGTAAGATTTCAGCTGGGCATGCTTATAAATCTGTACCATGAATTGGAGCATATTGATTGACAGGCTGCATGTGGGTGAGTAAAGAACAAATTGTATTGCCACAGAGCCAACACTGGTTGGAATACCCTTCATCTGAAAAGAAACTCCACACAAACTTAATACCGGTATTTTTGGACATTTTATTGTTTGATGAATTGAAGGGTACTTGTCTTGTGTTAAGTGAGCTCTCATCACGGCTTGATGTAAAAAAAAAAAAAAAAAACTCTTTATCAGCACAGAGAAGTGTACAGTAGCTGCTGAAAGAGAGACAGCCAATATGTGCGTTGGGAGTGTTTGTAGTCCAGAGTATCAGGTGCCCAATTTCATCTCCGTTAGGTCACTAATGAGTATATATATGTATATATTCCACATGTACATTAATATTCACAGTGTTTGAGCCATCGCCATTTGCCAGCTTCCTGTGTCACGGCTAAAACCCACCCATGACTAATGAATATTTAAGAGCATGTCTGCAGACCAAGGAAACTCATTATTATATGAAGGAGACCCAGCAGATAAACTGTGGACCTCCTCAGATGAATGTGTGTGTGGGGGGGGGGGGGGGGGGGGGGGTCAGCCACACTCAGCAATCAATCCCAATTTTCTTTTGGCTTCACCATCCTTCACTCGCCCTCTGTTCTGTAGCTCTCTCACTCCACATTCAGCCATTTATTATTGACCAACAAACTCACACAATGTGTCCACAGCATTCGATTTTGAAATGTTTCGAGCTCATTTAGTCACCCTTTCGCACATATCTCCCACCTGATTATTTGGGTTTACTCAAGTGAAAATGTGTAAGGAAGCCATGCTGTACCAATGTAATGAGTGCTTCTTTGGAAGGGATGTATAACAATCATCTTGTACTGTACTTGCACAGATGGCAGGTCAGTATTCCAAATATTTTTTAAGCGCAGCGAAGGCACTGTTGCCCAAATAGTAAAGATAGAGACGTCTCTCTGAGGCCTCCGCAATTTGTGGTTCTTCCTTCAACAGGCTTTTACCAGGTAATTCTGGTGGCCCATACACCTACATAATTACATTTATAGATATATGTTCATTATGTTGTTTTAATACAACTCTCTTGAAAAGATTTTAGGCGTTGGTGTTCTTTTTGGAAAAGACAGGAGAGGTGCAAGAGAGAATTTAATATTGGTCATGAGCAGAATTCCCCTAAATCCACTCTTTAGTTTGCTGCGTAATATTGAATTTTATTATATTTAACAAGGAACATTTAGAAAGTGTAAATTTGGTTGCAAATGTAGTAATACTGGCAATGTAATAGTAATAAAATATAAATTATTGGACGCAGCACCGGTGGACCTTTACAGATGGAGTTAAATTCATATTGTAATCCATAATTCTAAGCAGGGTATTTTACTACAGTATAACAAAAGATATACACAAAAAGAAAAAATAAATATGCACTTGAGTCCATCTTGGCACTTTGTCTACTCCAGTTGAACATATTTGGCAGCCATTTTGGGAATGCAATAGAGATCCATCGATATAACGAGCCACTTTGTGGATTGCATCCAGAATGTCACAGTGCTTGTTAACTGCATGGCCTTTTTGTCTCAGACAGTGTTTATCCCTTTTCCCTCCTTTTCGGTTCCCGTATAATTCTCGTTAGAAGAATATTCCCCCATGGAGCAAAACTAATCTTTGATGTGATTGCCAACTGAGACTGCTTTCAGGTGCACATCTTAAAGTTATTGTTGGGTCTTATAATGAACTACAGCGTATAGCCTTTAAGCCTTAAATAGACTTTCAGGTTAAAGATTTGGTTTTGTTTAACAAGAACTGCTAAAGTTTCTCACATGATGTTAACTGCAAATACTGCTGTTTTACAGCAACTGCTGCTTTAATACTGCATTTGAGTCCCCAATTACCATGACAACCCTCAAATTAACCTTGGATACCTCTTAAGCTTCAGTCTTATTGTAGATTAAAGATGTCATACCTATTTGTTTTCCTCATATCTATAGTAAAATATAATCAAATTATTGATTACCAGCTAACTACACCTTGTTAGCATATTGATTTATTTTGCGACAAGAAATTATTGGCTCCTGGCTAACATAACATGCTTTTCTTCACATTACATTTTTTTTAATTCTTCAAAATACGTATAACACGATTGCAAAACCTATTGAGAATGCATCCAAGTCGCCTTTGTAATTAAGGAGAGTTTTCCTACAGCTGCATTATGCAACACAGAAATGCTGTTACAATGAGTTATGGCGATTTCCTTCCTGGAAAATAATATGCCTTGTTTGACTGGAGGGAAAATGTATCTTGTTTATTGCTGATCATTTTGCCAGAATAAAAAATATTTGGCAACCGGTCAGTTATGCATAACGCTAAAAACAGTTATATGTCACATTTGTGAAGACAAAGACTCGATTTGTCAATTCATCGAGCAGGGACTTTCAAAATATTCCGCCTTTTAGTAAATTGCCTGATAGAATTACTTTTATAAAACTGCTTTGCACTCGAAACCCAATGACTTTAAGGGCATGCAGCATACAGAAAACTGACAAACAAAAAACTTTAAATCATAGTTTTTTTTTTCAGTTTTCAAAGGACTTTAGTTTTGGAATCTCCCCTCCCTGCAAGTATCACAGGAATGTGTAATGAAAACACACATAGAGACTAAATATGTATTTGCGAATGTGCCATGCTGTTGTCAGGCAGCTTTTATTCGGTTCTAAAACTTTCTAAAGTCCTATGAAACACAGGTAAATATCCTTGTGCAACATTGTTTAAGGAATAATTATTTAATATTTCCCCAACTATAAATGTACACATCCCACATGGAGCAGTTCAACACACACTTGCCCCAGGCTCAGCCTGTGGTGTCATTCCTTAATGTTCACACATAAATGTGGCATAACACCCACATTAATAGCCTCTTGTTAAATATAATTGTCATAAAATGGTGTCCTGTAAATTACAGTACATACAGGACAAACACAATCCAGTTGTGGGTGTAACCATGTGTTTCCATTACCTTTGATCAAATTGCTAACAGACTCTTGATTCATGCTTCTTTATGATTTCAGTGCTGGTTTTAAAGCTTTTCATTAAAAGTCATCTGTTTGAGGAAGTTGAAACCGGAGGTTGTTTTTACAACAAGTACAAACGTGTTTTTAGTTTGTTTTGTTTCCAGATCTATGCAACCTGTTGTGAAAATGTATATTTGAATGCACAGTTTTACTTGCATGACAGAAGCAAGCATTTAAACTTCATTTGTATTAAACACACACGCAGGCCCAGGCATTTAACTGATGTGAAAAATGTATCCTGGATTCTAATAGCGAACTTGTATGTTTGCCAAGGTGCATGTGTGTCCTCAGTTCACCCTGCTACCCATATGGTTTTCTACAAGTCATGGTGAGATCACTGCCTAGTAGAAGGGGGAAAGTAGCTAAAGAGGGTTGAAGAAAAACAAAAAAAGTAACAGAGTCTTCAGTGACTTTGAAACCAGTTTTACAGAGAATAAGTGCCGTGTATTCTCTGTGTCTCTCTTGTTGGCTTCATGAAGACTTTGTAAGCCTCGTGCCAGTAAACAGCACTCGCAGCAGCCAAACTGTTAAGATTGTGCACAGTCTCATTCAATGTACATCGGTATGCACTGTGCAATGGGGAATTATTTACACAATAGTGTTTGTGTTGGGTTTTATCACAAAATGAAGATTGCTGGAAGTATTTCCACAGAATCTAAGGTTGTATTTTCTTTTCTTTTTATTGACTAAGTCATTCGTTTTTTTGTGTGTTTTTTCTTTCTTCAAATACAGCTGCAGGAAATCACTGTCATACATTTTGTCATTTGAAAGAAATTCTAAAACAAATAATATTCGTTTTTTATTGTAAAAATGAAAGGAATTTCTGCTCTGAAACTGTCGACATTGTTTATTGCCCTGAAAATGACCTTGATAAAGACATATTTCAAAATAGACTCCTTTATGAAGTTGGAAACCATTATTAATTTGACTAACTGCTTATTACGGAGATATTTTGTGTCCTTAGACCTAGTCAGATAGTGGTGGTGATTTGCGACACTTAGTCCATGTGATGCAGGAACATAGACAGAATAAAACATGGACGTAGTCTCCGTGACGTCACCCCTATGTTTCTGAAGAGCCTTTGTGAAGCTCAAGGGGGGGTGCTCTGGCCGGTAAAAAGAGTTGCACCAAGAGGTGCATGTTGGTCGAGCTCAACCTGAGCGTGCCAACGTGACGCAGCAGAGGAGACGGCAGCCACGCCCTAAATTATGCCGAACTTTAAGCCTTAATATAATTTAAACGTTTTATAAAAGTTCTTTAAAAATATGTCGATAGAAACCAAAATCATTGTTTGTAGCAGGCGTAAACATGTTTTTTTCTGCTGGAAAGTTGGGCATTTGAACATGCCTGTCGAGGGAGATTGACCCTCAAGTGGCCATTTGAGGAGCTGCAGAGCCACTTCCGCCTTTGCTTCATTTCTCTGTACCAAAGGTGCAGCGAGAGCATGTGTAACCTGTTCAACAAACAAATAGAAAAACAATTTTTACCGTTTCATCAAAGTTGCTGGACTTGTTTCTAAATACATTACAGGTTAAAAGAGATTCAGATGATTCTGATAACGTCAACTGTAGTTCGTACCACCTGTGTTACATTTTCAGTACAGATGCACTCCACGTGTCAGACTCCACGAGATGTTTAGTACAGCATTGCAATATGAATGGCAGTCAGAATAAATCCTGAAATAACAAAGCTTGTGGCAGCTGCTATGTAAACTAACATTAAGCCTATTTTTCTTTTATAATTTCTATGAGCTGATTAACTGACATGAATGCATTTGAAACTAAATGTCTTTCAGAGCCTTTGACTCCAGTAGGCTTTGCTGCTTGCTGAAATCTCAAGGTCCATTCATTCGCTCAATGTTATTTCATTCATAGTCCCCCCACGGTCATTTCAACGTATCTCAACATGCATTTAGAGGAAGGCAGGGCAACACCCTGGGCAGGTCACTGGGCTAGCACACAGACTCATAGAGGTAGCTGGAGCTAGTCATTAAAGGCGTTACTTTTACTTAACGTTAAAACCCCTGTTGCTCAAAGATAAGTGAACAAATTTAAACCCTCCTCCACTTCCCAGTCTAACAATGACACCACAAACAGCCATGTGTAGGGATTTTTATAGTAATGTTACCCGAAACGGCAGATGATCTGAGGTTACACTCTGCGGCTTATGTGCTATAGATTGTTACCATCAAGGATAATAATTCTGCTCCATTCAAAGAAGCCCACACTGACCAGCAATTCATGTGCATTAGCGAGGCCAAAAGGCCAGATGATTATCATAAACAGAGCTGATGGGTGGTCATGTTATCTCTCCTCTTTGTGCTGCGATTTGACTCTCTGGTGACTCTGCTTTCTGTGCAGAGGATACAACCTGAACTACACCAACATTCAATCCTAATAGGAGGTGTAAATGCTAATAATGAGCTAGTAGAAGCTTCCATGACAAAAACACTGGATATATCTTCGCAACAGATAAAGGTATATATGATCAGTGTTAAATAATGTGCAACTTTTAATATAGAACAAGTATAACCACATTGCAACAGAGCTTTCCTCTGCGGTCGTTCCTGAGCTCGGTGAGTAATACAAAGAGTTGGCCCGCACAAGGTTGCCTGCAAAACTAATTTACAAGAGAATTTAACACAAAGTACAGCCTTAATTGAAAAAAAAAGTGATTTATCACAGACTGTAATTTTTTCAAAATATTGCAAAAAAATCTTGACACATTATTTGACAGTTTTTCTGTTCCTGATGCAAGTGTTAGACACGAACGCATAATGAACTTGCTGACTATTATACTATTGACAAATGTGGCTCATATGAAGTTTCTAAGCAGTATGATAAGTGGTTGTTTACATACATTATTGTAACTTTATATGTGTCACTTATTGTCATCTGTTTTTGAGGCTGGTGTTGGTGAGGTAGTTACTGAGTAACAGTGTGTTCAGTGTTCTTTGGATACAGTTCATAGATTTGTAAAATGACTCCACCTGTTATAAATGACCTATGGTAGCAGATACTTTCCATAGATTACTGACTTTATTGTTCCTAATTAAAACCTTTATTTCATGGGGCTGTTCAGTGTATTGAACTGTATATGGGGAATATTCTTATCAGATCAAATTGTGAGATAATAACTAGTCTTCTTTTCAAGTTTGTCTTTACTAGAATGTCTCCTACCGCAAAAGGGGTCAAATCTAGATTTTTTTCTTTTCTTCCTTTGGGCCGTTCTCTAATTTCTTAGGAAATTCTGTAGTTGTCTTGCAACACAGTATTGTACGAATAAAGTTGACTAATGTGGTAAGATTGCACCTACTCCCATTAGATTAACAGAAAACTGTACCTTTGTGCCAACTTTGGTTAATGTCAAACTGCACTGCTGTAAGTTTAACTCTATATCTAACTTGTATTGCTCAGCTGGCCTGCAGAGCAGACTGGACCAAGTGGTGAAAGTGTGTATAGGGCACTCCTGTGGTCGGCTGTGTTTCAGTGTGTCAGCATTACACTTTTAGATATGTCAAATGACCCGACGAGACATATATAATCTGTATTTACAACACAACAGCTTGCCAAACTAGAAATACACTGTACTAACACCCATAAGGCTCAAAATAAGCACAGAATATTTAGTATTAAGTCATCTGGATTTTATATCTGTGGTTGAAGACTACCCATTTTGAAGGTCTCGGTAGTTTACCTGAATAATGGCACACTTTTATCTCAGCCTGATGGCACGTGTATTGTTGTTGCCGTAGCTACCGGCTGAAGAAATATGTTACATCACGAAACCTTTTCACAAAATTTAACATTTTCACCGTTTCCTTTGCCTCTGCCTCGTTAAGAAGCAGCACGTTATCAGTTTTGCAGAGCGTCAAATTGTTTTCTGATTGGAGAACCTGTTTAAAGGCCAGTATTGAGCCTGCCAGATTCCAGGAGAGAGGCTAGCTTTGCTGACCCTTGAAGCACAGACCGGCTAACAAATAGTGCAGGGTTGTGCTGAACTGCTTAAAGCACCCTTGTACATTTGTGAGAGTTCAGCTCTGTGCTGGACCAGCTGCTGGTGTGACACATGGTCCAGAAGTTCTTAGGCTCATCACATTTACAAATGGGGAAATAATGAAGTAGTTGTTGGTTTAATCCGATTTTGAATCATAGTCAATTACAGGTTCACTTCATGTACAAATGTATGTGGCAGGACGAGCCATATTGTAAAATGTGTCTAACAAAATATTCTATTTGGTTACCAATTGTCATCACATACATAACACATCACATCAGAGTGAATGTCATAGCCACATTGACATAGTTCACATTTTTAAGACACGTCGGTGTGTCCACACACACACACACTGAACAACCAGCTTGTTCCGACAGGGCCCTTTAGTCTCCTTTGTTGTTTATTCTGTTTTGTACTTGTGAGAGTGTTTTTATTCTGTTTCGTCTCTGGTGACAAACATAATATAGCCTACACTTAACCTAAACGTTTTCAGAGGCTTCGCTGCATACGCTGTACTCTACCGTGCTTGTTAGCAGAGGTCCCACAGTATCCTGTCATCATTCAGCACAGAACATCTTTGTCCTGTTTTATCTCCCAAGGACATAAAGTGAAGAGAAACTTTGTTTTCTCTCAGAGATATAAAGATGCCGCAGCCCCGCTATACAACACAATTCTCTTGTTGAGAACGTGCTTGCTTACGTAAAATCCGGGAATAAAAAGATACACATAAGACCGTGCATACGAGTAGATATCTCCTGCCAAACAGAATTAATTAACTGGCCTTTATCACGATACACTAGTAATAGACAGAAGTCCTGTATGAGCATCTTTGTAAGTTCATGAAGATCTCTCAATGGCCCGCAAGGTCCTCTTTTTGGAGAGGCAAAATGTCCTCGACATGTGTAGTAGCTGTAGAGAGGCAGTTGCTGTGGACACTTGAGCCTAAATGATAACTCTTGAATTTAGCATTATCTGCTTCGGGGGTTAGAGGTGTTTTGGAGACTATCATATGAGTAGTCAGATGGTTCTTTTTGGTCAAATGCTCATTAACAAAAGCACAGCCATTTGCCAGTTCTGAGATATCTCATAAAAGCGTCCTTTCCAGCACCAAAGTGAGATACTGTCTTTATAATTGTAATGGCCGTGAGCCAGCAGTGGCTGTTTGTTATTTGCCCTCTATGCTCTTTTTGGAAGCTCTAAAATACAGTTAGTGATGGCACTAATTCATGAATGTTTGTGTTCCTGAAAAAGTATATTAGAAGTAGATTATCCTCCCATCTGCAAATAGACAAAGGATGTGCTATGTGGCGGTGGTGGGTGTGTTTTTGACAGAAAATGACGTAGTTGAACAAGCTGTCCTGTCAAAAAATATTTAAACTTTCCTTTACTTGTGTAGTGGTATTGTAGTGTGTGTTGTTATTTGTTTGCCTGAGGAATTTATTTGAAAGCCGCACATCCTGTCACATTGAGATTCAGTTGGACTGAATGTGTTATCGCATTGATCTGCTGTGCTATTTGAGAGATTTTAGTGGCAGGAACTAAACATGAACAGTTAGATTGAATTTATGAGGACTATAAAGAGTTAACAGTTCCAGATAGTGTATGATGCACAGAAATGCACGAACATAATATAGTTATTCAAGCAATCTCGATTGAGCAGCGGCCATAACATTTCACTGGCACTCTGTAATTACTTCACAATGCTTCCACCAAGTAGAGAGTATTCACGACAGGAGTTGTGAATTAATGGAATGCTATTTTACAGCGTTTGCATATTTTTTAAACTGTCCCTGGTGGTGAGCTTGAAATCGAAACTGTATTTTGAAGGGAGAATCACTGGTCTGTGTTGTAGGTGAAGGGCCAGTTCAAAGTACAGCAACAGGACGTCTCATGTCGAAATTGTTAGGACAACACCTGGTTTAAGTGTAATTCATACATGTTATAAGTCAGACATTTAGACACATTTCAAGACTATTTCATTGGTGATGTTACACCACACAAGTTCAGTAAAGGGAGAAGGAAGGAGAGAAGGAAGAGTGAAAAAAAAAAAAATCTTGTGGAAAAATCTTGGCTCAACTTGTCAAACAGCCTACGTGCTTGTTGATGATTCTCAGTGACTGCTATAAAGGCAAATCAATTAAATGGTGAGACTGTGGGGTGTTTTCTTCTGCATCTCCTGAAGTGTGTGTGATTTAGGTGCATACCTTACCTGTTAATTGCTTCACAACGTTATGGACGAACATTTGAATGTAATAAGAGACACGGCGCTCTAAATTAATCCGATTCAATCAGCCAACACAACATTGCTGGGCTGAGATGAATATTTAGTTACCTAAAAGAATATTTTTTGAATTGTGCTGATCAGAGGGAACCACGACACAATAGCATTAGCTGAGGATTCATCATTTTTTTTCAGAAAAGTTTGAGACGCGCTGACTGATTGCAGCGAGGTGTAGCTGTAAATTGTTTTTCCAGAGGAGTGAAAGGAACGCTGTGTCTTCATTGAACACACCTCGAATTATCACTTGTCAGAAAAAACACATCAGTTGATTACTGCTTAAAATTTCCCAGTGTGCTCGCCACACATTTACATTGTTTACTAAATCACATTAGATCACGTATCCAAACCATACTATTAAAGTATGATTTCTGGTAGTTTATATGCTAATGCACTTGGGCTAAATGAATCATTGAAATTAATAATTACAATGTTGGACAGTGACGGTTAAGCAGCAGAGATTTCAAACAAACTCATAAATTATTATTAATTAGACGTAGCACAAAACACTCTTGATAAGGGCAAATCTGCATCAGATGCACTGAGGTGCTGTATATGCACATGCATGGACATGAGCTTTTCACAATGCCCCGTGGCCCTTTTGTCTCCAGATTTAAATGTATCAAGAGCCTTGAATATATGCTTGTAGTGTGTGTTGTAAGCAGTATTTGCATATTCAGGATGTATATTATTCACATGGCTGATACTGCTCCTTTCATAAGCACGCCTCTTATGTCTGTCCTAAACCCCATCCCCCATCTTCCTATTTTATCCCCCCCCCCCCCCTGATTAACTAATGTCCGATTCGATGCAGCGTATTTCATGAGCTTGTCACCTAATACAGGCAGCTGATTAACCTGAAGCCTGGCTGGTGAAGTTACAATCCTCATCTCCCCGTCTTCAGTTTTTTTTCTCTCTCTCTCTCTCTCTCTCTCTCTCTCTCTCTCTCTCTCTCTCTCTTCTTCTCCCCCCCTCTACCCCCCCTCTACCCCTCCTCAGTCTTTGTTGTGGCGGCAGCAGCAGAGCATGCATTGCATTGGCGGTCTGAAGCATTGTGTCTGATTTCCAGCAGACAAACTGACCTCTGGGGATTTATTGACAGCAAACTCCACAGAGGCAGACACAGAGCTGGGAGCATGGAGAGGCAGCCAGAGAGGGGCGGAGGGTGTTGGGGAAGGTTTGTAGGGAGGGAGGGAGGACGGGAGGAAGGTGGGAAGGAAAGGGGGGGGGGGGGGGGGGGGGGGGGCACACAGACAGAGAGACAGACAGATGGAAGAAAGGACGACGAGAGAGTTTCAACGTGATGAAACAGGAAACAGGTAGCAGCACACAGAGATAGATCTCAATATGAGGAGGGTAATATACACGCCCCGATTTTAGTTTAATTCAAAAATGTGTTTTTTGGTGGAACGTTTGGAAGTGAAAGAAAATGGCTGCCTCCTACAAGGATCTAATTAATTTTGAAGGATCATCAGCCCCTTTAGTCCAAGGCAGGGTACAGGAGGGAGGGAGGGCGGGCGGGCGGGAGGGAGGGGGACAGACCCCTGGGCTGATTAGAATTCACTGCAGGTAGGCGCTGGCTGCTGCTCACCCACTGTGTCACGGCTAAAATGGAATCACTGTTGTGAGTGGCAGTCTGGGCAACTGAAGCCTGCTTCTCTTGGCCTGCTCCTTTGTTGCCCGCGTTCACCTCACTTTACCCCTTAGGCAGGTGGATTTACATGTCTGGGTGGCGAGGGAAGCCAGAGAAGGAACATACATGTTTGCATTCTCTAACAGTCACGAAACAAAAAGGCCCATGGCACCAGAATACATCCAAAGCTAACCGTTGCTGGAAAAGAAAAAAAGGTCAAATATTTGCCACAGTTATGGATTCAAGCATTTTCGCTCATGTTTGTGTGCAGTACTTTTACAAACAGGCTTTAACCATGATATTTGTGTTGGTTTTCACTTCGGCTAAGTCAATTTTTAATTATTTCAGTGGCAGCAGTTGGGTTAAGGCAAAGGTTACACCTACTGAAGCTTGTTATGGTTAGGTATTAGAACAAGGCTTATGTTGGGGGTTCAAGCTCATATTAAGGTCTATAATAAACAGGCTGAAGGTTGCTGTTAGAGTTATGTTTACAGCTACGGTTGGAGAAAAGTTTAATTTTAGATTTAGGGGTTAAGGATTTCACCGTAAAATATATTTTCTATCCTGACCAAGACGGAAGAACTAACCAGTGTGTGTGTGTGTGTGTGTGTGTGTGTTTTGGTGCCAAAGAATGATCCGTCTCAGTATCGAGTGATCACCCTCTACTGCTAGACACGCTATTACTTGTCTATATCTAATCACTAGATTTGTTAGTTGACAAGGACATTTAAAAAAAGCAAGCACATGTCTCGCTGCCCGCAGTACTTCTCAAAGTGGGGCCTGTGGACACAAACCAGGCTGTGAACACAGCTATTTCAGTTTTTAAACTTTAACCCCTCGACTCTGGTTTTCTCCCAGATATTCTGCGTCTCCATTCTAAACTTATTCAACCATTTCAGAGGCCTAAAATCTATTACCTTGACACCGTGAGTGGAAAAACACACAGGTCACATACTGAAAATCACATGCCTTTCAGCTGTAGATTTCACCTCAGTGTCTCAAAGCGGGAGGTGTGTTCTCTGAAAGTACTCGGGATTTGTATGAGAATAATATGCGTCAACGTTAACGTACAGGTCTGGTCAAATCCTAGCCTTGTTCTGTTCATTCAGCAACACACTGTTGTTACTGGCATTCCACAGAGAGCACTTGATGTTCATGTTGTAGCCAGCGTGACAGCTACGAAACATTATTACTTTGTTTCCAAAAAATATGTAAGAGTGTCAGATCACACTTGTAATTCTGATCCAAATTCCAATGAATGATAAATATTCCCACCCCAACACACAAAGTAATTTCCACATACCTTTAAAGCTTTGTTGGTAAAAAATATTTGAAGGCCCTTTTGACAAACAAGAGAGAAAATGTAACGACATTTTTCATTGGTCTAATGCATTTTTTCCAGCTTGCCTGACCATAATGTGGTCGGTTTTGTCTCCACTTTAGATAAAGAGATAAACCCTTTGCATAATAATGTGTGTGTGTGTACAGTAGAAGCAAAATCGTGTGAGGCTTTCTAACCAACTCATCACATGCTTAATGTTGTTGTCTTGTGTTTTTCAATGAATGCTTTGTGTAGTTCATTTGAGACTTTTTTTTCCATTATTACAACTTCTAATATCTGCTCTGTCTGTATTGGACATTGTCTTGTTTAATTTGTGGATATGAAAATGAAATAGAACAGAAAAATGTCCACACACACACGCACACACTCACTCTCTCTCCCTCTCTTTGTGGTGAGTGTGACTGAGACCTTTAAAAAAATATTTGATCTGGGTAAATTTATAAGGAATTTAGATACATTTTCTTCTTTTTAAGGGTGTGGTTTTTTTTCCCAGCGGCACAGATAACAACAGAGAAGAACTGGCTCTTATACCAATATTATTTTCAACCTTGATTTGTAATTGGTGGTCTTGTGCACACAGGAACGTCCATTCATCTCGCTTTGAAAACTCTTCACACATCTGTTGCAGCGTGTCGGTGGAAGATATTTGTGTTACTGTGGCTCCCGGTTCATTAAGGGAGTGGCAATATCGACGAGGCAGTATGTGGCATTAAGATTTGTCTTTGTCTTTTCTCTCCCCCTCCAAACACTGTGGCAGAGCAACACATGATTTGGACAGAAAGGACTGACAGCCTTGCCTAGCACCCGGCCTGTGATCAGCCATCTCCACCAGCAAACTGAAGCTTGACCCGCACTTCATCACCAGCCACACAAACATCTTCGGAACAAAACGTCATCTAACTGTGAGTATACCGGACGGCTTATGTTTTTACGTTTTCCCTTAAGTTAGAAATAACTTAGCACAAAGTATTCATGCTTGTTTCCAGCACTGTATTGCACTGTTTCTGCAGTGAATTTGAGCTAAATTCTACTTCATTTGGATAAATATATCAGTTACTATCAAATGTGGTTTTATTGTTACTACCACTGTTTAATTTATTTCTGTTCAGTGTATAACTGCATTCCAAATTATAAAGCAATTCTCGTTTAAGTTGTGTCCCATAAAATACAGTAGATAAATTATGTGTTGATTCTTTTACTCATCACAATCTGTTTTCATAAATATATTTCTTATTCATTGACAGACATAGTGTAAATGAATTATCTACAACATTTTGGACATGGTGTTCAGTTTCCATGATCAAAATGAGGAAATGTATCTTCAATAAAATGGCCGTGTTTAATAATCAGTCAAATAAGGTCAACCGCTTTAATTAAATCATACTCAAGCATGTTTATGTGCAAAAGAAATTGATTTTACAGCAATTATGGAAACCCTCAATTTGCATAATTTTGACACTTTCTACCTCTCTAATTCATATTAAGATTTTCATTTCTTTTCACATCTAACTGGTAAGAAAAGCATCTTAAGTTATCTTGCACACTGATCAGCCGGGTGACATCTAGTGTATTCCTAGGATAGTTAGGAAGCGCCATCACAGTGAACACATGGCTAACAAAAGAGGCCTGTTGTCATCTAATCCCAGTGCACCACCTACTGGTGGTTGAAAGAATTTCAGGAATACACATAGAGAAACTTGTAATAATTAGACAGGAACCATCTTAATTGTCTTTCAACTTGTCAATGTGGAATTTTTAAACCACGATTTCAAGAGACAAATTTAACGGAGATGTTGAAACTGAGACCGGAGTGATTAGAATGACCATATCAGTATTAATATCGCTTATCACATATTTAATTGATTGTTGTAATGTGAGCTGATTGTTGTAATGTGAGCTGGTTGAACAGCCTAAAAGATTTGTGATGCATTTGCTCATAACTATGCTATTACTGAGTGTATATTTGATTATTCAATTACACAGTTTTATGACTCCTTATATATCAGTAACACTGTATACAATAATGTAAATATGTTGTTGTTATAATATTGTAAACGTCTTCATTCACTTCATTAGTATATCCAGTTTAACAATGTAGTGGCTGTTTTTAAGTTAGCTGTGTTGCATCCTGCTTGCAGGTGACATCAGTTGCAAGGGGATGACCGAGCGCATTCATAACATCAATCTCCACAACTTCAGCAATTCTGTACTTGAGACCCTCAATGAGCAGCGCAACCGTGGGCACTTCTGTGACGTGACTGTTCGGATCCATGGAAGTATGCTGCGAGCTCACCGGTGCGTGCTGGCTGCTGGAAGCCCCTTCTTTCAGGACAAGCTGCTCTTGGGCTACAGCGACATTGAGATCCCTTCTGTGGTCTCAGTGCAATCCATCCAAAAGCTGATTGACTTTATGTACAGCGGGATTCTGCGGGTATCTCAGTCAGAGGCCCTGCAAATCCTGACTGCTGCCAGCATCCTACAGATCAAGACCGTCATTGATGAGTGTACCCGCATCGTCTCCCAGAATGTGGGCCTGGCCGGGCCGGGGGGCTTCCCTGGTATACCAGGAGACTCTGGTCAGGATACGCCCCGTGGCACACCAGAGTCCGGCACCTCTGGGCCCAGCAGCGACGCAGAGTCAGGTTATATGCAAGCAACACCACAAAGCATGGACCGTGCATACACATCACTGTACTCCTACCCTGGCCTCACTCTGCAGAACGGCACCCGCGAGCGTCCCCTGTACATTAACCCTATGTCGACAAATTACGATCCGACTCTAAGCACTCAGGAGGTCCAGCAATCTCAAGATCCGCCCTGGATGAACCGCATTCAGGAGAGATCTCAGCAGGTCGACCGCTTCATCTCCACAGCAGAGTCCACCCACTGCCGCAAGCAACCCCGACCGGTACGCATACATACAGGAGGGATGCACATAAAGCAGGAGGCCGAAGACGAGCACAGCTGCTACGATAATCTGGGGGACTGCCAAGACGACACTGACCATAATGAGGGTGTGGAGAGTGAATCCAAGGTTGAAAGTTTTGACTCAGGGGTGAGCTCCTCCATCAGTACTGAGCCAGATGCTATGGAGCAGCAGCCGTACCTGACGGGCTTTGGCCGAGACAGGGACGGTCAGCAAGATGATGGAGGTCCAGTGCATATAGAGGTCAATGACTCGTCCCCAGAGCAAGTGCAAGACCCAGAGGACGGGGACACATCCCACAGCACTAGTGACAGTAGCATGATGCAGACCCTGCCAAACTCAGTCATGCCCCAGTCCCTGTCAAGTGCCCCGCACTACATGCGCCAGGCAGAATCACACACCAGCAATCTGAGGATGCCGCTCACCATGACCAGCAATTCCCAAGTGATGGGCACTGCTGGAAGCACCTTCCTGCCCACGCTCTTTCCTCCACAAGCGAATAGAGACAAGTCTTTCATTTACCTTCCTGGCCAGCAGCAACCCCAGTTTGTGTCCGTGCCGCCTCCTGCAATGCCATCATTCCCGAACCCCATGTCGGTACAGCAAGCGCCATCGCAGCAGCAACAGGTCATAGGAGGAGTTGGTCCGGGGGAAAAGAAGCCCTATGAATGCACTCTCTGCAGTAAAACCTTTACTGCTAAACAGAACTTCGTCAAACACATGTTTGTCCACACTGGTAAGTCAGAATGTCTGATGTGAAGTAAAGTTTTTTTTTTTTCTTATGTCAGTAGCGCAGTTAAATTATTTGATTATCTATAAGTCAATGTAGATAGTAGCTGCAAAAATACTTTAGAAATATTTTTTAGTTAGTGGAGGACAAACTCTTAATATCAGAGGTCTTATTTATTTATTTAAGATGCAATGTTTCTTCATTACAATACATAACAATATTAGACAAAAGGCTATTCATTTGTATTATTGCGATGACAACATAGTAGCAATAGAGCTGTGTCCTTTTAACACAATGCATTCCCAGGGTTTGAGGTGGTAGTTTGTTGACACTGAGAAAGTTACAAAATTAATACAATGAATAGATTAGTATATAACACGTATGGTGTTAGTGTGTATGCTGTGTTTTTATACAAAAAAAAGTATAAAAACACTAGAAAATATACTAGAAAAGTATAAAAACACAGCCTCTCTTTTGACATTCATTAGGTCACAGTTGACTAGTATTTGTATTATCATTTTCATCTGACTTACAGTGCCGTTAGATTGCTCACGCAGCACATCATTACACCATGCACTGCTTTCCTCTCGCACTGACAGCCTTATCAATCATAAACTGTAGAAATCATCACCACAGATAGAAAGAATTAGATATCATGTAATTAGAAAATTGCCTACTCAAATAGCCATTATTATTCATAAGAATCCATTGCGTGTCCAGAGCCAGCTATGTAGGCCATTTCAAACAAAATGTCCCAGTTTCACTCACACAGTTGTGCGGAGCAGAGCGATGACATATTGAGAAGGAAAGTCACTGATCGATCAGTCCCATGGGCCGAGACCTCAACGTCTCATGGCAATCAATGATGGATTACCGTTACTCAGTCTTGTAAAATAGTATTCAAAAACAAACCGGATGTCAGCATGATTTATCTTAATATAGTATTGATGTCCCTATGAGATTATCATACATGTAATATATGTGCAATTTACTATTTCAGTAAAAAAAAAAACAGTAAGCGGTATTTTTGCAAATAATAATATAATTATATTTGATTTCATCTGCATTTAGCACATCGATGACGATGAGAAACACCTTACAACAGTCATTACAATAGAATGATAACTCCTTAAAATATAGATGTGTACAATACACACTCAAAAAAGCTAAAAGACAGTGGACACAGCAATACATAATACACGTGTGCAGCAGGGGTAAAAGAAGAGACAGCGCTTCAGTTGTATGAGTCATTGTATTGCAAATATAATAGCAAAAATAGCAAAGTATAGAAAGTATACTTGTTATATATGTGCTAGCTCAATGGGGCTAATGTGTAACTGATCTGAACAGGTAAAGAAGAAAAAAAAGGAAAAAAAAGTGATAAAGTAGAAGTAAAAACATTGCCTTCATTAAATCAAAACCGGTAGCTTCACATTAATTCAGTGCAGCAGCAAACAGTAGATACACAGGACTTCATTAACTTGCATGATATAAATTGCCTATTCACAGTTTTGTCATTCTCTTCCTCTACCTGTTTGTTTTACGCAATTATTAATACTTTAATATTTCACAGACAAGAATTTCATAATTATGTAAATGTAGCTTACGTCTGAACAAACCAAATAGGAGCATAAATTATTTGGTTTGGGATCATATAGGAATTCAAATGATTGCGTGTTTTTCAAATTCCTCCATTTTTACTTCATAAGATATCATTATCAATGTGTGTACATGTCACCAATTATAGGACACCTTTTTCTCACGAAGGTGTAGCATACAGGACATAGTGGAACCAGCATCATCACAAAGCTAACACAGGTTTAATTAGTCCCTGTGCTGGAAAAAGGTATCACTGGTGTATTCAGGGGTCAAATGTTGCTCCTCAAGTTCTTCCATATTTTGTAAACCTGATCCTCAAAACGTCTCTCTTCTTTTTTCCCCTTCATGCTTTTGTCTTGTATGTACATCCAGGTGAGAAGCCTCATCAGTGCAGCATCTGCTGGCGCTCGTTCTCCCTGAAGGATTACTTAATCAAACACATGGTGACACACACAGGGGTGCGGGCCTACCAGTGCAGCATCTGCAACAAGCGTTTCACCCAGAAGAGCTCTCTCAATGTCCACATGCGGCTGCACCGTGGAGAGAAGTCCTATGAGTGCTACATCTGCAAGAAGAAGTTCTCACACAAGACCCTGCTGGAGAGGCACATGGCCCTGCACAGCACAGGCAGCACCATCACGGGGCTGTCGGGGAGCGCAGGTATCCCGGGCCCGGTCTCCATTCCCATGCCTATGGCTGTCCCTGAGCCTGGAGCTGGAGTGGTGGCCCTCGCCATGCCAGTGAGCGGAGGTGCTGGAGTAGGGGCTGGGGTTGGAACCGGAGTCGGTGTAGCTGCAGAAGCCAGCTGCCAAGAAGGGACCACCTACGTGTGCTCCGTCTGCCCTGCCAAGTTCGACCAAATGGAGCACTTCAATGACCACATGCGAATGCATGTCTCCGATGGATAAGTACTAATAGATAAACTTCTTTCAAAAAGAATGACAAATAAAATGGCACTAGATTTTCCTTTTCTTATTTTGAGGTATGAAGAGTAATGAGTATAGACACTGGCACATTAAGTTTCCCAAAAAAAAATTATTGTTTCTTTTTTTTTTTTTCTGTTATTCTAAAAGAAAAAAAAGATGGTGGCCTTAAGGCTTAGTAGTTTGATATTGATCTACTGGATGGATCCTAACTACAGGCCTCTAAATGTATGCTTTCCTAAAATATTGATTTATGTGTTGAACACTACCGAAAGGCCTACGAAAGAAACACATACACACAAACACACCTTTAGTGTAGAGATGTTTGAATGAATATTCATGTGCATATATGTTTGAGCGTTTGTGCCTGTGTCTGTTTTTTCGTCTGTGTGTGTGTTTGTGCGTACGTACGTTTGTGTGTGTGTGTGTGTGTGTGTGTGTGTGTGTGTGTGTGTGTGTGTGTGTGTGTGTGTACATTGCCATGAAACATTAATCATGGCAGTTGTGAACCCATACTGACCAGTTTGGAAACTATAGATGTCCAAGCTTACTGTGGTATAATTTACAACAACAATAACAAAAAAATCATTATGGGGTTGGGCTACATATTCCCTCTAAAAAAAATACTGATGGTCACAAGATTGCCTTCTTCTGTAAAATAAAAAAGGAGAGTAGTTAATTTGACACGGGGTTTTATTTATTCCTATGGTATTAAGGGATTATAATGCAGCTGTTGTCAAGGTACCAATTTCAATCATTTTACTGAAATGTAACTTCCTGTCAATGGTGGCAGGAACAAATATTTCTCATATGTTTTGTAATTGTTGTCCATGCATTTTGATGGTTAAGATTACGTTTACTAAATTAGGGTGTCTTGATGAGACAGTATTTGAGCAAAAATATGTTTCTTTTTTTCTGAAGTTTGGAGTTTAACTCATTTGCATACACTGCCACTAATATCCTAAAAGACTGTTAAGGCTAGTAGACCTCTTCCATTTCAAAACATGAGAAAAAAAGAAAGATTCTTTTGCTGATGGTTTTGTTTTAGCCTTTCACATTCACAGTTATGGCAGGCTGGCATATGCGACTAAACTCTCTCCTTCATAATTGCTGCTCCTCAACTTGCACCTGACTGTTATGGGATGTAGAATAAAATTGTCACTTTAATTATTGTTATTGATCAGCCCACATGGTTGTAATTTGATAATTGGATTATAATATTTGGGGGGTTTAGGCTTGTCGCTGATTGGAACAGTGTTAAAAAGGGAGGGATTTAATTTGAATCAATCGGAAATAAATGCCATCCTCATCCTGAAACCCCTGTACAACCTATTCATTACTATTGCAAAGCTATTTCAGCAAGTGGGAGCTAAATGCATAACTCTTGTATTCGCTCCACTCTGCAGCTCAAATGGCATGCAACGTTATGAAAGGAAATGCAGTCTCAAAGCAAAACAAGTAGCTCCTTTTGAAATCACACTGTTTCGTTATATACCACAAGTTGCAGATGGACTTATAGACAATAGAATACATTCCTGATTTTTCTAAAAACCTAGACACAGCATGTACAGAATAGATTTGGAAGCTAGTGTGCAAAAGTTGTCATCCATGCATCACATCACGTAAGGCTCATTTCTAATATTTGAATAGTTTTGTATGGCTTTTTATTCAAAATAGGACACACACACACACATGCAACTGCCTGCAACTGCAACTGCAATCTGGAGGATTTGCTCATTTATTTGAGCAAACAATTCCGTAGTTGTATTGTTAAAAGAATAACAAACTGCATACAGTGGTCTTAAAAAGACCTGCTGTAGATTTAAAAAATCAAAGTGCTACTTTGCACATTTTCTTAAAATGCCTGTGCTTAATATTTAATCATTTTCCTTAAATGAACTTCTATGATTTTCTTCTATTCAATTTCAAAGGAAAAAAAAACCTTTTTTTTTTTTTTTTTTTTAATCTTGATAAGTGGACTGCATTATTTTCTTGCATATATGTTGCACTGCTTAAACCAATAAGTGCACTACTGTTAACAGAGATATTATAGTTTTAGAAAAGAGGATTTTTTTTAATCTAACATTTGGTTGTAGAGTTCACATGTAATAGAATAGGTTTGTTTCAATTTATTCATTAAGTAATTCAGTGGTTCTTGGCTTTTGTTATCGCTTGCAGTTACCTACAGTATATCCTTGTGCCGTGTTAATGCAAGCATTTATTTTTTATTTAAATATGTACCATAATGTGTGCTCATCTATGTTTTAACCTTTTGAATTCATTCTTTTATGGAGTCAGCTCCCTATAATAGTTAATCAATCGCATTTCTTTAGAAACAGACAGAATTTTCCTTCAAGAACATCCAAGCCAAACACCATTAACAGTGAAACAGTAATAATAAACACAACTCCCGTCCAACTCCGTTGGCGGAGGTAATGATAATAATAACTATTGTATTATTAATAGTAATACATTTAAAATGTGTGTGTGTGTAACATAAATGATATGTGTGTCCTAGAACAACTTTCTGTGGGTTTTAAGGTGTGGGAGGTGATGGAATGCAGCTTCTTTGATATCTGTCTGTCAGTTGTACACAGTTGTGTCCCTTCCTTAGTGTTTGTATGTCTGTGAGTGTCTGTGTGGTATTTAGCCTAATCAAACTGTTAATAAGTGGAATATCTGAACTATAGGGCTTCCTTTGCAATATGCAGCGCAGGTACTATGAGAAGCAGCTCTCCAAACCTTTTGGGCGAACACGGCACCGGTAACATTTGTTCTGAGATTTGACGAAAGCCTAGGTCAAGTACTGTTGTACTTCATTGTACCCGTTTGGAGAAGTTATATCCAGCTTTTTGAAATTTCATATAATTGCTACTAGATTTTTGATCCCTGTGGAGTCAGCTGAAGTGAAGTCAAGTGATGAGCATGTGAGACCTGGAGAGATTCTGTATTCTGGTTTCTCCTCGGCTAAAAAAAAAGAAAAAAGAAAAAAAAAAACTGAACAAGCGTGAGGTGAGTCCTCAGTAAAAGTAGCACATTATTTAACATTTGATTAGGCCTGTCTCCTTTGGTGTGCATTTACGCCTAAATTGTATGGTTCCTGTTTGTAGCTGTTGTTGCCAGGATGGCAATATTGCTGCATTCTAGTGCTATATTTGTCTCTACACAGCACGTGGAGGGTAATCTCATGCCTTAACAGACAATGCACTAAATAGAATATGTTAGCAACTGCCGAGATCTCTTTCCAACAGTACTGCCACATGTATGGCACACAGCTCATGATGTTGGTGTCGTTGTCTGTTCAGTACCAAGTTAAACACTGCCAAACTAACATCATCACTTCTTGAAAGCAAAGGCAGAGACATGAATTGAATTGTTTCAGTGTAACGTGTGTTTCAGTAATCTAGCATTCCTTCATGGCACCTACATTTTTACATATTTTGTGTAAACACATATATCAAATGCACTATTGACTGTAGCTAGATGAGTACAACCAGCTTTGTGGTATCATTGGTCTAAATAGTAGGTTAAGTAGCTCAATGTTGGTTTTTTGAACTATTTGATTTCAGAATTACACTATCAATTGTTTCTCTATCTTCTATTTTTTGGAATAACAAAAGTAGCCAATCTCAACGTTATCCGGATGAGGGCTAATAACTCGTCCAATCGTCAGTTGACTTCTTGTATCATAAGGTGTTTGATAGCAGACCGGGCTCGGAAGGGATGAACCTTCTCTCCAGTGTGTCATAACGTGCTTCAGCTAACCCAGGCTTTCCCCCCTCCCCTGTTGCATTAGCATCACACGCTCTTCACTGTCCATAGTTATATATTCCTTATTCTGCTTCAGCTACTCGTGGTGGTGCTTAATTCTCTTTTCTCATTGTTGCAGAAAAAGTTGGTTAAAAATTGTTGAAAAAGTTGCAACATTATCCATAAAAATAAGTCCTTATCTCAATCGTGCTTCTTCTAGTTGTTAGTTTGAAAAAAAAAAAAGTCTAGACTTTATGTTTGCAAAGTGTTCGCATATTTTCCAGAACAAAACATATTGAAAAGTAGATAATAGCCTTGAGCCTGCAGCTGTTTGTATTGTGTTTCAAATATATTACTGTTCATGTTTTGTTTATCTAGTGTAGAGACACAGGGTCTACAGTACATTGTTGTCCTTCTTGCAGTATGTTTAATTCATCATTATACTTCTTAATTTCAGACTTCCTCCTGCTTTTTTTTATGGTGATCATAGTGGTGTTGTTTATACATACATAGCTTCATGCAACTGGATAAAGGATAGTCAGTTATTGAGTCATATTTCACAGTGTACTATATATGCTTATATGCTTTGCATTGTGATGAAAACAAGGAAATGGAAGATAGTAATGGTGAGGGTCATGTTGAGTAAGGAACAGGTTAATTTTATTTTGATAAGCATGCGTCTGTCTTCCTGTTTGTCTTTCAGTCTGTCTCCACGCATTTTTAAGTCAGATCTTTTTATTTAAGCTTGAATAAAGTCACAAAGTTAAGAGTAGAATACAGAAAACGCATGAAAACATCCAGATAATACTTAACTGCATTTTTCTTTTGGGCCTTCTACAGTACACATAAGAGTGAAATAAATAACTTCTTACAAATATACTATATATATTTAAGTATCACCATCTCCACACAGATGAATACATTTTCAGATAGTTTGATAAAGACATAATTGCAGCTAGAGTATACAGTATCTTGTGGGATATAGGGGATATGCCTATCAAGTGCCTATCAGTACATACAGCAACTATACAGAATATTCATAGTTTTTCTCTCCTACATTGCACAGATACAGTATATACACAATGGTCTATTGAAATAAATACTATTTATACTATTACTGCTAAGACCTGGAGGTTGTAAGTACATCCTAAGAGAACCCTTTAAAATACCTGAAATGCTCTATTCATATACAGTAAAAGCTACATCTGCAAGTTTTATTTTTTATCTTACATGTATACAGCTTGGAGGATTCAAAGATATAAAATGCGATCACATTTGCACGTTTCTAAGTGAAGTTTCGTGGGTTCAGATGGTTCCTGAGACATTTACGTTATTTCGTAATTGAATGACCTTTTTTCCACGCTGCTCTCTTTTGCATTGCTGTTTGGCATCTTACACATGCCATTTTTAGTTTCTGTTTTTGCCATTTGCAAACAAGCCATATACTGTACTGTATGTGTGTGGGGGGGAAAGGGCAGTGGCACTTTGTGCACAACAGAGGGAGCTACGCATCAACTGGAAGAGGTTAGGTTAACTCTGTCTGCGATGAACAAAAATCCATATAAGTTGAACATTTGGATTTTTTTTATTGTGTTATATAATATATTATACAAGCTTGGCAGTAGCTACCTCCACCGGCAATTTGTGTCCTTTGACCCTGATGACTATTCCACATGGAAGTCATTGCCCAATTTCCTCACAACGGTCATTCAAGTTTTATCTTATCAGACAGCCTTGTTGTTTACGTGCAGCTTGAAATTGTAAAGGGCAAGCAACGAGCAGCGTGAAAAAAATAAACAGGTCATTTAGATACTTATAACCACTTGGAGGCAAAATGAGATTACAAATTGAAAGTTTTGGCAACAGAGAACACACGAAGCATCCGAATGTCTTTAAGTGGCTGCTTTAACCGCATGAAAACACAACTAACAGAGTATATAGTGGAGTAAAAGCATAAATCAAGTTTCAGGGCTGAGTGGCTGCGAGATAAAAGGTGTCGGGATGGCTTATTATTCTGTCCCCTGTGGACTAATTAGTTTTCTTTGTAACCTTCTCCAGCCTAGTTACTGTGCCAAGTTTAGGAAAAGAAAAAAAAGAGACTTTTTAAATTGTACCACAATTGTTAAATTAAATGCGAGAATGAAAGCAGACAAACAGAAATTTAAAACCTATATAAACATAATATATAACAACAAAACATGCATCATACCAAAAGCAAGTGATTGCTTATATTTTGAATCTTTAAATCCTCCATAATCCATAGTTTCAAGTAAATAGGAGAAAACAGCTATGATTAACAAATGCACATTTTGAAGGCTTAGTTTCATATACATTTAATGTTCATATGAATCATTAATAATAATAATATAGGCTAGTCCCTGTCATCCAGCCGTCACACTATGGCGCACACAAACAGCATCTGTTCAGATTTTACTGTCAAACATCCAGATTCTGTCTTCATTTTGAGCTTTACACACAAACGGTGTAGCAGCTGTTCAGATTTTAAAGTACAACACAGCTAAACTAAGCTATAAAAACATCTACAGTATATCCACTATGACGCTTTCTCCGAACATGCAGTTATCACACTACCCTGATGAGGTTTTTAAGAGATATCATCATCAGGTAACAACCATCCATCAGTCCAAATGAAGCATGCAGTCCTATCTACACAGCTTTGTTCCTGTAGGGGAGAACTTTGTTTTTGATGGAGCACAAGCTATATTTTGAATGTCCCTCGATAACAGGCTTTCTGTATCTTTTTTAATTTTTTTTTCTCTCACAATGATGAGGCGACTAGGGCACGGTTGAGACTCAGAAGACTAAACATTGAGCCTCTTTGTGTTCTCACTTGCTGTAGTCTTTTTTTTTTGGCTTAGTCCACCTCGACGAGACAATTCGTTTTTAAAGTGCGTTAACTAAAAACATGCATTCCTGTTCAAGTCCAGAGCATTCCAACTCGTAGTCTGGCATTCATTTTCCACACTTCACTAACCTAACATTAAGGAGGATTTCCAGCCCTTAATGGTTTTACACATCTGTTGATTATTTGGTCATGTCGTAGCAAACATTGCCCATTACATCAAAGTTTAGCATTATGTATACTTCCCTCAAGTTGTTTAATCTATTCTCGCTGTAAATTCAAATTTCGTCACAAATCTCATCCACTTTGAGCACAGCTCAAGCTTGTGTTGGACCGGTTCTATAGACAACATGCACTATGCTATCACTCTGTTTCTCTATGTAGGTCTCTCCTTCATAGTGCAGAGACATAAAATACAAAAAAATTATAAAAAAGATGTTGGCCACTGTCTTAGCCAGCACATATTCTGTCATAATGGACATTCAGACTTAGATCTAAACTTTTAGCACTGTAATGTACCTAAAGGAGGCTGGTGGTTTGTAAAGCGGGGCCATGCGAATCATTAGAAATCAAATGAAAAAAAGAAACTGTACTAGTCAATGTTTGTTTTCATAAACCAAAGAAGGGTTAAGAGAATTTAAGTTTGATGGAGAAAGTAACATTTATTTTCTGTGTGTGTGCGTGAGGTTCCTAAGTGATCGGGTTAGTTTGCTATACAGTTGTTTTTTTCTTTGTTTTTCTTCTCATTGCCGGGTGCTAGTGAAAATGCATCTTTGTTTTTTGTCACTTGATCAGTTGTTTATAGTTTTGTGGTTGTGTTCATTTGCCTATTGTAGACCAAAATAGTAGGTTTTTTTTTATAAGAAATGCAACAAAACATAAAAATGAATCTGACACACTAGCTGTGATGTAAACTATCGCATGTTAAAACATGTGTAAGATTGTAAGTGTTGCATCGTTCCTCTGACAAAACATAATAATCATTGGTTATGTCTTCTATACACACATTTAGCAAATCAGTGTAGACCTGTTCACCTTCACATTGGATTATATCTAAATAGTTTTGTGATAGCAGTTTTCTTCAAATATTGGCACTGTCTAATATTTCAAGGCTGTCCCTAAAATACTAATCTGACATTGTGACTTCGAGAACATTTAGCCATTTATACTTGAGATGGACCAAGTTGTTAAGTTTGCACATATTTGTAGGTTGTTTATTAAGCCAAAAAAGAAAGAAAAGAGAACAATGATACCTTCAGTCTCAGCAATCCAAGTCAAACCTAGCTGATGTGTTCATGATCTCTAAGCAAATATTTCAGTCGTTCATGTACACTAAAAAAAAAAAAAACATCAGAGCCAGCTGTCACTACATGATAAAAAATAAATTTAAAACCAAACTGTAACACGCATTTTAATATCACAACGTGGTCCAAATATTTATGAAAGTGATTACATATATTTTTGTAAGAACAACACATCACCTGCGAGCAGAATGTAAACCATTTGGCTAAATCTGACGATATTTTATTACTGTAAGGTCTAATTCAAGGTGAATCTGCTGTATATTTTTCATCTTGTGTGTTCAAAATAGGAAACGTAATTACTGTAATTCGGGCAATGTTTTGTACCTGGGGCAAAGACAGAACTTCTCAAACATTGGCATTAAAATCAGAAATGACATGCGCCCTAATAAAAGCAGCTTAGGTTTGTTCCTTCATTTGGCTTTCAGGCTTTTTGCTGCCATATCTTGTATGTAGATGCTTTTTGTAAACATGCACTTGAGTTGAACTATAAGATGTGCTTATAAATATGTGTATATTTTGTTAGGCTTTATTTTGCCTAAGTTAGCTTGATATTTTATTATTTCCCTAAAAAAAAAAGACTTCTCCTGTATAGTTATGAACTTGGCAGAAGTGGAGCTGTTGTAGTAAAGGTAGTTAACATCACAACTAAGCAACCCTGAAATATATGCTGCAGTAATGTGTTTTCAGTTTGTTTTTGATAATTTATGCTCCAAGTTGGTTTGTATTTTATTATTATTGTTATGAAACAAGCTTGTTTGAAATGTATTGACTGCTGTTTTGAAAGAGGGGATAAAGTTTGTTTGTTTTTTAATGTATGTGCAAGGACGTTTTTATGATATGATTTGTCAAACACTGGACTGGAGTGAGTTTTCCAACATTTCCAAGTTGAGAGATGTATTTGACAGACATAACTGCACAGACAACACCCGTTAGCACAGATGTGAGCTGACAGAGAAGCACATCCTCCCACCTGTACCGGGCAGGGTGACTTAACATGGCCGCCATCCTCCCGTTCAAAATAGGAGTCATTCAGATGTAAGAAGTTATGACATTTCCTTCGTGCTAGTTAATTGCATTCATTGGGTGATGGGATATGTAATAGGAACTATTTATTAGGGTTTTCCTTCCAAATTGCTGCACGACATCTACTGGTGACAGTTATTGTTTTGTTTGCTTCTGAGTGCTCTCTTAAATATTCAGAAAAATCGTAAAGGGATTCCACTTGACAGCTATCGAGCGATCAGAATCACCTGGTATGTTCTCGCTGTGGTAGAGCAGATATGACAGTTGAGTCTCATTAACCCAAACGCCACTTCTCAAACCAGAAAAGAAATTTGCACTAGACTTATTTTGGTCTTCTTCTTCTATCTAAAGCAATATAAATCACTCAACACATTGTTTAACCATAGTTGTTGCCCATGCTGAGTAAATGCTGATATTTGACAAGTTTTGATTAGTTTTTGTATTGAAAATCGGTCGCTTTTTTAAATGCACATCCACATATTGTTGTTGGTAGAAGGGTTTTACTTCTCCCCGAGTATTGGTGTCCAGATTTGAGGGCCATTCAAACTTGTTGTTTCCTCCTGTGATTGTTTTGGACAAATCAAGCAGCTTTGAAAGTCAGAGACGTATGAGGGAAGGAATCATTTTCCATAAATCAAATGTTGATTGTTTTCATCACATTTGAAGACAAACACAAATACCAAAAGTTAAACCCAGCTGTCCACCGTTGTGCACACCTTTCCAGTAAAAACACTCGTCTTCTCTGCATATTTGGTCACTTTGAGTGCTTTTTTTACCGGGATGTTACAAAAAAATGCTTTAAACTGAAATCATAATACTTATTAGACGGAAGAAAAAAAAATCCAAATGCACCTTTTTGTCATATAAACACAGCATCATTGGCTACATATGTAGTGAATCTGTGTCCACCAAAATGTATCGTACTTCATCCTTTTTCAACAAGGTCATTCACAACAGCAGTAATTATTGACCTTAACGTCATTATTTTGTTGATGGATAAGTGTACATTTTTGAATAATTCACAAACAGCAAAACTTCACCATTTTATCTGGATGTAGTAGCTTTCCTGTTTTCACCGCTTTGTGGTGTTGTTGAAAGATGTTGCGGTTTGTCTAAATATGTTGCGTGTTAGAGGAAGCATAAGTATGTGCCTTCTTGTAATCTCCTTGGTGAGCTTGTTATTATTGAGAAGCTGAAGCCAGCCAATTGTGTTTGCACTAAAACCAAATTGCTTTTGTGATGTAGACTATTTAAGCAAGCTTGTTGCGTCACTTTAACCGTACAGTATGCATGAGGGTGAAATTGGTAAGTCTAGGGCTAGAGCTCTCATCCGTTGACCTGTAAACCAGTGCAGCTTAGAGGATCTTGTGAATATATCTTGGCTTAGTTTTGCATTAAATTTTCAATTCCATCTCCTTACTCATCAAGTTTGTCACAGTTTCTACAGTTTAAAAAAAATAAAAAATAAAACAAAAAAAAACAGCAAATAACACATACCATGAATACAATACAGCTTTTACTTTCACATGCCACAGTTAGAGAGTTACACAACTGCAGTAGAGATATTAATTTATCTGAATCCATGGGAATGCATGAGTAAACGAGGTCGCCTCAAGACTATTGGTCAAATTCATTTAGGTTGTTTTTGAAAACTTGTATTTATTACATATTTTGTCGACATCTAAGAAAGGCCTACATGCTTTGAGTCTTACAAATGCACCTTATTCATGTCAGTCCATGTGGGGGGGGAAAAAGGCTGGCAATGTAATATCTCTGATTTAGCACCTTACTACACAGCATGTTTTCACTTTATGCCAGTTTAGCTATTCTTCCATATTTATGATTTCAAAAATAAATCTCAGACTTTGTGAAATTGTTTCATGGGATGTGCCAAAGTTTGGAGGCGATCTCCCAAGTGTTTATGCTTATCATTTTATTTTCCTCCTCCTTCAGTTATAGCAATGGTATGTCAAAACTTTCCTATAACAGTGTGTGGAATCAATTTATCTCAGCAAACAGTATCATTACTTGCCATTTTACAATAAGCCCTGTATTTCACATATATTTACCAGTGATGTGTATTTGTTATTATAAAGAAAATAGCCGTAAAAGCTTCATTATGTTACATAATATTGTGACTTTTTTCGAAAAACTGTGAAGACTTATCTTGCATATACTTTATACAGAAGTATTAAGCCTTAATACAAAAGACTAAAAAAAGTGTGGAAGAATAAACTGATTGTTGCTAAGTAAGGATGATTTTTGTAAATGTTACCAGCACTTTTTTTGTAATTTTCACTCTCTGAGGTATTGTACAAGTTCAAGCTGTTTGTGAAGTTTGATTATGAAGGAATAAAAACTAGTACTTTCCTGTACTTCACAGAAAGTCTTGTTGCTGTCTTATTTTTCTGTTCTTTCTCCTGCTGGTTTCCTCGTGAATATACTTCATATGTTGAATATATAGCTGTGTAAAGTTACCATTTGTCTTTAAAAGGTTCAAGTTTGAAAGATAGATGGATGATATAGTTGATCTCAATTTAGTCAAATAAAATAGCTGCTTTAGCTCAAATTAAGTCAGTAGATAATATTAGCCTGCTGATGTGTTGATTCCAAATACAGTTGGAAGTGACAACAACAGGCTGGATTGTCTCCCAGAATGCACTGGGCAGAAGGCAGGAAACACCCCGGACAAGCTGCCAGTCCATTACAAGTCTAACAATGATTAATAAACAATCACAGTCACACTTCAATTCACACCTACAGGCAATTCAACAGTGAAGTCCACTTCAATCACAAGTGTTTGGACTGTGGGAGGAAACTGATGCGTAAAACTCTGCACAGAACAGATTTTCCAGGCAAGACTTGGTTTGTCCTGTTGTGAGGTGTCTGCATTAACATCTGAGCTGCTGCACAGCACTACACACAGTATATATATATGTGTGTGTGTGGCCCATAAAGGGGTTTTCACACTCTGATTAGCCGGCTGTGTCTTATCTACCAGAACACAGTCAGTATTAGCTTTTACTGATACTCAGATTGTGAGTGTGCGCTGCTAGATTAGCCAACCACTGAGTGTTTAACTGCACTGTTACTTCTACAAATAAAAAATAACGATCACCATCATGACAAAAAGAGATAAAATGTACTAAAATTCATTATGCATATCCAAGTCAAAGTAATTTCTGATAATAACCACCTTGTATTGTGGCATACGAGTGAGAATAAATTAAGACTGAGCACTCACCGTAGTCAAATCTTATATTAAATAGTTTGTGTTAATGTTACAGTTATGGCTCCTCATACTGAGGTCGTAAGGGGAAGGTAGGCTGGGAGCAGATAAAGATGTATTGTATTCTAACACGAGATTCAGATTGTGTTGAAATATTGGTTTGAAAGATTTATTTTCTGCAATAAATTATACATGTTTATGAATTCAGAATGAGCCTGTCGGAGAAAAAAGATGGCTTTTTTATTTATTTGACTCTGGAGCATTTCATTTTTCTTAGCTTTCTATTTTGGCTAAAACCACAATATGAATGAAGAAATGGCTGTAGTCGCCTAATTACCAAAATGATTTGTGATTTGAATAAAATACATATTTCTTGGTCTGTAAACTTCTTTTACCTGAACATCAATTGGGGCCATACTGGTATAAAACAAAATCAAAAAAGTATGCTCTTTGAGTCCACAAAGTCCACAAAGTTTAAGGTGAAAAGCCACACAGCGATTCTGTGCCCATCTATATTATCTGCTTTATAGCTATACTTTAATAACCACAATGTGTTTGCTTATTCATTCATGCAAATTATGACTATTTGTTCCTTTCTTTTGTGATGATACATGGCATTATAGTATTTTGTTAAATGTCTTTATTTGCATACACATTTTACTTAAAATACAGACTAATGTAATTCACCAACTTCTTAAAGTTAGCACTTCAATATTTAAGTGAACTGTGGAACATTGTATTGCACAGGTGACGGACGGTACTGTGTCCACCATTATAGACTGTCATAATATCCGGATAACTAGATAATTCAACAAGACACACCTTGTTAGTGCCATTTTCCATATTGTAATTGTAATTGTAACTTAGACTCAGATTTAGATACTATATTATTTAGATTCATATTTAGGGATTGATCATTATAGTGATTGCATATTGTATGTTATAGTTTGCATTGTCTAGAATAGTCAGAGGTGAATTGTGACGTATTGAGCTCGCGCATTGATGTATCAACGGGCGGACTTGTTTCACTGTTGCACCAGAATTCAGTAAAAAGTACGGAGCGAACTCACTGTTTTCTACCGTTGTTGAAACACACTACACGCGTAGACTCGTTCTTTCCGTATAAGAGTGGTTAAATGAATGAATATGTTAAGACATTTTTACCGATGACAAGAAGGGAGTTTTAGCCACTATACACCTCATTGAGAAACATGGGCGCGCGCAGAGGGGACGAGAACGCGGGAGGCTTCCACTCATGTCACGGGCTCCCCCCGCTGGCAGCCTCCGGCATCCCAGACCAAGCAGAGGAAGATTTTAAAAAGTAGCGTACCTTGAAACTTCCTCCTGTATGCCACCCCTAAAATATTTCACCTTTCACTGCTTCTTTTCCTTCGTTAGCATCTTTCACTGGACCAAAAACTGTGCGAGGACTGCAGGAAGAAACGATCATGTCGTGTCCCGGTGAGGCGGAAGCGGTTTCTCTACATGACGGCCGTTAACGCCTGCGGAAGTACCAAGTACAACGTTTTTTAAAGTACATTTTTCTTCTTCAATGATCGGCTGAACTGGAAGCCATGGCTGCAGATTTGACTGGTAAAAGTAGCGTTTCTCTTTAGCAAAACAGTCACTGGCATCTCACATTGTTATATGTGTGCCAACATATTTGAAGTCAACCATGGGCACAGCGCCAAGTACATTCAGCACTGCGTTGGCAAGTTTCATACACTAACAGCGGCTGCTGTCCGGTCATCGTGCACAGCACCCAGAAGTATTGCATGTATTCTGCACTGGAGGGCCCTGGTACGCTTTAATCTTCTTTTCATTAAGACACTTTTTTGGCCAATATCGACATATTTAGAAGTTTCAACATGCACAAGCTTTTTATGATGCTCCTACATGTCATTAAAATGAACATGAAGAATTTTAGAATAAATCTCTTCTGAGAGCCATATCTACATTTCCCTGCCGTTTGCAATAACTGAAACAGCTCTCTGGAAAGTAATTTATATTTAGCGTGAAAGATATTCTATATACACCCAAATCTCTAAAGGCCGGTAACTTTTATTGCCGCAAAATTAACAAGCATACATGCATGGTCTGCTGCAGACTATCAGGAGCCCGTTGAGTCTTTTCACGAAAGGCGTTAACGGTCAGGTGGTCTACTCTACAATCCCAGTAGTGACCACGGTCAAACCAGGAAGGCTCAGAGATAAGCACGAGTAAATATAGCAGTTGGGTGTAATCCACTTTGTGCATTTGATTATCCAGTGAGTGCTCATCTTATGCAGTGGACAGTGGAGGAGACATGACATCAATGGTTGAGTTTGTTCCCCAGAATAAAATTTATTTAAGTTGGGAGCATACAAACCTAGTGAATGACAGGAATAGGCATCAGACTTCTTTAACAGGAATGACAAATGGTAAGTGTGGATTTGGAACGTTTAAAAATCATGATTTACAAAGTACAGCCATCGCCGAAAGCTAAGGGCGAGACACTATAGTTTGTTCCCATAAATAAGGCAGAATGCAGAGTCCATAGAAATGGAGAGTCTTTACATTTAGCCAAATTGGACAGTGATGTGACAATATGACAAATTACATGACTTTCTTCAGCTCATCGTACAACACCAGCACAAAGGCGCCGCCCATGCCTCGGAGCACATTGGACCAGGCTCCCTTGAAGAAAGCCTTGCCACCCTCATCGCGTGCGATCTTGCGCCAGCAGTCAATGGTCCCGGTGTACATGATGTCAGCTGAGGAAGGCAAGAAAAGAGCAGGAGTTAAATAATGAGTAGAAGTGAACCTATAAATGACATCAAAACATATGGTTTTATGTCTATAATGCATTTAGTTAATCAAATATGTATTCAAGCAACTATACACAACAGTAATGTATGTAGTTACAGCAGTACAAACGTAAAGACTCCCATTCACTTATATAAACTCACCTCCTTTGCGACCAGACTGCATCATCATACGTCTACGGACAGTGTCGAAGGGATATGAGGTCAGGCCAGCAACAGCTGTCACACTCTGTGCAATCATCCAGCTCACCAATATGCTGGATTTCTTGTTGTCTGGAAGCATACCTGTAAACATGGAAGGGGGAAAATGTTCAGATCTCAAAAGACAAACCAATGAGGCAGTTCTGAAAGTGTTTGCCACTGTAAAATCTACATACCTTTAGCTGTGTCATACATTCCAAAGTATGCAGCCCTGTAGATGATGATGCCCTGCACAGACACATTGAAGCCCTGGTACAGCCCTTTGATGCCATCAAGCTTGGAAATCTTCACCAGACAGTCTCCCAGACCATTGAACTCTCTTCCGGCTCCAGCCTTTCCCACATCAGCAGCCAGACGGGTACGGGCAAAGTCGAGAGGGTACACGAAGCAGAGAGATGTGGCTCCGGCGGCACCACCGGAGGCCAGGTTACCGGCGAAGTATCTCCAGAACTGGGTACGCTTGTCAACGCCATCAAGGAAGACCTTCTTGTACTTATCCTTGAAGGCAAAGTTGAGGGCCTGGGTGGGGAAATATCTGATTACATTGGCCAGGTTACCTCTCCAGAAGGAGATGAAGCCCTGCTCCTTGGGGATACGGACAACGCAGTCCATGATACCCTTGTACTGCATATCCACGGTAATCTGTTTACTGGCATGCTGGACCTGGAATAATGAAAAAGAAAGAACAGTTACATTGAAAATAGGGAGAATAATCAACTGTTGAGCACGAGTCAATCACATAACCTATTAAAAAGGTGCTGCAGAGTCTGAATGAAAGGGCAATGTAATAGTAGTGTTGACTAGAAATCAAATTATTATGGCAGCTATATGTAGGGTCTTCATCCACCATACTTTTTTTATTTATTTCATAGTTACCTATTTTTAGAGTAAAACTATCACTGCTCAATATAGGACGGTTTATAAACAATGCCGTAGTGACGGATTAACAGAAAAGGATGTAAAACGTGTCGACCCGGCAGTGAATCACCGACCGGGCCTCAGTGTAGCCACCTCGCTAACATTAAGAAGCTAAACAAGCCACCGCAACGAGTTCAGAGACAATTTAAGCCAAATTACAACCGTAGTGTTGTCTTGTTTTACTATACTATGAAATAGTAACGGTGCAAATGAACCAGAGGTGTTGCCGTCAATTTGTACACAGTGTCCTAATAGCAGTACGTGCGTTTGTCCTTTGTTAGCTAACGTTACGCCGGCTAAGGTTAACGTATGAAGCTAACGTTACGCCGGCTACGGTTAACGTAGGAAGCTAACGTTAGCAGCCAGTCTCGTGTAGGTCATTTCCTGTCCGATGATGACCTTAAATCCTTTAACCCGTGACCCTGAAGAGTTTCATTCATCCTACAATATCACATACTAGTGAGTTACGTTACGCTCTGTGGCTGTGTATACGTGACGACGACCGGGCAGAGTTAAGTGCTCAACTTTGCCCCAACGGCAGCTAGCTAGCGTTAGCAAGAACACACATAAGCTTGCCGGTAACCCGTTTTTACCTGAAGGAGAAGCTTCACTCTCTCGATTGGAGCAACGGCTGTTTTGGAGATGGCAGCGGAGATGCCGCCAGCCAAGAAGTCCTTGGCGAATGAAAGAGCTGTCTCATTCATGTTTCGATGTTTTTGGTGTGCCTTTCAGATAACCAGTAAACGATATACCCCACTGGCCTCTACAGTTAATGGCCTACACAGACGAAATGGCCGATTGTGTAGACGCGTTCGGGATTTATATAATACAATAGATCGCGATACAACACGAGAACTGAGATTTGGGCTGTGAGCCAATGCCTCGACGTCACACAGCTCTCCGCCAATTAAACTGCAGAGATAGCGAAGCCGTCATTATGCGTATTTTGCCGCGCACTGGGCGAGTACAATATAATAGTACAACATACACGTGAAGAAACTACATTTAGACATAAACCCTGATAAGTTAGATACTGCACGGACCTTGCTCTGCTTTGGCTTTTTGCTCTCGGTCACGCCCACAGACCAATGAAGACACCGCTGGAGCGTTACATAATATGTTCATACTGGAACAAAGTCACGTCACTAGGCTTTCAAGGAATTCACAGCGGCGTTTAGGTCATAATTGCTCACAACATATATTATTAACTAATATTAAATAACTCCCAGCAAAGTGTCAACCGCTAGAAATAATACATACTTGTTTATGGTTGCTTTTCAGTGAGGTACATTCCTCTGAATTACCATGTTTTACATAACTATTAAGTTTTAGTGCAACCTTTTTATACAGCCATGAGGTTAACTGTTTCGGCTTCTGGACGTTGTTCCACTCGGCTAACACTTGTACTTTTTGCAAAATCATGATGTTATTCAATGTCAGTTTTATTTTACAGTCTATGGTCAGCACCTGCACTGCTGGCCCCACAACAGTTCACCTGTTTAACAGATAAATACTAAGTAAGTACAGTTGTGTTGCAGACCTACTGTGTGCAGAGGGACATATGTTTCTATCTATCTATCTATCTATCTATCTATCTATCTATCTATCTATCTATCTATCTATCTATCTATCTATCTATCTATCTAAAAAACAATATACTGTATGTTCCATTCAATATATTTATATGATCCAACAGGCCAATAAACTTGACATATTGCTGACTTCCTGTTATACTCAATGTCTCAATGTTGTGACAATATGTTCTCGGTGATCATATATTCTCGTGACCGTTTTTAAAACTACTTATGTTTAATTTCAAGCCTCATCAAACAACAGAATGGAAATAAAAATATGTTCCTCATTAAATGCCAGCTGTTGAATAGTTGTCTCTGCAGCCTTGTATATAGCCTGTTGTACGTTTAGTGTTTAGTGTGACCACACAAAACTCAGATAAGACTGCTCTGATTGAAACACTGGCTGCACCTTTAAGTCACAATAAACCAATGCTCCCAGGAATCTTTATAACTTACAGGAGGAGCCTGCATGTCAAGGCTACACCTACTGCATGTGGTTGTCTTTATAACTTACAGGAGGAGGAACATGCATGTCAAGGCTGAATCTACATGTGGTTATCTTTACAACTTACAGGAGGAGCCTGCATGTCGTCTGCATGTATTTCTTTTTGTAATTTAGGAGAAACCTGCATTCCATGGCTGCTTCTACTGCATGTGGTTGTCCTTATAACTTACAGGAGGAACCTGCGTGCCTTGCAAGGATGCATCTACTGCATGTGGTTCTCTTTGTAACTTACAGGAGGAACCTGCATGCCAAGGCTGCAGCTACTGCATGTGGTTGACCACATGGGGGAGCTGTCGTGATGCCATGCAGTCAGAGTCTCTGAGAAATCCTGCCAGAGACCAACTACTGTAGCTGGAGTAGAAGACCAAGCTAACAGCCTGATTCATCTGAAAACACACTGTTGTAAAAGATGATCCACTGACTCATTCTGCAATTGTTTGTTTTAGTCTGGGTGCAGGGAAAGATCTTCTTGTGCTGCCTGTATGCGTTTTTAAACGTTTACCTGGCTTTTGTTTTGTTTTAAATAGTGAGGGCAGTATTTTGTACTGGGTACTTCTAAAGAAATGTTTCAGACAAACATCAATTACCATAAGGTTAAAAATAAATGTTGAGTGACTTTTATAATAATAAAAAAATAGCTCCGATCTGCAGTCAATTTGATTTAGGTTACAGGATTTAGCAGCTGCTCAGACCTCTCCATGTTGCTCAATGTCCATGAGGCGATAGATAGGCTTTGAATTCTTTATCGATCACCTCCAAAAACTTCAGAAGGCAATGCCAAATATTGCAGCTGCTATGTGATCAAACTCACAAATGTATTTACTTAGTTATGTGATCACATCCTTGGAGAGAATAATAAAGAGGAGTGAAGCCTTTTCCGTATAGTATATATGTCCGTATGGACACACACTGCACAATCTGTTTGTTTGGATAAACACAAAAAAATGGATCACTCACTACCACAGGTGAGTGCCCCAGCTTTCAGTGTTTCCCGCTGCTTGCCATCCTCTCTGGACCGACCCTTTTCACCCACGGGTCAGCTGCAGCAGTGGAACAAGTCAAGATTTCACAGTAGTCCTGCTGTAAGCTGATATGAATAGAAAAGGCTCTTGGGCTGCAGACTGGTCTCAAAGCAGAGAGGGAAACATATTTCATTGTACATAAGCTCACCTCCAAAGGCACCTGCGGGGGAAAAAACAAACCAATACTTTCAACCAGAAACATACATGGTCCAGTCAGACAGGTCCAAATCAGAAGACAGTGTTGCTCTTCTTCAGCTCAAAATGTAGCTCTGTATGGGTAACAAATACATATTAGTATATATAATAACATAAGTGCAGTGTGATAATCAACGCCATCAACCTACTGTTCAATGGAGATCTGCTTTGAACACAGTCAGCCTTTGAAACCATTAAAACACAATTAAAAAAATCGGTTAATTATGTGGCTTTGTGAGTGATAATTATGTTGCTATGCTATAAATATGTAACCCCCATAAACACAATTGACTTTCAAAGCAGTATACTGCATATTGTGTTGTCCATCATACTGATGCCTGAACTAATGGCTGAAGCAACCCAGCTGTTCTCCCACAGGACACATTCTCACACCCCCATGGGCATAGTCAGTACTTACAGGGACCAATCACAGTGCGCCTCTAACAGAGATGCGCCATGCAGTCCAAGCGCACTGATCTCAACTCTGACTGGACAACTGTGGAGCTGCGATGCAACCACGCGCAAGTCCAAATGCGACACACAACTCGCGCTCGGAGTCGGACTGGAACTGACTGGTGATCAGATGCAGATCAACTTTTTGGGATGAATGTTTTGGAAATCTGCGTCATCTAGAGAGCAATATAGCCTTGTAACTGGGATTCCGGGAAAAATAAATGGGACAACAAAAATCGCGAGAACTTGAATCGCTCCAGTTGCGCGCACGGTTCAGTTTAGCCAACTTTGTGCAGTAGCCCGTCCGATCTTCCTCAGTCCGCGCGGGCGCAGCAGCAACAGAGGAGGAGGAGGCTGGATGTGGCAGGAGACGGGTCACTGAGCTGCAGCCAGACGGGTGCGAGTTTCCCCAGTACCCAACTCTCCAATGTCACCGGACAGGATGATGATCATTGGACTCCTGCTCAATGTCTTCTCTTGTGGTAAGCAGCACATCTCTCATTTCTACCAGCTGGTACCTCTGTTGGAGATGTATAATTAATCAGCCACCTTTGAGATTGTATCATCCATAGTCTGATAAATGTATAGTGTGGGTTCCTTTTGGTCTTGTCTTCCAGTATCCAGAACTTGAACACTCATTAATTCCATTTCCCATCCATTTTTTCCATTTTCGTCTTTAAGCATAATATTTGCTATTCCATGTTTGAGTGGAACTTTTGAGAAGCCCCTCCAAAAAACATTAAGAAATCAATCAAATCTGTTTCATTGTAGCAATAGCCTTACATTTTTACATCTGGGTGACATCATGGGTTCAGCAGGTCTGTTATTTCTGCCTTGGACTCTTTCCAAAAAGAGCCGTTCATCTTCCCAAATATTGATTAGACTGTCTCGGGTCATATAAATATCATGCATGAATTGTTAAACTAAATGATGTCCTCCTTTCCATGAAAGCATTGGGCTGCCACATCTGTAAATCATTGACATTTTACGTTGTGCATTAGAAGTTGAAAGGATGGAGGTTTCAGTGTGGAAGAAGAAAAAAATGCATTACTACATGGCAGCATCATAATCTATCAGTTTCAAGTGTCACTGCTTTATAAGTCTTTGTCTGGTGATCGAATGAGCGGAAGAAGGTGATATTTGACATTACAGCAGCTGCTTCTGGATTCCTCTGCTACCGCACAAGCTCCAGCACAATTACTTATAATCATTAAAGTCAATAATGTGACTGTGGCTGGATAAGACATCTCCCAGTGGAGCATAAAGCATGTTGATCTGTGGTTATTGTTATTGATTTGTGTCATTTTGGATCATACGTTTTCCAGTGCTCAAAGAGGAGCAGGAGTTTCTTTTCATTATTTGAATGTGGCTGTCTATAATTCATGTATTCTGATCCATTGGTAACAAACTCCATATGAAACATAGCTCCCCCTCCCCTCTGTGCTCCGAACTGCAGAATACAATACAAATACTGATATTAGGATTATTTCAGTACAGGAGGTGCAGGTTCCACTGCATCTAGATTTCCGATGCTGCTCATTAGAGATTACTCGTAAAATGATGAATGCTATCTTGTGAATGTTAAACCTCTCAGGCACCCAGTTTATCATCCAATGTGTCAAACCCACCTGCCAGGCACTTAAGTGGAATCCCACCAAGAAAAACAGTTACTTTCAACCGTTATTTAATTGAGATCGGAGTAATTTCTCTACTGTTTTACTGCTCATTTATATTCATTTATATTACTTGTTTCTATTGTATTATTCTTTTTATTCACTTGTGAGCAAGGCTGCTGTAATCCTGTAATTTCCCCACTGCGGGACTAATAAAGGATTATCTTATCTTATCTTATCTTATCTTATCTTATTTCATATACAAATTAGACACACTGTCACCATGTTGATTTCTATCATTATACGTAATTGCAACATAAATTATTGGATTTACATTTTTTTAAATGACATTAAAGAATGGTGCAATCCGGACAGACCTCCCGAGACTTTACAAATCTTGTAGAGCTGCTTTGTTGCTACATGGCAGTTTCGGTCAGACAAATGGACTGTCCCTGTGTATAAATAGCCCCTCTGAACTGTACTCCATTTCATATTTTGCTATTTTTACGTTGTAATATATCTGGCATTGTGCAGACTAAACAATGGCAGTGGGAACTTTAGAGCTAGACAACAGCCTTTCCAAAAACATCTGTCACTACTGACGCTCCGCAGAGTTCAGGGCTAACCAATGCCATTATTAATGTATCTTCACAAGACTGGAACATCCAAAATGAAAGAGGAGAATTGCACCTGTTTTTGGAGAAATTACAGTTTTCATTTTCTAACAGAGTCCCACATCGGCTTTATGACTTCATACTTTGCAACTAAGAAAACACTAGACGGATCCTGTGTGTCAAAAATAGATTTAATAATTTATGAACTGTTGTTTTCTCCGTCATGTGTCACTGATTTCACCTAATCCTCAAATGACTCTCTCTATGGTAATTGTTTGCATGCATTGTTGCATTCATCCGTGTCTTTTTCCAAATTAATAACATTGGAACATGGCAAGGCATCTGACAAATAATGCATGAGATCACTTTGAATGAGGCCATACAGTACCTTTGTCAGATAAATCAATGGAAAGCAGGCTATTGTTGAATGACATGACACCCGACTTTGACCCTTTGCTGCCAGTCCTCTGTGGATTATTGCTTAATAAATCCCAGTACAGACTACAACTGATGATTGAGTGCTGCTATTTTTGTACTTCATTTGGTGGACGCAATTGAGCTGTAACACGGTTGTCATACATTTGTTAGAGCTCATTTTCCGGCTGTGTAAAGTTACACAGTTCTTAGGTGGACTAATATCTACATGCTTGAGCTGTGTCTGTTCAGGGTTTGACTATTTGATGTACAGACTGTGGAGGGGGTTGAGCGACCTCATGCACACAGGTTTATCCAAACCTCGGCTTCTTTATCTTTCCCACTGTAGCGTAGACTCTTCTTTTTTCTTTGTTTCTCTCTTTCTGCTGAGACATTGTCTTTATGCACTCTGTGCCTGTAATTCAGTTTCGTTTAGGACGACAGCGCACAGAGATTAAATTGGCTACGTGCCCAGTGGATAGATAAAAAACATAAAATACACTTTCTGATTATGTAATTATTTCACTTTTATTATTATTTTACTTTAAAGAATAATTAAAATTAATGATAACTTAAACTTCAAAATGTGGTTTTCTGAGTGACACCTGATTTCTACTGAAACATTCATGAATATGAATTTGTATAATTCCTGTATCATTGTCTGCTATACTTAATGTATTTGCATGTGGTCTGCTTCTTGAGTGTCAAATGCACACACTGGATGGCACCAACAAAAACCCACAGCCCGCTGGTCGATATGCGGGTCACTCTCTCTGGATATCTTTTGGTACTTGGTAATGGAGAACTGCACCAGGTAGCGAGAGGCAGAAGCCTGAAATATTCACACAGCCTGACTGGCTGACGCAAGTATGTATTTTACCTGGAGTACAGAGAAGGGATGTTGCCTGCGTGATGTGGTTGCACAATCCAGCTGTGCAGCTCGTTAAGCGAGGCTTCGGCGTGTACTGGGCACACTGGGCGACAGTTGATCCAGAACATAGAACAAAGTACGCACTAGTGGAGTTGTCACCTTTGGATGCTCGGACCTCATGCTGTCAGAACACCTAGATTATGCTCAATTCAATTCATTTTATCATCTTTTTTTTAGCTATCATTCCTTGCAACCTACTTTGCTATAACAACAACAACAACAACAAAAAACATGTGTGTTGTGTTTTTAGAATGATTCCTATTTTATTGAACTGTCCCTATCTCTGCTTTACGCCATAATAATGAGTCACACAGTCGGTGAGCACAGAAGTAGGGATGGGACCCAAATTCTGGAGGCAGCAGGACGTATTCCGTGGTTTATTGTTCCAGAGTTCAGATGAAGCTGTGGGTCCAGCCGGCAGTGAACGGGCAACAGAACACAGCATTGTGTTGGTAATTATGAACTGACAGAGGAACAAAGGATCTGGGCCTTCAGGAGCTAGATTGAATCAGAAGTGGTGATTGGGTGGTGCAAGTGAGGAGGTATAGGTGACGAAGGCCAGGTCGAGCAGACGATGGAAGTGGGAACAGGTATGTAGATGGGTGTGGCAACAAAGAGGCCTTGATGGTAGTCTCCGAGGAAGTGGGAATGTGGCTGAAAAGGGAACAGAGGCAGAATGTGACAGAGAAAAGTCTCATCTTGAGTGGCTTATTTCTCACTGCAAGTGTGCCTCTTGTGGCTATAAATATATTTGATGTATTATTCTTTTCGATATGGAACTGCATAACATGGTGCACTTTGCATGTAATGGGATGGGTTAATGTTGGCGAAGTGATATGATGATGTGGTGTTTTATCAATATTGTTGTCAGTGTTCAGATAAACATCAAAGTAGACCAAGACATCCTGGAGACGCCGTCTCTGTGCGTTTATTTCTCCTCACCGTGGCCTGCTAAAGGCTAAAGGCTAAACTAGTGACTCAGTCAGTGTACTCGTGAAATAAATCAGACTCTGTTGGTCCTTTCATCACCAATATATACAAAACAGCATATGTGAGTAACAGAGACGGGCAAAGTGGGCATATTTAATTGTTCTGCTCTCGAGTCGAATCTAACGTTACTCTGGACAATAACGTTACCAACTTTACCACTAAGCAAACCTTTCTAACTCAACAAAGTTAAGACATTTAAGTTTTGGAAGCCCATTTTAAAGTTCCAATGTACTTTTAAATGTACCTTCCTCGTGCTTTCATGGGAGATGGAAAATTGGACAAATGGTGCTTAGTGGGCCTAACACGATAATGACTTTTGTTAGATGATATATCTTCCCAAATATAATTGCCATATTATTGCCATATTATTGTCATTTTAGGACCATTTTATACCACTAACATAATGATACAAAAACATAATAATGCAAGTACACATTTTCAAACAGCAATAAACTTTAAATTTATAATAATATTTCAGACGTTGGAATGTGAACAATATAATAAAATATCCTAGATAAATAAAACATAAATAAAAACCACACAACCAAAATAATACATAAAACAGACTTGAGTGAAACTGAAGCCGGTTTTATGTATTATATATATGTCTACAATTTAAAGTTATGTCAACGCGCACATTTGCTTGCCTGGCCCTTCCTGTTTTAGCTGATGATATTGAAGAAACCTTCTACAACATATGGACAAAATTCTAAATCTGGAGACAAATTCAGATGCTTCATTGCTGGAATTGAGCCATATTTGCAGCCGTGTTACTCTCAGACACCAGCCTCTCCTGCTGTCCCTCCCTTGGCACCCTCCCACCTTCCTGCATCTTCCACTTCTCCCTGTGTCCACTCTGCCGCCTCAGATGATCTCCGGAAAATGCAGAGAACACGGGAGACACTTTCAAAAAGGGTTGAGCAGTATCAGCTAGAGGCGCAGTGGAAAGACACACAACGTGGCTCATCGTCGCTCCACTTACCTCTAAGAGGACAGACATTCCTGATGCACAGTTCCATTCTCCTGACACCAGCTCTAACAAGGTCAACTAAAACTCCTACGTAGTTGACTCAGACTTAACAACTGTCCCAAAAATACGTTGTTTTTTTTTCATTCTACCTTATACGTTTTATTATTAATGAACTACTTCTTAAATGCGAGTGAACTTGCATCACTTCATCGACTTACTCTGGTTCACCCTGGAAGTTCTGATAGTTCTTGTGATGCTGCTTGTGAAGTATGTTTAAATATGAACACTATAAATTCCTCATCATCATCATCCCTCTGATATTTAATAATGATGCCTGAGGTTATAGTATAACGAATCTATAAACTACAAGTGTCGCTTGAGTTTCTTTCAACTTTTTCCCTTATCTCCACTGACAGTAGAGATGTATTATCTGAGGTGGAGGTGACAAAAAGATATGTTTCAGTTGTGATTGAGGCGTTTTCTGCTTGCTATCAGCTTTTCTGAGAAATCGGAGTTAGTATCAGAATCAGAATCAGAATCAGAATCAGCTTTAATGGCCATGTAAATTTTCACATACATGGAATTTGACTCCGGTTTCACTGGCTCTCGTACTTTTTTCCACACACAATATACAAGATAAATATAAAAATATAAAAAGGACATTAAAGACAGTAGTAAAACAACAAAAAAGTGCAGATAGTGCAGATGAAGAGTCTGTTTAACTGTTCATTAGAGTGACGGCCAGTGGGAAGAAGCTGTTTCTGTGTCTGGTGGTTTTGGCGTACAGTGCTCTGTAGCGCCTTCCAGAGGGGAGGAGTTGGAACAGCTTGTGTCCAGGGTGTGAGGGGTCTGTGGTGATCTTTACAGCCCGCTTCCTGACTCTGGAGGTGTGCAAGTCCAGGATGGAGGGCAGGCTGGAACCAATGGTTCTCTCTGCAGACCTGACGATCCGCTGTAGTCTGACTCTGTCCTGTTTGGTGGCCGATCCAAACCACACAGTGATGGAGGAGCAGAGGACAGACTGGATGATGGCGGTGTAGAACAGGATCAGCAGCTCCTGAGGCAGGTTGAATTTCCTGAGCTGGCGCAGGAAGTACAACCTCTGCTGGGCCTTTTTCCGGATGGTGTTGATGTTGGCGGTCCACTTCAGGTCCCGGGAGATTGTGGATCCCAGAAACTTGAAGGTCTCCACCGCAGAAACAGTGCTGTTGTGTATTGTGAGGGGGGGTAGTGTTGGGGGGCTCCTCCTGAAGTCCACTGCTTGTCATTTGTACTACTGTCTAATTGTGTATCACAATATCTCAATATATGATTCCATCACGATATGATTCCATTGAAAGACAATACATGATCGTATTGAATTATTGCCCAGACCTACGTCACATTCAGATAGGTCCCTTTCATGCGACACCTGAGCAGAAAAGACGAGTACACTGCAATGGAAAGCGTTGTGTCTGTATTGTCAACATTCAGAGGCCTGTGATGTTCAAGCCAACTGTGTTCAAGCCAACACTGAAAGAGACTTTAAACTCATTCTCAGATGTGTTCAGTCAGCCCTCACAGGACAGACCTGGTCACTAGCTGTGACTCCCTCTCTTTCTATGAAAAGAGAAATCCACATACAATCTGATTGAAGATGGTATAAGCCCTGGGCCCAGCCCAGTGGTCATGGTGCAATAGAAAGATGGTACATACAGATTTTGTTTATTTCCGGAAACTGAACTCAGTCACCATCACTCTCACGTCCTCTCCTGTGGCTCCATGATAGTTTGGATGCACTGCCTGGCTGTCAGTTTTTCTCCAAGCGAACACTGACAGGTTGACATGGATTCCCCAGACAGACTCAAAACAGCATTCACAACAGGTCACAGTCTCTACAAAGTGATGTCAACGCTTAACCGCTAATCTGTTACCACATGCCGGTCTATAGGTTTATTTACAATGAATCTATATATATATACTAATAACCTAGTGGTTAGGACGGGTGTGTGCTGTCTGAACAGCTTAACTGGTTTAGTAACCGGTTAAGCTGTTCAGACAGCACACACCCGTCGTTGCAGAGCGGTTGTGTGTGTGTGTGTGTGTGTGTATGTCCAGCAGTGTCATTCTAAGAGAGAATTGAAGAGCATGCGATAAATAACAAATTACCAATCCAACTATTTATATATAATATAAAACAAAAACCTTAAAATTGGAAATATATAGTGCTTTGAAATGTTTTGCCAAAGGTCATTGAGTCGATGGAGTGCCAGAGTAAAAGGAAAGCGCTACTGGATACTCACCTTATTTTCCCGCTTATGGTAGAGCCTATGGGCCTCTTCTGCCTCAACCTTCTGGACAGTTCTCACGAGTGGAGCCTCAACAGAACCAACGGATTGCCCGCTGCTCCTGCAGCACCTGTTTGTACACGTTCTGCAGGCCCACCACGAACTTGTATGGAAACCACATCACGTTTGTTGTTAGTGTTCAGTTGTCCGAGTGTGGACATAAGCATTAGTTAACCAAGCTGCCCCTGTGCTCTTGCTTTACCCACATCCCAAAAGTAGTTTTAACTGAGTAAGAACACGTTCAGAGGCAAATTTAAGTGTAAGCAGTGTTACTTTAGCTTGCACAAATTGAGGAGCATTTTGGGATTAGGGTGTGTGAAACATACATTTACATCCTTTGGATGGAAAGCAGCTTGGCTTCTTTCTCAGCCGGTGTTGCACGATTAAATTAAATTGCAGCTTTATGGGAAGACAGGGTATGAAGTTGTTCTTTCAAGTGGACTTCGTGCAGAAGGTGTATCTTTATTGTGCTTGACCTGGTTATTGAGCGAGACTGTGCAGTCGGTGTGTTCTTCACTTACGCGTGACATGTTATTGCTGCCATCAGTGCGGCCCTAATGTGAAGAAGGCTGTGGGAGCCGCTAGTGGAAAGATGTGGAATAGACGCATGAAGTGTGAAGAGACTGGATGATTTGGGGAAACATTTGAGTCAGAGAATCATGAAATCCGGGAGGTGCAGCAGAACGGAGTGATTGGGGAGGAAGGAAATTTGTTAAAAATTATATTAAAATAGGCTCCTCCCTTGTTAATCCTCGGTATGCGGAAGTAGGCATGGAAATTGAGGGTTCAGTCAAAATACCTGTTGGAAAAAAATTAGCTCAGGGGTAATTACACCCAGAAAAATGGGGAAAACATTTAAGTGCAATTCAAGTTTTTATGACAAGAGACAGAAAGTAAATTTGGTTAATAACAATGTGTAATATATATGACATTGTTTGACTGTTGAGGTAATTGGAAGCTGTTTTGTACAATAAATAGCTGCTGTGAAAATGTACTATACAATGCTGAACAGGTCTGAAGAGAATGTCATTTGCCTTGAAACAGTATGTAAAGAAGAGGGAACTCACTGGTATTCAGAAAATAAGTTCGTTGTTATAAATTAAACAGAACCAGATCCTGTTTTTTTTTAAAAGAGCTGCTCGGCCGAGATTGCCTAGGGCAGTGCCTGCAATTTTCCATAACGAAGAGAATATGTGCAAACTGTTAAGCATATGTTTGATATTAATAGAAAGTTTAATGTGAGAAGACGACAAGCCGATTGGTGGAAAGTGACAAATCTAGAGCTCAGCAGAAATGACTGTCAATAAGGCCCCACACAAGCTTTAATCTGCACAGCCGTGTCTGTCCTGAGGAAAACCCTCCGTCCAGCTCGTTCCAATACACATTATAATTCAATCAACACCAGGAAACTGAAATCGCTTTACAAATACTAAATCAGTGCAGAGATCCTCTCAACGCTAATGGCACAATATGGTGCAGTGTTTTTAATCAAACTGTGAGAAATGAAGGCATTTAAATGTTTAAAACGATATGGGGGTCAATCACTTTTTGAGTTTTGTGTTTTGTTTATTTTTGGACTTGGACCTAATCTACTAGTTGCCCCCCTTTCATTTGCCATCTGCTCTCTCCAATTCTTTATAAATATTTATTGAATGTAGTAGCTTAAATAAAAAAAGGGCAATTCTGCAGGACAATCATTGCTTTGACTTACAAACATGTGCTCTATTGTCCTGCCTCTTACTCATTCCCACTTTCTTTGTCCAATGCTTTCCAGTGTAGCCTTGTAAGGTGCATTAGCTTTCACTTTAGCACTCCAAACTGCACAGTTTGCGATAGTCATAGACATGCATTTACACCAACCAGGATAAGACTATATATATTAAAGCTCAAATATGCTGGTTTTAGGTAAATTTTTTGGTATGCAAACGCTCATCAAAATAATCTGCTACGGATGAACCCAACATCAGCTGGATCAGTTTGACGGAGGGAAACTCAAAATTTTAATTTAACTTTTACTTTGAACTACAGTGGTGTCTTATTACTTTTGACTGAATTGTTTGCAATTGTATGTGTATCTATATAAATATATAATTATATATATATATAATATGTATTTATAAACATATTATATATACAATGATATGTGTATCTGTATGTATGTATGTATATATATATATATATATATATATATATATATATATATATATATATATAACATATATATAATATATATTTATAAACACAATAATATATATATATATAAGATAAGAGATAAAATAAGATAATCCTTTATTAGTCCCGCAGTGGGGAAATTACAGGATTACAGCAGCCTTGCTCACAAGTGAATAAAAGAATAATACAATAATACAATAGAAACAAGTAATATAAATAAATATAAATAAGCAGTAAAACAGTAGAGAAGAATATTAATATACAGACTGAATAGAAAGTACTTAAACGTATTGCACGTAAATACACGTAATATACGTAATAATATTGCACCAGGTGAGTGATAAAGTAAAGTGAAGTAAAGTGTTCAGTTGTCAGAGTTGTCTACTCTACTGGGAGCTCAGCTGGTTGTGCAGCCTGACCGCAGCGGGAAGAAAAGACTTGCGGTACCTCTCCCTCAGACACCGGGGATGAATCAGCCGGTGACTGAAGGAGCTGTGCAGCGCTGCCAGAGCGTCCTGCATGGGGTGGGAGGCGTGGCTTATCATGGACGAGAGCTTCGTCATCATCCTCCTGTCCCCCACCACCTCCACGGTATCCAGAGGACGCCCCAGCACGCTGCTGGCCTTCCTCACCAGCTTGTCCAGTCTCCTCCTGTCAGCTGCCGTGATGCTGCTGCTCCAGAAGACCACTCCATAAAAGATGGCTGATGCCACCACAGAGTCAAAGAACGTCTTCAGGAGTGCTCCCTGCACCCCAAAAGACCTCAGTCTCCTCAGCAAAAAGAGTCTGCTCTGTCCCTTTTTATAAAGTGCGTGTACGTGGTCGGACCAGTCCAGTTTGTTGTTCAAGTGAACACCCAGGTACTTATAAGATTTGACGATCTCAATGTCCAGTCCCTGTATGCTCACCGGTATTGGAGGAGAGCGTTTACCCCGGCGGAAGTCCACCACCAGCTCCTTGGTCTTACTGGAGTTTATCTGGAGGCGGTTCCGCTGGCACCATCCTAAAAAGTCCTGATTGAGTTCTCTGTATTCCCTGTCATCGTCTGCGGAAATGAGGCCGACGATTGCAGAGTCGTCAGAGAACTTTTGCAGGTGGCAGTTGGCAGAGTTGTGGTTGAAGTCCGAGGTGTAAATGGAGAAGAGGAATGGAGCCAGAACGGTTCCCTGTGGGGCCCCCGTGCTGCAGGACACCCGATCTGACTCACACTCCCGTATCCGCACATACTGTGGACGGTTGGTGAGGTAGTCCAGGATCCATGCAGTCAGGTGGTGGTCCACCCCGGTCTGCTCCAGCTTGTCCCTCAGAAGTAAAGGCTGGATGGTGTTGAAGGCACTGGAGAAGTCGTAGAACATGACTCTTCCAGTGCTTCCAGCCTTTTCCAGGTGAGAGAGGCATCTCTGCAGCAGGAAGATGACGGCGTCATCCACCCCGATGCCAGACTGGTAGGCGAACTGAAGTAGGTCCAGGGATGAACTCACCAGAGGGCGGAGATGGGTAAGGACCAGCCTCTCCAGGGTCTTCATCAGGTGGGCTGTCAACGCCACCGGCCGGTAGCTGTTGAGGTCCTTGGGCCGCGGGGTCTTTGGTACCGGTACCACGCAGGACGTCTTCCATAGTTGTGGTACTTTCCCCAGTCTCAAGCTCAAGTTGAAGATGTGCTCCGCTATCCCGCACAGCTGGTCTGCGCAGGATCTGAGGAGCCTTGAGCTGATGCCGTCTGGACCCGTGGCCTTTCTCACCTTGATCCTCCTCAGTTCCTTCCTCACCTGGTTAAGGGACACGCTGGGGGGAGGGGTGCTGTGAGGTGTTGGAGTGGGTTGCTGGTTGTAGAATGCTGAGTATGAGAGGTGTGAAGGGGAGCCGAGTGCTGTGGAAGATGGGGAGGTGGAGGAAGTAATTGGGACAGTAATCCACAGGAGGTGCAGATGATGGGGGTTGCAGCAACAGGGAGGACTGGGTGGGGGGAGGGGTGGATGGCTGGTCAAATCTATTAAAAAATAAATTCAGATCATTCACCCACTTTTGGTCCCCCTCAGGCTGTTGGTTGGGCCCCTTGAACCCAGAAATGGCCTTGAGGCCCTTCCAGACACCGACGGTGTTCTTCTTTTGCAGCTGGTCCTCCATCTTCGTCCTGTAGACATCTTTCCCCTCCCTGATCTTCATCCTCAGCTCCCTCTGCACAGTCCTCAGCCCCTCTTTGTTGCCAGATCTAAAAACCCTCTTTTTCTCCTTGAGGAGGGCCTTTATCTCTGGGGAAATCCAGGGTTTGCCGTTAGAGAAGCACCATACAGTCCTGGTGGGTACAGTGTTCTCCACACAGAAGTTTATATAGTCTGTGATGCAGTCGGTGAGACCGTCGATGTCTTCCCCATGGGCATCACTGAATACCTCCCACACAGTTGTTTCAAAACAGTCCTTCAGAGCCTCCTCGGCTCCATCGGTCCATCGTCGAACTGTGCGGGTCACAGCTGGCTGCTTCTGTGCAAGAGTGGTGTACACAGGCAGGAGGTGCACCAGGTTGTGATCCGATCTACCCAGGGGAGGGAGTGGTGTTGATGATTATGCCTCCTTGGTGTTGGCATAGAGAAGATCCAGTGTTTTATTGTCTCTGGTGTGGCATTTTACATACTGGGTGAATGTGGGCAGAGTGGAGGACGGAGGGGCATGATTAAAGTCCCCAGAGAGGAGGAGGAGAGCATTGGGGTGTTTTGTCAACAGCCTGCTTGTCGCCGAGTGGATGACGTCACAGGCCGCTTCGGCGTCAGCAGAGGGGGGGATATACGCAGCCACCATAATAACGTGCGTGAATTCCCTTGGCAGATAGTGTGGCCTCATGCTAACCGCTAACAGCTCAATGTCCGTTGTGCAGGTCTGCTCCTTAACAGTGATGTTCCCAGAGTTACACCATCTATCATTCACAAACACTGCCAGTCCTCCTCCCTTCCTCTTACCGCTCTCCGTTGTCCTGTCCGCCCGTACAATGATATGTGTATCTGTGTATGTATATATATATTTATAAACACAATAATATACATATATATTATATTTATATTTATACACACAATATATATACAATGATATGTGTATGTCTGTGAAACCAGTGCAAAAAGAGCAGGGTTGTCATATTTTGTTTGACTGTACAAATACTTTACAGTGAAGAATCAGAGTAACTCATGACAACGACAGCTGAGGTGGTGACGTCATCAAGTCAGCTGCTGTTCCAATTGCAGAAAGACCGTCCTGCGTCCTCCCGTCCTGCGTCCTCCCGTCCTTGAGAGTCTGGACTCCCAAGTCCAAACTCCAAAAGTACACAAGTCTGGACTTAGCGTACTTGGTATTGAGAAACGGCCACTGTTTAACCGGCTCTCGATTCCATAAAGAAGGTGAAATGTGATTGTGAGCAGACCCTTAACAAGCAGCCGCGCATGCGCTCTGTTGCTCTGCTCCCAGCCAGCTGCCTGCCAGCAGGCTGAAGGCAGTCTGACTGGGTTGACAGCCTGGCGCTGACTTTTTTAATAAAAAATGTAAATTTAAATGTAAACTTTGTGATTCTGTTTAGGCCAGCAGAGAAGGCTTAGCAGGCCCCGACGGCCCCGACAGCCCCGACGGCCCTGACGGCCCGCCACTCCCAACAGGGTCCAAATGAATTCAGAGTTTGTTATTACAGCCATAAAAATAAATGTAAATTTAAGGCTTCATCTTCATCAATCAATATGCTGAATATTTTCTTGATTCATTGATTGATAGTTTGGTCCGTCTGAAAATCGCAATTTCTCAAAATCAAGTTGACACCTGGAAACTCCTTGTGTAGTTGCAGATTAATTTTCTGCCTTATCAATTTTAGCACCTGATTGTCACCATATTCCACTTGAGACCTTTGCTGGCCTTTATGTAGAACATCAATGTGCACGATATTTTTTATGCAGTCCACTTAGGAATCCCACCGGTTTGACTGCAGGGCAGATGAATAAATGCAAATAACAAGTGGCGGCAGCCATGGGCATGTTTCTCTAGTCTCACTTTTTCTCCGTTTTGTTGCCTTGCTGCTGTTTCCCCCCTTGAGCCTACGACTTCCTGATGTCTCTTCTGTCACAATCCCCTCTGAAGTAAAATTTCTGCCCAACAATGTGGATGCTCTGCTACCTAGCTCATATGTGCGAAAGGTTGGGTGAGAAATTTCGTCAAATCAGTTAATTTCCTGTGAATGTCGATGTGTGTGGTTTGTCGTTTATGGCGGTAACCTTCATCAGTTTGGCCTCACAAATTCTATTAATCACCCCAGTGAGAAATCAATAGGGTGTACTATGGCGTACACATCACAGTAAATCATCTCGCTTCTCTCTACTTTTCTTTTTTCTTTGAAACACACAGTCCATGCTCGGACCAACAATTCCCTGAACCCAGTCTTTTACTCTTTTTCTTAAGACTGGGTTAAGCCTCACCTAACCCTAACCCTTTTACTTAAGACTGGGTTAACCCAGTCTTTTACTTTAGGGACCAAGACAGAGAAGGCACATTTGGTTAATAACAATGTGTAATATATATGACATTTTTTCACTTAATGTGTTGCATCTCCAACAGTATAATGTGAGCACTCTGCCACTTAATCATCATGACGTTAAATAATGTTCAAGTTATTAAAATAATTCTGACCTGTCTACTGGATTTAACAGAGCTCCGCTGTACTCTATAAAGGTTTTGGTTATCAGATTGTGCATGTGTGTGTGTGTGTGTGTGTGTGTGTGTGTGTGTCACTTACAAAGACAAGCTCTCGGATTATTGCTGATAGTCTCTCTTTCTCAATGGTAAACCAGGGGGAGCAAACATTGAGAAGGAATAATGAATACACCATTTACTATCTAAACCGATTACATGAAGCTTGTTTAAATTAATCGAAACATGGCAGAAGTTAATATTATACTATAATTATCAAGGTACCATGATACATCAGTAGGCAGGTAATCACACTTTTGGGGATCTGTGACTGTGAATATGACTCATTGCCTTGTGGTGTTAGTGGTGTTTTTACTTCCCCACCTCTCCCTGTGGAGTCACTGCTGTAGCCTTGGCAGGTTTCCTCCAGCGGCGATGAGGCGTAGCCTCTGTTTATGATATGTCCCATGCCAAAGTGAGACATGGACCTCATGCGGTGTCTGAGATTACAAAACATGCAGCAGCGGAATTGGATTGCAGCCACGCTTTGTGCCGCCAGTCAGCAGGAGTTTAATCGAAGTGTGTGACCGATCTAACACAATGCGTCTGTGTGTGTGTGATGTATATGTTAATGTACTGAAGCATTCGTCCATGGGAGGGTACAAATTGGTGCAGATATTTGTTCACAAAGTTAAAACATACCTCCATTTATTTCTAGTTGGACAACATATTAAATGTCTTCTTTTTTGCAGAAGTGACAGTATATAGCAAATTAGCAAAATACAGCTAAGAAATGTGTGCATATTGCTTCCATTTCTAGAATCGCTGTGTATAAAGTGTAATTTGCACGGACAATTATGTCACAATTGAGAAACTAATTTCCTGAATTGCTCCATCAGAATGCATTTTTATGAAGAGGGCTTTCTTTTTTCTCTCTCGGGCTGCCGCTGGCCCTCCTGCATTGTGCTTCTCTTGCAGCAACAATCACTATTATGAATTGATTCATAATTTTTCACTTTCAGTCATTCGAGACAGAACATTGCCAATCACAACACTCCTAATGCTTAATCACTGTGGACTAACATGGTTGTTATTCTACTGAATGACATATTTGTTTTAGAGGAAATGTGGTTGGTGATATGCAACACATTTGTACTTAACACCATTTGTATAACTTAATGCTATGAATCCTTAAAATACATATACTAGTACAACCATACGGGGGGGAAAACATCCTCATCGTGGACATTTTAGTTAAGTCACTGACTTAATGTGATATCCAGATGGTGTCTCCATTGTAAGCAGAATCTAAAACAAAAGTATCAGTTTGGTGGGAAATATGTGAACTGTGCTGGAGACGGCGTCTCACACTGGTGAAACGCGTTGTTTTTTTTACCTCTATGGAAATGCAGACAAAAATGACTATCATTGGAGTTCCTTGAAAAGTAGTCCCAGGACTAAAATGATCAAGAACTTATTTGTGGAAACATGGCATATGAATGGGAATATTTTGGAAATGAACCCGTTTTGTACTACTTTTGTACTTTCTATGTTTTGTAGTACTTTGAGGTAGATCCAAAAAGCATCCAAGACTTGAGAAATCCACTGTTTACAACATCCCTGTTGGGTCGTTTAGTTTTCTGAATAGCTTTTAAATGTAATGCTGTTTGGGAGCTCACCCTCACATTTTGAATGCACAAGCTTTTCAGAAGCACTTGAACAGACCAAACTATAGATTGCCAAATTCCTCATCTGACCTCATTTGTTCCATTGTTATCAAACAATCGTTTACGAGAGTTTTAGGAGATGGCATGGAATGAAAGAAAGGAAGGATAGGCAGGTTTGAAACTTGACAGGGGAGCACCATAGACTTATAAAATCTTTCAAAATGTATGGTTGCATGTGTTAGCTCACTGATCCAGGAGCATTGGGGCATATGCTAAGAAAGATGAGGCTAACACACAGCACCACAATGTGAGGAGACCAACATTTGGAGAATATCCAGAAGCTTTAATTGGCATATGACTCTCATCAGTACTAGCATCGAGACACTGTGCTGAAAAACACATTGCATTAATATAAAGGCAAAGGTGGACTGTAAGAATGTACATAAACACATTTGAAGAAAAATTAAAGTCCCAATGAGAAGATGAAGAAACAATTATGAAACAATTACAACCATACCATAACCCTGTTAAAATATCCAAGAGTCCTATTTTATTTTATGAGAAAAACTGAGGTTTTGGCCAAGTTGCTACTCTTATTACACTTGTGTGCTTTCAATTTAATCCTCTTCCTAAGATATTATTGTAAGCTGTACTGCAGTGAAGGGACTATGGAGTGCACTCACCTTGCTCTGTTGTCTTAATTACAGCCTATTTAGCGTAAGGACTATGGATAATGTGACTATAAACCCAGCCGCTTTGCACAATACAGCAGAGCACATATTGATGGTAACGTTGGGGACCGGCACTGACGATATCAACCTCTCCTCCAGGTAGTGTGCCATTATCTGCATCCTTCGACTGTCTGGTGGCGGAGCAGGGATGCATCCAGGAGCAGTCCTGCCTGGTGCTCTACCGGCTGCTGGAGTACTGTGCGGCTGAGGAGGCCGTGTCGCCCCTCGGCCGAGATGCCCGCTTGGAGTGCCTTGAGGCCCAGAACTCCTTGCAGCATTACCGCCCTCTTCAAGTCTGCAAATGTCAGCGTGGCTCTCGCAGAGAGGAACACTGCCTCAGGGTCTACTGGACTGTGAGATTTGCAGGTGGGTTTAAGCACTGGCATCGGCATGCTTGAATTCTCAGCTGCATAATCCATGTGATAATACTCTTCACTGTTGTTTCAGCATATGATGAGTATGAAGTTTCTCCATATGAAGAACTGGAGTTAAATCTGGTGAGAAATATTGAGATGTCACGTATGGCCTCCATCATGTCAGGTACTGTTCTTATCACAAATTATTAAATTAGTGACACTCAAATCAGTGTAGGTCAAGATTTGTATTTCCTGATATATGTTTCATTGTTCTCCTCCTGATGACCTCCAGCTTCCTCTCTTTCTGTGGACGGCCAAAACCAGTGTCTGAAGGCAGCGCAGGACTGTGGCCTGTATGAGAAATGTGGCTCCCTGCGGTCAGAATACGTTGTAGCCTGCACCAAGCGGTCGACAGCGTCTGACAACGCTTGTAACCGCCTGAAATGCCACAAAGCCCTGCGGCGCTTCCTGGAGCGCGTGCCAGAGGAGTACAGCTTCGCTCTGCTCTTCTGTCCTTGCTCTGACACTCTGTGTGGGGAGCGCCGGAGGAAAACCATCGTCCCATCATGTTCCTATGAGGAGAACGGGAGAGGGGAGGAGAGAGTGGGAAAGCCAAACTGCCTGAGCCTGCAGAACTACTGCTCCAGAGACCAGCTGTGTAGGTAAGACAGTTGTTTGGGTCTGACAATACAGTACATTAAGTGCCCTCAATAAGGTTTTAGCATGAAACCACACAGATCAGAAGAAAGGAAGGTTTCACAATGTGTACTACAAAGCACCAAAATACAAAGGATCAGAAAATATACCACAAACGGGTGTCACAACAATATAATGTCTTTTGGTGTTTGTGTGAGCTTGCAAAGGGGGCCCTGCCCGGAGTTTGTAAAACAATGTGAGCGCATAGCTTCTTAACCTGCTCATAATTTACCATAGTGACCTTGATTATGAGATTGAGATGATATTTTTCATTTTCCGGGCACCTTTTTCAAAAAATATTTTGTTGAGGATCATATCTTGTTTTTTATAAAGAAAGTAATGAAATCCAACCACGATGTAACAGTAACACATTCAAAATTCTTCATATTCTTCAAATTCGGAACACACATCTTACCTGGAATCAAGGTTTTGGAGATCAGAGGTCAGTGTGACCTTACAAAACACGTTTTTGACCATAATTCAAGAATTCATACTCTTATTATGACAATTGTCACACAAATGTCCAATAAATAATTAAGTGATGACATGAGATGAGATCCACCCTGAGATGCTGAAAGTGCTGGACATTGTTGGGCTGTCTTGGCTGACACGCCTTTTCAGTGTCGCATAGGGGTCGGGAACAGTGCCCATGGACTCCGGTTCGGGAGTCTCGGGATCGCCTCTCTGCTGTTCGCGGATGATGTGGTCCTGTTTGCCTCCTCGGACCGTGACCTCCAGCATTCACTGGGGCGTTTTGCAGCCGAGTGTGAAGCGGCAGGGATGATAGTTAGCACCTCCAAATCTGAGGCCATGGTGCTCTGCCGGAAACCGGTGGATTGCTCCCTCCAGGTGGGGACAAACTGCCTACCCCAAGCAAAGGAGTTCAAGTATCTCGGGGTCTTGTTCACGAGTGAGGGTAAGGTGGAGCGGGAGATCGACCGGCGGATCGGTGCGGCTGCAGCAGTAAAACAGGCGCTGCACCGGGCCGTCTTGGTGAAGAGGGAGCTGAGCCGGAAGGCGAAGCGCTCCATTTACTGGTCGGTCTACGTTCCAACCCTCACCTATGGTCACGAACTCTGGGTCGTGACCGAAAGAACGAGGTCTCGGATACAAGCGGCCGAAATGAGCTTCCTCCGTAGGGTGGCCGGGCTCAGCCTTAGAGATAGGGTAAGGAGCTCGGACATCAGGAGGGAGCTTGGAGTCGAGTCGCTGCTCCTTCATGTCAAAAGGAGTCAGCTGAGGTGGTTCGGGCATCTAGTCAGGATGCCTCCTGGACGCCTCCCATTAGAGGTTTTCCAGGCACGTCCAACTGGTAGGAGACCCCGGGGAAGACCCAGGACACAGTCGTAGTAGTGGGTGGTGTTACTGGGCGACTGAAAGTTTTTACTAAAACCACACAAGTACGCAACTATCTAATTTTCTGTTTTGTATTTTGCACTCTTACACTATGTTGTTGTTTGTGTTGTTTTTTGTAGCTTGACTACGAATCCAAAAATGTAATTGACAAATTGTTGTATTTGTGTGTGGGTGTTTCAGATCCCGATTCGCTGATTTCCAACACAACTGCCAGCCCTCCCCTCTGTCTGCCTCTGGCTGTATGCGAGACAGCAGAGCCATGTGCCTGAAGGCTTACGCTGGACTCATAGGTGAGATAGAAACAATAACTCACAGAGGTAGAAGAGGCTGAAAGAGGGAATAGTTTGTAAAAAATATACCAAAAGCTGCTTAAAGGATTTGTTACTGGAAATCCTCAGTAGGTGTCTAACAGTGATATTTGGCTTATATTATATTAATTTTGTTGCACAAAATAACTCTACAGAGGTTCATAAAGGGTCAACTGCAAAGAGCTGCTGCTCTGGTGATCCGTCAGTATGCTTTTGAACAACTTGTTTTGAAAATTGCATTTCCATCAGCTCTACAAAATTATCCAGGCAATATTATTTCCTTCTGTTTCTCACTATTTATCAAAAAGTAATTTTGTTGACCTGCAATTACCAATATCAAGAGCTGGAAAACTGGCGACACCGGGTCCCCAGGGCACTAATAGTGTTGCTAGACTGCACCTTACCTCCATGGAGGCGTGTGCTGGAAATGAAAATCCTCTGCCCAAGGGAAATAAAATACTATGTACAATGTTTTAAAAGTTTCACCTGTAATATGACTTTATTCCTGTTTCTTCAACCAGGCACCATCATGACTCCCAACTATGTGAGCAACAGCAGCACAGAAGTGTCTCAGTGGTGCACATGTGATGGCAGCGGGAACGAATGGCAGGGCTGTCAGCGCATCCTGCACTTGTTCAGCAGCAATACATGTCTGCGTGAGTAAAATGTGACGATGCTTACGGCATGCAGTACAATATACCTGCAGGGCTGCATGTCCATAGTGAGACAAAAAGACTTACGTAATAATACGAAATAAGTTAAAGCTCTGGGAGTTTCTTACATAAGATACGTGCAGCCTCCAGGATAGAAGCTGTTTGTGACCATGTAGATGCACAGGTGTGTTTCAAGCTAAAATGAATAACTTTCTCTTTGAATTACAGCAAATATGATCGCACCTTTTGTGTTGTGCTTATTTCTTCTTGCTGATCTTAGTCTGCAGTGAAATTAACCCAACTATACTATTTAGTCAAGTTAAGAAGTTAGATTGGATTTAAATTTAATTACATTTTTATTATTGTATTAGTGCATAAAACCTATCCTACAAGATGCCATACATTCACACAAGCCAGGACCACAGTGACAGAGAGAGAGAGAAACAGAGAAAGTCAAAAAATAAAGGAGCAACTTAAGCATCTTTCACACTCCAATCTTCAGACCATCTTCAAAATTAATAAATTAAAAAAGAAATGTATTATGTGCTGCTGGAGAAGTTAAAATAATGACGCTTTTATCTTTAAAACCTAGAAGAAAAAAATAATCTTATTTCTCACCTGAATTTTGGTCAGTTCAGTAATATGACTTGATTCTTAAGTTATCTTTAGTTAAAGAACCAATCTTGGCACATATGAGTTTTGAGTAGAAGCAGCAACATATGATTATTCTTTCAACTTAATTCGAGTAATTTAAAGTCAAATGTTTCCAAACTGAAACCCTCTATAATAACTGTCAGTTATTTCTGTGCCAAGATAATGACAGAGGGAATGTTACCTAATAGCTGTCAAATCTGAGTATGAAATAAATTAATCTTGAGATGCTGCTCAAATTGAGTATTGTATGATGTGCTTTAATGCAAAATTCAGATGAGGCCCGTCATAATTGATGATTTAGAGGGCAAAGCATTGAACCATAATGTTTTCCTACAAAAAAGTAAATGTCAAGTGACATTCTCCGTTGTGTCTGGTTGGCTGCCCTCATATGAATGTGATTTCCAAGTTCTGTGGAGGCAATGAATCCTTTCTCCGAATGTGACAAACATAAAGTGGCTTCTTGTTGAATTGTTGCCAAACAAGCAGGGGTCGAAAGAGCATCATAGGAGCCTACTCAAGAAGCTCTGTTTAAGTATAAAAGTAACTATTACCGTAAAATATGCTCACAGTAACAATAATAGGTATGTAAAGACTACGGGTCAGAGGAAGGTCTGGACAATGGAGTGGCTGTAAAACCCACCAAAATTACTTATTATTATCAGAATTTGATTTATTGAGTCGAGTAACATTTGAAAGGTCTAGAAGAGCCATATGATTACATCATTTTATCCCATCCATGTTATTCTTGATGCACTGACATGCTCTCAACCTGGCCCGGCTGCAGAAGGACTGTGGCATTCATGTTCACTCGGCCCCAGAAACCCAAGGTTGCTTTTCTTGGTGTATGCTCCCAGTGAGCAGCTTTCATAATGACAATGTTAACATAGAATCAACGTGAGAGGATCACCAGTATTGCAATTCATCCTGCGGGGGAATAGGATGTATGTACCAAAATTAATGACAATCCATCCAATAGTTATTCAGATAAATCAGCCTAAACCGAAGTGGTTTCACCATCCCAAGAGACACAACGTTCATGTGGCTTAACAGTGCAAGTCATTTTCTAACCAATATATTCAAATGTATTTCGCCCAATCGTGCACAGTATTTACTGATTTGGTGTGGTGATGCTTCAAGGAGGAATAACAATGTGAACGTAATGAAGATGGCCCCTGCTGATTGTGTTACAGGCAGTGGCATCAGCTCCATGGGGATCTCTGCTCCTCCTGTGGAAAACACTCCTGAGCCAGCTTCTCAACCCTCCCCACGCGTCTACCAGGAGAGGGTCCACGCTAACACGCTCCCTGAATTTAACAGTGTAAGCACTCTCTACTTATTTGCTGTCTCAACATATGCGAGTGAATTGAAATAGTTGACTGTGTATCAGGTGGTAACACCTAAGTATCAACAGCAGACTGTTGGGCCCAGCAGCTCCCTCCTCCCTCATTCACCCTTCTCATTGTGGCGGAGGATTAGCTGTAGGTGTTTGCAGTATTAGACTCAATCCTTACTGTTGATATTCATGTATGCACACCCATCTGCTCCATATTCTCCATTTTCTCACCATTTTAATCCTCCTCAATCCGCATTTCCTCTTCCTCCTCCCCTGTCCCACAATCCCTTACTGCACCAACACCCTGCATATTATCCAGATATCCAGTTTATTTAAAGATGATGTATTTGAGTTTCCTAATTTTTATGTAGCACTGAAGTTGAGATGATGCAACAAAGGGAATGTATCTTGTAATATATTAGTTGTTTGACCTATGACCTTATGAAGCATAGAATTTGATTTAAGAAACAACTAACTTCACAGAAATGTGAAACAACAAGTGCACTCCTCACGTTTTGATCCCAGTTGAATAAAGTTGTAAAAATGTAACTTGAAGGTTGAGAAAAAGATTCAGTCGGTTTTCAGCTTGTACACCATCCTCTCTGTCTGTGTTTAAGTGGAGGCCTCGCTGTGTTGAGGCCTATCTCAAAGCAGTTAGTAGGAAGAATATGTGGACTATCACTGAATTGTGATACCTAAGTCAAAGTGCAGACACCAAGGAAAGAAAGAAAGACGCAGACACATACCAGAGAGCATGAACTTAAGGGTTTTTATTTCTGGGAGGACACAATGGGAAAACTGTGATGGAACAGCGGGGAACCGAGGACAGGAGGGTGGAAACCAGGCAGGACAAGGCAGAGCAGGCAGACTGGGGAACCGGGAGGATGATCCAAACTGTAGGCACAGGAAGAACAAGGGAAATGCAAGGGGAAACACTTGGATAACCTTTGAATAAGAATCTTAAAATGAGCTAGCAAAATACCACTGAGGTTGTAACAACAATCTGGCGAAGAGTGGATGAAGGACCGGGGTAGATACACTGTTGAGTGATGAGTTGGGTTGCCTGAGGGGAATCGTAATCAGGAGGAAGCCGGGAGGAGACCAATTTGTGGGCCACGCCCACACCACACACACACACACACACACACACACACACACACACACACACACACACACACAGGCGGCACGGCCTAGCTGTGACAGTGAGAGTTGAAGAGCAACTGCTGTTAGTGTATCCTGAGGACAAATTCTACAATAATTGAAATGTCTTACAGAAAAGTAATTTATATTGAAGGCATCCTTAAATGTGGTTTTCAAAATCTCATTAACTAGAAATTGTTTTTGCATTAATATTCATAATGCATATAATGTCAGACCGTGGGTATAATGTAATGTTTTGGAGGCCGATAAGCTTGCTACACGTGTTCATTTTGTTTCTAATGTTAATATTTTTGTTCAAACCCCATTTTGTCAATGTAGACTACACCAAATCAGATGGCAAAGGCCAGTCCTCTTAGATGCACACGGAAAATGTCTTCATATTGTGTTCTGTCAGGTGCCAAACCTGGACAGATTGGTTTTGAGCCAAGTAATCATCAGATAGACTTTGGTGTTGATATACAGTATATCTGGGATTTCTGCCAATAGAAGGTTATTGTTTTCTTAGCCACTATGATACATGATTGCCTTTATAGAGGCTTCCAAATCAGATGTACTGTATGATACAAACAAGAAATGTAAGTAATGCATCATCTTGCTGCACTTGCACTTGCTGCACATATATTAGCAACTCTTACTTTTATAAACAGGTGGCCCGTTGTGAGTGTGTTAACGAGTGTCTTGTTGTCACTGTTTACATCGTTAGAATAATGCTGTGGTTTTGGACAGCAAAGCCCAATCATTAATGGACACATGATTCTATTCTATCATGATTCTATTAGCACACAGAGAAAACGCAGAGGGTGGACACAATAAAAACAACACCTGGAAAAACATATTTCAAAACAAACGTAGTTATCAAAGTGCTGAATCGGCACTTCTCTTACAGTGGAGAAAATGTAACACAAGTGGTATATGTTTCCTTTGTCAATTGGTCTGCTTGTTCAAACTCTCAACATAATAGCTTCCTGGTTGTTTTGGCTGCAGCTGAAGTATATTTTTCTATAGAGTTTAAAATGCTGCATTGATGTGGACTTTCCCTTCCCTCCACGCTCCACCACTTCTGTTAATTGGAAGAATCGCTCTCCCCCCCCCCCCCCTTTTTTTTTTACAGATGGAGGACAGTGAGGAAGAGGAGCAGGAGGAGGAAGACGGCGAGAAATTCAACATCATCCCACCGTTTTCTGAGAAGGACTCTAACACTGAATCAGGGAGTAGGGGGAGTAAAAGTGGAGCAGCTAGCCGAGCAGTACCGGTGATAACATTACTGCTGCTGCCGACGCTCATCCTGGACCGAGAGTGTTGGAGCTACTGAGGCCTCCATCTCATTCCCCGCTCAAATTCTACACTCACTACCACTTTCAAATCCATCACAGCGCTCCGAATGAGCCACAAAGGACATTTGTGAGGAGGAAATGCTACATTTTGTATTTAATTTTTTCATTTTCTAAATACCCTGACTTTTTGTTATAATTCTGTTTCTGATATCACTGCCTCCCCAAGAGTTAAACGATATCAGCAGTCCTGCAGTAACTGCCACGTCTTTGCTCAAGTCCTCTCCTATTAAATGCAGGGAACAACGTGAGCAGATATATGAGTGCATGGGTGAATTTAGAAATGCTGTCTGGGCAAATACTCTATCTAGAGCCTGCTTCACACTCAAAGTACATCCCCTCTTTTAACAAGAAGCACATCGCCCAAGGCCACCTCCACTATACAAAAACCATAACCAGTCTACTCCACTGCAACCAGGCTGGAGCACGGCTTTTGATTTCTATTTCATGACTCGTGTCACATCCGTTTCTCTGTGAGCCCCTTTGGCCCTTCCTCTCAGCTTCCTACTATGGTTGAGTAAGATAATCCACTTTATAACAAGCTAATCAGAAACTGCACCACACTTAAACTGCTTTGCACCACTGAAGAAGAAAGAAAACTTAAAAAAAAAAAATGCAGCATTCAAAAAGAGATGAGACACGAACCAAATGTGTTGTCACATTATGTATGACACATCTTATGCTGCCTTCTCACTTTGTGCGCCAAAAAGCAGAGTGCAACGGTCGTTCTGCTCTGCTTCTTTTGTTAACATGCCACTTAGTATTATTCCTGCCAGGGTGAGTGACTGAGAATTCAACCATGGGCAAAAGTAATGAGATCAAATTCTATTGTAGAAATGACGACATGAGAAAAGCAACATGAACAATTACAGCACAATTCAAATTGCTCAGCATGCAGGGAAAGTCTGGAGTAAGGCTCAGGGGAGGAAATAGCCAATTTACCGCTGTCATACCCTCTCGCTTTTTTCTTATCCTTAGGAAGTGTGTTTTAGTGCCCCTCGCCCATCATGTGCTTTAGATGTTGTGAGAGCAAGACGCGGTGAAAGGGATGGACACAGGAGGCTGTAAAGCCTGCTGGCTGCTCCGATCATTGAGCAGCACATTGAGCCATTCTCTCTGCCTGAAATAGCTTTTGCTGATGTTAATGATTTTCTTTCTCTTATGGCTCATTTTCTTGTGAAATTATGCAGCTGCGGGGATGTAGGTGAAGAGAAGTATAGTGAAGTTTTTGTAGAGGAATAAACTCATTTAATTTGAGGATGAGCTTCAAGAAATAACCCGCCTGAGTGCTGCAAGGGAAGTTTATTATATCGCTTATATCGCCATATCTGCTCATGACACAAAGTACTAAAACCATGAGATTGTCGTGTGTGTCTGAGGGTGTCTGAGTGACTGTCCATATCTAAATTCACAAACTGCTTCACCAAACTGCACAATATTTTGGGTGCTCATTTATAGCTGTATGCTCAAGAACTTATCGTGGTTGCAGTGACTCACATAATGAAAACACCTGTTATTTTTGCTCAGACTTCGCTCAGTAGACTTGAAGCCTAAATAAATGTGCGCTTACGCCCGTCAGACGGAGCTGAGACGTGCGTCTACACAGAGCCGGTGCAGGCATGAATTAAAATGACAGCGTATTTGTTGTGTGATGCACTTGCAGTATAGATGGGAATTAGACACTTTTTGCCCCTACTACTGGACTTGTATATACGATGGCTTTTAATAAAAATAGACAGTATAAAGGCAGAAATGCACATGAAGCGCATGAGCTAAGCTTTTGCCAATTCTGGTCCATGACAACTTCAAACTTGGGTTTGATGTTGAAAAGTCAAAGTAGGACTTAAATTGATGTTGTAAGGTTAGCAGACCTGTAGTGGTGTTACCCATCTCCGGGGAAAATGACATCATGCAGGTTTTGTGGAGAGGCTACAGGGAGCTAAGAAGTGGATGAGGAAAAGGCCAGTTAACAAAGCTCTTAAGTGTGACTGCAAGCCTAGTGGGTACAAAAAAATTAAGTCTGGTTGGACAACTAGCTGGTATCCACATATATGAAGCGGAAGCAGACCATAGAAGAGATGTGTTAGGAGATGAACATGCTAAATAAACATATCACTGACAACTGCATCCAGAGCGCTCTGGCCTTAATGACAAAATATGAGTTTACATGTAATTCCACATTTCGATTGGTTTGTTTATATTTGTAAAGTATGTAAAGTAAACATTTTCATTAAACATAGCTCGCACTTTTTAAAGTGTTGAGTTTCAAAGTTAAAAAGAGCTTATTCTCCATCCATAAATTGTTTAATTCTTCATAATTCTTTCGAAAAAATATGTGAATATTCCACCAATTAGACCGTTTTTAGATTGTATCAGTTGAGAGACTATGTACAGCACTATGTTTCACATGCTAATCTTCGTTTAAAGACATATCAAACATGCCAAATAATTCTGACTGTCAAGTGTAATAACTGTGATTTTTGTGACATAGCAGAACAATGTGGCAATTTGGTAAAAGAAGAATAAAAGTCACATTGGAAATGTCCACGTCTGACAAAGAAAATTGCCTTTCAATGACCAAGAAATGACTGTTGTGTATGAACATCTATCGTTTGAGCAGTTTCTTCTTCTGAACACTTTTTTTTTTTACAAGTGATATAGGACAAGACTGATGCTATCTAATGGGATAGTGTTGCTGCTAATTTAATGTTAATTACAGTGAAAATTGGTGAGTTAATAACCTTTGTCATGTTTTTAAATACATGCTGAAATATACAGCTGGACTTTAATTTGCTTTAATTAAAAGCTGAATGGTGTAAAAACTGTAAATAAATGATAAGTCAGTGGTTTTCTCTCGCCCACAGTTACTTTGGACAAACTGAGCCAAGGACTCACATGTTTATACTTGACCTCCGACTGATGGAGGTGATTACAGGGTCTTGGGGCTTCTACATCCATAATCACACTATTGTGGCAGGAACAAGCTAGAGTAGAATGATTTTGAGAACAAAACTAAGCTGTAATGGAAACTGGCATCAAACTTCACTTTAATTATTAAAATAAATACAGCATGAAGGCACTGAGCCTTTGTTTTGCATGTCCAAATTCAGCCAACTGTCTACAAAGTTAAGTTAAATTATCTTCGGCATTTATTCATACTGACTATTCAGGAGCAGTGAGACGAAGTTCTGAGGACAAAGGAACTATATCAGTTGTTGTGGCTGATTTCTTTCTTTTGGATCGATGATGACTGATATCTCCAATCTGACTGCTCGTGAGACGCCACAGGGACTCACTCACGGGACCTCAGTAATCGAACATTCACAGAACACAGAGAGTTTGGATCAAAGTTCAATTCACGTAGATTTATTTGTAACAGTTTCACAAATAAATCTGAGTTATCAAAGAATCTGAGGTATCAAAGACAATAACCTCCTTCCACATCTGTCTTTCCCAACTCCCGAACAAAACAAACAGACACATTATTTATAACATAACACTCAGTTCAGGTACAGACCCTGTCCACGCCCTAATTCCATATTCCTTGTCACTCACTCTTCTCATGTACACCAGTTCAAGCCTTACTTTAAGGAATGTGGCTGGAGTCTTCACAACCCGGTCCCTAATCGTTGTTTTGTCTGGGCCCTCCCGGTCCTGGTTTATTTGGCACCTATACAGCCCGCTTTCTATCGCTTAATATTGGAACAGAACAAGGTCACTGCGGCTATCTACGCCCGATGTTCCCTTTTAATCAGTGAACTCTCATATTAACCATATCTTCTGCTGACTACTCACTTTGTATTACGGGCCTGCTCTCCTGTCCATATAAACGTGTCTCACAACGACATGTAATGTTAAATGTGCTCTCATGGGATTTTTGCAGTTGTACTTTACGTATAATATAAAACTAAACACTTAGTTCAAACTAAACACTAAAGACTTAATATTACGCATTATTATAAACCATTTTCCTTCCGCACAGTGGTTTCCATTTCCTACTAATTATATACAGGATATTTGAAATGCCATCTTAACATTCAGCAAACAAATGGCCTACTATCAGAAATAGCTTGTATCTATAACTTCATGTATCTTTGGTTTCTATATCTGTGTGGAAATCATGGGCGGGACCCTGAAACTGAAGCAGCTAAATGTAATTCAGACATCATTATAGTTTTTATTATTTACACTGTGGTTTAATCAGTGACATGTCAAAATGTCCTCAGAGAAAAATACCTATTGACTTATTCATTGCAGAACTCAAGCAAGTTTCCAAAGCTAAATGATATCCCTGATTACGCGGTGTGGTTTTAGGGCAGTGATGCCAAACGGCATATAGCTTCAGGTATTTGTTTGCTTTGTCTCGAGATCTGTTGTGAAACTATTGAGCACCATTGCTGCACTGACCGTTTTTCCAGCAATTGATGCGTTCAGCTCTGGGACAGACAGTTTTTTTTTTCTTCCCATGAATCCAAATTGTTTTCGTCGTTCAGTCTAATTTTAGACGGTGTGGTGACTCTGGGTTGAGGGCTAAGATAACCAAGCTTTTTGAGCTTTGTTTACAGTAACACATCTTTCCGTCGCTTCTGGGACAGTCATTATTTCTGGCTGCAGATTTTTGTCAAAATCAAATTATTGTAATTAATGCGGTTTCAAGACTAATTGAATTTCAAACTACTGACTGAAATGAATGGAAATCACCAGCTGTCTGGAACAGCAAATGCTTAAATATATATATATATATATATATATATATATATATATATATATATATATATATATATATATATATATATATATATATACGTTTCATGCATTTGAAATCAGCAAAAATGTAAAGTACAGACGATTCATTTTTTGGGTGGGATAAAACTTGCAAACACACTGATATGATGCCCTAACGACAATAGCAGCAGAAGCCTACAACTGGCTGACCATTTAAAATTTGTGGGGAGAAGAAAAAATGAGCAAACGCGGGAGAAAAACTGCTGCACTCAAGTACAACTCTGTTTGGGTTCAAACTCAGGACCTTCTTTCCGTGAGGCGACAGTAATCACAACTGAGCCACTGTGCCGCCCCAGGAGGCTCTTGAGCTGCCTAATATCCCTGCACCGTCCTCATATTATATATAAAAGATAAGCAGTTATGTTAATGTAGTTATTAATTAAGTAAATCAGTGCATTCATTTGCAGATAATCCCATGTCAACATACAGTACTTGTCTTCACATATAACATGGACAGCATTAATATGAACTCAGCCATGAACTCAGAATCTTAAGCACTGAGGTAAATTTGGTTTTCTTATTAATATGATAATTTGTGCAGCTGGAAACTCCACAGTCTATTCAGATCACCCTCCTTAGTTTCTCTTCAGTTTCTAATGTTGTGTGCTGTTGTTTTTGTATTTTCCCAAGAATTTGTCCCCACACAGACATGCAGGCGTGTGTGTCACTGAATAAACATAAACCAGATTTATATAAAAAGTTAACAAAAGCACACATTTTAAAGACATCTTTTGATGATATTATAACTAATAATTGTAATCCTGCTCACTTAAAAAAAGTGTATAAGGGTGATACATTAACTGTGATTGTACTGCCTCATTGATTCTGTGATATAGTTCACACTTAGGTAAAACAAGACTCAACTTCAAATGTTATGTTTTGGTCTTTGGGACACTGCTGTGTACAGTTAGGGACATGTCTGTCCTGTGGCCATGCCAAGGGGGCCTTCATTCTGAACATTTCAAATTGTCTGTAATTTTTGGGAAAATGACTAAGTACGAATACCTACTGTGGCAATGACCAATGTTGTGCTCTGTGTTCTGTTTTTGTTTGTTTCATTGTGGCGTACGGTACAATTTGGAGCTCAGTGGTAAAACAGAAAGGAATAGGTTGCTGTGTGACAAACTCGCATTACGGACAGCAATCACACGGCCATTGGAAATCTCTTGTAGCGGAAAATGTTTCCAATGCTGAAGTGAGTATAATCAGAGAAAAATCAATTTTACAGTGAGAGATCACAACTTTTTAGGTATGAAATATAAAATGCAGTGTTGTGGTTAACTGACCATGTCCTTCCCCTTACAAGATGTCCTGAACTGTCTGAGAAAGAAAGGTTGTCAGACGTTGTGTCTCAGTTTCTTGATGCAGGCTGGAGGCAAGAGGCATTGCGTTGCTTGGACTAAGAAGAGGCACAAACACTCATCTTGTTTCTAGTTGAAGCTTGAAAGTTTGTTTCTTGAAGCAAACTTCATGCAACCTCTGTTTCCTGGTACCAATAAATGCATTCATTGTACGACAGTGGAGACAAAGGAGAGTGTTTTTTACTCACCAAAATAGAGAATGACCTGAAAGAACCATTTGTATTCATCAACTGGAATAAGAAATCTTTCTCAACTAACCGGACAAATTTCAAACATGGTGTTTAGTATAAAATAAAAATGACTGATGCATGGATAAAGCAGGGTCGACACCAATGTGCTGATCGTCTTCATCATAAAACACAACAGAAGATGATTTCACTGATTAGAACACCTCGAACCAGAAAGGGTAAACTAATCATCGAAATGTTTAGCACTGAATTTGTTGAAAAAAAAAATCTCATCTCAGCTCAGCTTTTGTTGCAACCGTATTGTTGGATGTTTTAGCTGTGACAGAACAGACTGCACTTTAAACGTTGTGGATGTTCCTTTGTGTGCATGATTGACATTTCCTGTTTCCATGATGTGCTGCAAATGGACCTGTTTTCCACAGGGGTATTGCGTTGCTTTTACATTGAGGTGCATATCGTGATGGTGGTTTGAGGGCAACCACTGAATTTAGTTTTTTCTTTCTTTTTTGAAAGTGCCTCCAAGGTTATTTAAAACCTCTTGAACCGGCCTAGGCCTCTACAGGTCTTTGCATGCCATGCAAATAAGAAAAGAAAGCTGGAATTGTTAAACATTTGGGAAAATACGCTTTCTAGCTCTCTTGAGTTGTGACTTAGACGAGTAAATTGATACATTTATTTCTGCTGCTAAATATGAAGCAACTGCCAGCAGCTGCTTAGCTTATCTTAGCATGATTTTTGTTGGTCCATCATTATTTTCTCTTCTAGATTCCCACTAGTTCACATATCAACAAAGCTGCTGATACAATGGACCTTTGGTGATTCAGGAAAATTAAATATGTGAGGAAAACTTGTTAACATTACTAGGATTAGCATACATTATGGTGATGATTTGGCTAATTATTCACGATTGCATCCTCAAAACTTTCTGCAGAAATAACAACAGTCTTGACAATACCTGTGAAGCAGATTTGTGTCAGACAAATAAAGAAAGACGGCGTGCAATTATTTTCATCCGTGGGAGACCTTGATGTGCTCTGACATTGTTCAGAGGAAGTAGGCCTATAACACTTTATGAGGACTGCATGTGTGAAAGAGGGAATGTTCTTCTGATGAAAATCTGTAGCTAGATAAAAAACATACATAACTGTTAGGTGAGAAATAAGCATTACTAATCAATGTGTTAATGTAAAGAACCTGCAGGTTTCTGATCCCTGTAGTTATCTAAATGCTTTGAGCTTTAAATACTGTATTGTTTGATTCTCTATAGTCTATCTATAAAAAAAACAATATACTGTACAGTGTTGCTTAATAAGAACTTAATGTTTCAGTTTGATGTTTAGTTACGGTTATTTTAACTCTCACGTGGAAAAGCGTGCGCTTGTGGTTCAACTTCTGAGGTATCCCTTATTTTAGTGAATTTATTCTATCAGAGTTAAACATACAATCTAAATGTAGCTGATGAAACAAACCAAAAAAGTACCACACAAAGTATGAAGTCTCGTATCTTAGTCACTGAGTAAATAAATGATGCTTTCAAAATTATTTTAAGTATTTTATGGTAAGTCAAATTGTTTTGGAATAAGATCCTCCCATTCAACCAAAACATATTTTTACTGTCCTTGACTGCCTGCAATAAAATATATCTTGAAAATATACCAATTTTAATTATCTGCAAGTTTTTGTTTCTTTTGAAAGCTTCTCTTCAGACATATGCCAAGGATTTATACTGCCATGGTTCTGTTAAATACATTATTCAATAAAGCATTTTAAAAACTGCAGTAAAATGAAAAGCAATTATGTAGAGGAAACAAAGCAAACCAACTTTGTATTGTTACGTGTTTTGAAAAGAGCTTAATTTGTCCAGATCTACTTTTTCATCAGATGTAACAACTAGAAAACTATATTGTTCTACCTATCTTAATGTTTCAGCTGCACACAGTCCACACAGTCTCTGTCAACAAAATGTGGTTATCTCATCATTTCTTTTCATTATCCAGCTGTCTACCAAGTCTCACTGGCTGAATTGCTACGGAGAATTATTACACCAGGGAATGAAGCTGCAGAAACAGCGGTGGAACAGGGCCGTTATGGCAGCTTTGTAATGTTAAATCATTAATCTAAGGCTTTTGTTGTATGATGATTTTAGGCTGATGAGCTCAATCAAATATTGTTTGTTGTTTGACATTGACACTTCACTTGATACGATACAGTCTGGTGCTACCGAAGGAACAAAAATCTTACAGTGTCACGGTTTCCTCTTTGAGTTGTGCATAAGTCTCTCTGTGGGTGTGGTGTTTGATACAGCAGAAATGGGTAGCACTTTATAATAAGTGCACACTATTTAGCATTAGCTTTACTAATGCTAAATAGTGTGCACTTATTATAAAGTGCTACCCAGAAATGTCCTACATTCAAACCATTATGTTGGGGCTCAGACTTGGTTTTAGGTTACAATGATGATAAGGTGAAGGGTTGGGGTCAATAATGAAATAATGAGGATTTGGGGGAAAACAGTAAGCGTCGCAAGATTGAATATAAGTCAATAGAATCTCAACATCTGTGTGTGTTTTCAGAGGTCAGAGCTTGTATTTCCCCTGGGTTTTCAGAACGGGTCCAATGCCTGGCCTGTGGTGGTGTTGCTTGCCGCTTTCTCAAGAAAAAACTTCACACTTGACACTGTGCACCCCTGAGCCATACGCCTGCCATGACATCGTTGCATCCCCCGAGCAATGCTAGAGTAAACGAGAGGATGGAGAGCGAGCTGTACCCAGCATGCTCTTAGTAGAGGCTCCCTCTCAATACACAACACGGTGTGTACATAACGCACTACTAATAAATACGTAGATCTCAAGAGCTTGCGCTCGACACTGTACTTCATTGGGTTTTCAGCAACACACCCGCCATGAGTGAAGTCAATCAAATGAGCAGTTGTCGACAAAATCAAATGACAGACATACAGACAGATAATCCTTCCATTTAAGTTGGATGGATCAATAACATTATCAAATATTTAACTTGTTTTTAGCTTAATTTAGTAAAACCACAAGTTTTTGTTTATACATTTTGTTGTGAACAAAATAACATTGGGAAAACTTTTCATCCAAGTGTGTCTTTGCAGTTTGTTTTATGAAAAAGTTTAATTAGCGACTATAGCTGACTATAGAGCTGTTATTTGTGCCTGAGACTCTTCAATTCTGCACCGATATGCATTTGACAAACAAAGCCTCTCCAATTGCCACTATTTGCAAAGATGAACATACTTCTCTGCAAACGTAAACATAAAACTCACAATGGCCTCATGGAATGCACCTCAGACTGCTGATTGCCTGAATTGTTGAAAAGGTAACAATTGGCACAATTTCCTCCATATGGACAATTGTAGCCCTCACTGTAGTGGCTATGCATATAAACACTGCCCTACAGTGCTAAATATCCAGTAAAGCTATTCTGCAGCTCTAGGCCTGCCATGCTGCATGTACACTGCTGCTAAAGTCAACACATTTTGTGAAATTAGTTTTCCTGAGAACTCTGAAAAGCAGATCTCGTTTTGTGCACACAAATTTATGTGAACATTATGTTCATCTACCATGGAAGGATTATGTGACGATGTCATAAATCGGACGTTGTGATAATAGTACGTTTATAAGCTGAGCGCCAATCTAATTGTATTAACCATATAGGCTATAGCGGCAATGACACGGGTCATTGAATCTGTGCTGTACCGGATAGTTTTCAGTGATGTCAGCATGAAATTTGCTGCTGTGTGTGGAAGGCTTTGGCAAGGGATCCAGGATTTTTTGATATCTCTCCATGGGAAATAACAGGGTGACTATTAGGTTTTATGAGCTGATTTAAAGAGCTGATCATGAACATATGTGTTGAATTAAGTGCTTTCAGGAAGATGTTGTTGCAAATTCTAAAAGGGATGACCTGATAAGAGGTTTAGTTTCATTCAGATGCATCATTCTCCGCAGCTCTATCAGCTGAGTTTCTTTGTGTCCTCACAGTTCAGCCTCTAACCCAGCTTTGCTTATGAGTTTACCTTGATAAGCCTCGCTGCCTCCTCCTGTATTTGTTCCATAACCATTTATTTCCCCCCAATGGCCCTGTGGCCCATGTTGCACCTGCCCGACAATGCCCCGTCATGTCTGAGCTCTGACTCTGGCTGTTGGCTGTGTCTCTTCGGTTACATTTGTATCCTGCTGAAACAGTCCTGCAGCTTTTACATCTTAAGACTCACAAATCTTTACATTCGTACATTTAAACATTTCAATTAGTTTGGATTGGTTTATCTCCCCTGTCCTTACAAAGCCACACTAGGAAGGCTCTAACTTCTGAATCTGCTGTTTGGCGTTTTAACTTTATAATCTCCCTAAACTCTTGCTGGGCTTCTGAAGAGAAGTAACGCCAGATAGTGACAATCTAAATCTATTTAGGACTCCTAGGTTAGACACTTCATTTATATACTGAGTGAGCATGCAGTAAAACTTCCATTTGATTGCATTATTGATTTTGAATTTACAATTAGTTCCCTCTGTGCTGAGTAGGACTGCTATCAGAGAACCGGACTATAATGATCATACCAGGTATTGAAAAACTTTGAAGACAGCGGTCCCAAGTTTCGGAGCTATACGGTAATTGTGCTCTTGCCTTAGACGCAAAGAAAACAAGACCTTCCTTCACCTGCAAGCAACATCAGAAATGTTTCAACATAATCCAAGGTATGGCCAGTGTTTTCCCTATATTCCTGTCTGACCGGCCACCGCTGGAGGCGAATAAACGCTGGTACGTATGCAATAACGTCACTCCAATGCGCTGGCTGGCTAGATTAGAAATTACAAAAATAAATGTCATATCTGACCCTATTAGGACCAAATCTGTCCACAACACATATATCAAACCTGATATATCAGGTGACAATTTAGATGCCACTTCTTTGATTTTGATGAGGGATGACGCTTCATTTTATTCTGTTGTGGCCTTGTTAGCTCACTATAATTAAGGGAACTGGCCTTCTACCCTACAATACACTCAGACAAACACACACACACACACACACACGCACACACTCACACACACGGACACACGCACACACTCACACATGGAGCACACACTCACACACCTACACACACGCACACACTCAACCCTGAATAACCAGTTTGTTCTGATAGCGCCCCTTGTTCTCTTTTGTTGTTGTTGAGTGAGAAGCTTTTCACTGAATCAACAATTCTGCTGCAATAATGAACATAAATGCTCTACAACAACACAATTACATTATTATCAAATTTTCTTTGAAAATGTGGAGGTCTTGCTCCTACAAAAGTGCTTTTGAATAATACAGAGTGTTATATTGAAGAACAGATCTTGATCTAAAAATACAAAGGAGAAAAAAATATCCAAAAATCGGAAGGTTGGTCAAATGTTTTTGGGAGCCTGAAGAAAACTAAATGATGTTGAAATTAAAGAGTTTTTGCAACGTCATAACATTTTTAATGAGGTACACGTTTGAAACCATTTAAATTGTCAAAGCAAGCATGTTACAAATCTATTGTAATACTGATTATACTATTACACATTTCAAAACTCAATATGCATGATATACTTTGTATTGTTCATTTATACTCCCATACATTACATACTGTGTGGAAGTATAGGTTGAAAAAAAAATATATATATATAGATAGTCTGCATGGTTTGAAAGGAGTTTGCATGTTTGAATGGTTGTCAAAAGTTGAAAACATGTTTAATAATAACTTAATGGAAAAACAGAAGAATTATTTGTTTGTTTTGTTTTCTATGTTTTTTCAATTCGTCAAATACTATTACTATTCAAATGCACTTTTTCCATATTGCAATATTGACACAGAAGTTTCAGGTTGTTTATCATTACATTATACAGTTGAAACAATTCCAAGTTAGAACCTATATTTTCTTATTCTGGAATATATTCTCATTGTATTAGTATAGGGAATCACAAAATGTTCTCAGATAAGACTTGTGAAGCACATATTATCGCTCAGTTATGTTTTGCACGTTACAAAACTGGTACAAATAATTGGTCGAAGAAAGTAAACTAAGCTTTGAGTATTGATCCAGCTGCATTGACCACATACAAACGTTTGGATGCAGATATAACAGAAAGGAGCATAAAGCTCAGGAAAGAACACAGTCAGAGAGAGAATTGCAGCGAGGGGGAGATGAGCCTCGGCCAAAACACAGCTGCTGGCTGAATAAGTAAAGCCACCTAGAGGAAGAGCACAATCATGAGAGGAAGCAATTCCCAGACACATGAAAAACAGAAGCATGGGAGAATGTGTGAAAGCCGCAGCCACTTTTTTTTGCATAAGTGAGAAGCAATTGCATGCACACAAATCTGTAAGGAACTGTGTGTACAGTGAGAGTAAAAAGGACTAATGCCTTTGTTTATTTTCTACAATTGCAGGTCAGAAATCTGGATCTTGTAGCAGGCAAAAAGGCAGGAAGGAGAGGCCTTTTGGAGGGGGTGGTGGTGGCGGTGGTGGAGTAAATGTTTCCGTGAGAGAGCACAGTGAGAGACACGAAGCAACAGATGGCGAGAAGAGCTCCAGAGAGAGAAGGCGGAGGGGGGTGAAGTCCTGCAAACTGAATAACTATCAGAACCTTATTGAGAAGCAATAATGGGCTTCAATATGTGCCCTGACACAATGTATTGACATGTAGAAATCTATTAAGCTTGAGGTGGTGATTTTGCATGTGTGCTGATAAAAAAAAATGCCAATGTAGGTTTCATAATTAAACAGTAATGGTTATTATTTACCTGTGAATGCATTTGCACTGAGCAACTCTATGTCATTATGCCTCATAATGTGTGCCAAATTGCACACTCCACAACAATGTACAGCCATAATGTGTCCACTTGAAAAGAGGGGAGATGGAAAGGGGGAGGGTGGGGGAGGAGGAAAATGAAGATGGAGTGTTTGATATATGTCTTGAGAACAAGAATGGCCTTAATGATAAAACACTGCCAATGAATAAGTCTGCCAGTGGACAGGGCAGGCCTGTCAGCGTAAGCATAAAAGGTGATGAGTGAAAGCTTTGCACTGTTAAACCTTCATGCTCCAGGATGCACAGTGTTGAAGCCGCAGAGGAGGCAAGGGGATATAAAACACGGCATAATTAAGTGCTGGCATAAAAGTGGCAGCAGCCACTCTGTTTAGCGAGAAGAAAAAAACGTGAATTGGTCCTGAATCAGAAAACTCAATTTTAGTAAAGTATTTGCAGCAGGCAGAATGTGATCAGAATTAAAGCTTTGTTTACAATTTCATCCAATGACATTCGGGTTTAAAGCGTGTTTAATCTCCTGTTCATTATTTCACCAAATGTATGAAATAACAATTATTTTTGCCTCAAGTCTATCAAAAATAATAAAGTTGTAACTGAGCCACTTAGCTGTATGAAAACTGTTGGTTTATTCAGCGTACATGTCGGGACTTTATATGACAGGCCTTAATAAATCAAAAGCTGGCGCCGATCCAAACTGACATTGGGCAAAGGCAGGGTTCGCCCTGGACAGATTGCCAGTTTATCGCAGTGCACACAGATACAGACAACCACTCATGCTCACATTCACAACTACGGGCAATTTAAAGTCTCCAATTAACCCAAAGCTGCATGTCTTTGGACTGTGGGAGGGTGTCGGAGAACCCGTAGGGAACCCACGCCGCCACGGGGAGAACGTATGTGTACAGATTGTAAAGACAAGGAACAAAAGTGCACGGTGAAGGCAAGACAAGGTTTCGCTGGATCTATTTTAGATCCTTTTTTTAAACTGTCCATCATGAGTCGAACAATGCTATAGGAATGTAGTTCTAAATGGTCGTCCCGTAGGAATTACAATTCAGGTTCGGGTAGGCCTTCAGGGAATTATTTTGGCTGGTATAATCAGTCATCTACAATTTAAATCTACGATTGACACTTGTCATTGAAACTACTACAATTTTCATATTAATTTTCACTACCACAGTCAATCAGCCACTGTGAATATTGCTTCAAACCACAATGTCATAAACTCTTAAAATCAGGAGCTGAACTACTAACGGTGAATAAGAAGCTCTGTCCAGTACATTTGTAGGCCAACTGCATTTTATTCTGCACCACTGTTGCGATATCTGCAAGTTAAATAAGCAAGTCTCAGCTTTAGCCAACAGCTACTCTTATCAGATACTAGAACACCTGCTCTGAATAGATAACCATGCAAGATGAAGTAGTTGTTTAAAATCCTTGTTTAGCGTTTGGTCTTGAATTCATTTTCACTGCCTTGTAAACACCTGTTGGCTAAGAAACTCCAAGTCGAGGAAATTACATATTTTTCATATATTGCTCATGTGTACTTTCAAATATAACGACCAATGAGCTTTTCGAAGCGATTATGTTTGTTAAAACGTATTAAAAACCTTGTGTTTTTAGCTATGCTAGCTTCATGGCTCTGGGCTTGGCAAAGTCTGCCTTTAAATCTGTTGGTCTAAAAAATTTTCAGCATCTACTGGATGCTCGGTACAACATACGTATGCATCCTCGACGTTGAACACTGCTGACTTTAGTGATCCTCTGACTTTTCCTCTCGCACCACCATGAGGTTTACCTTTGTAGTTTTGAGTGAAATGACAACAATTGGTCGGATCGCCATGAATGTGTCACATTCATGCCCGGCCAGTATTACAGTTTTTTCTGAATGCTTAAACACTAACAGTGATTCTTGAAGCACGATTTCTGAAACCATTAACACTTTTAGCCAATGCATTTACCAAGTGTGCCAAACTGAATGCACGTTCTCTGCTTTACACTCAGTTTATAATTTTATAACACACTTCTAGCAAAACTGTAAACTGTTGCAGGTATCATCCGGATATTTCGAAATGAGAACCGGTAAGTAACTGTAAGTGCTGTAGACTTACTGGTACAGTAATATGTACTGTACTTTCATAATGAGAAGGATCTATCACTAAAACCATTTACGTAAATGTTTTTACAGAACTGCAAGAAAACCAATATCTGGTGGAAGAGGTCGACTTTTCACCCCAGAGCAGGAGACCCACATTGTAAATATGGTCATTGCAAATAACTGCATCAGACTCCGAGAACTGCAGGTCCACATACTAGCAGACAACACCATATTCCAAAACGTCAACAGATTGAGTCTCTCTGCACTGTCTCGTCTACTGAAACGCAATAGGATTAGGATGAAGCAGCTGTACAGAGTCCCTTTTGAAAGAAACACAGACCGTGTAAAACAACTGAGATATGAATATGTGCAGGTAAGCTATACTATCCTATCATTGGTACTGGATCTGGAAGTGTATGGTGCTACATCATATTGACTGATCCCTGTCTTTTCGTACTGTGCTACATTGTTTTGTCTTGTCTCTTTCAGAGAGTCATGGAGCTAGATGCAGATGCAGTAAATCATGAGCTAATATATGTGGACGAGGCAGGTTTCAACCTTGCAAAAACAAGGTACAGTTGTCCGATCGGACACATAGAAAATAAATGTGATCTTTTTTAGTGGGCGATATTCATTAATTATATGCAATCAGGAGATTAATGCCTTCTAGTCGCTAATCCCTAACAATGCTGCAATGACAACAACAAGAACATGAAAACAACAAATTTGTTGAAATCGGCAAGAGGAGAGCTAGTTAGTCATAATCTTAACTAAACGTGAATTAGTTAAGATTAGCTGTTAGCAGCCAGATGAGAGCTTGTCTAAATAACACATGTTTAAATATAAATACAATTATTTATTTACTAATGATTTGAATTGTGTTCTCATGAAAATATCCACAATCTATGAAAATAAATAAGTAAAACCATTTAGCATTTTTGAGGGTTTTTTTTCTCCAATTTTCCAAATCGCCGTTGATTTTACTTTATTATTAAAATAGGCCTACATTTACAATTTCGTAGTTTCGCTTTCGGAGAAGTAAAATATCAAGTAGCTGAAAAAGCTTAACAAGCCCTGATGGAACAGCATGAGGAGAGAGTGTGAGTAATCATTTGTCTCACACTATTAATAAATCCCAAAGGAAATATCTCTTCTAGAGATTCCCCCTGTCAACACTCTTTCTGGTAAACAAAAGTGAAAATGCCACAAAAAAAGAATCACAAAAAATAAATAACAAATCTCTGACATTTAGTGTCATTGTAATGGCCAAATACAAAACTAATTATATTTCGGTCAGCCTCAGCTGTATTTTGCCAATAAATAAATTAGGACATTATTATGCTAACACATTAAACTATGATGATGAACATTTCAACTGCTAAACTTGAGCCTGTTAACATTATTGTTGTGATCGTGTTAGCATGCTGATGTGAGCTTTTAACTCAAAGCACCTCTGTGGCTGAGTACGACATCACAGAGGTGCCAGTGTGGCTTTGTAGTTTAAAATCCACCATGAAATTTAAAGTGCTCATATTAATACAACCCAAGCACGTGTGCACACTAATGGACATACAAATAAACACACTGCTAAAGTTACCCTTGCATACACACACATTAAGACTGTTATGACATTATAAATGCCACCCAGGGGGTGTCTCTGATGTCACTGTTAGACTTACGTGACAGCCATGTGTACTTACAAACATATTGACACACACACACTGAGAGATTCACAGTATTATACCGTAAATAACCAGAATCAAGACACTTACCTACACACCCAAAATAAACTCTTACCAGGGGGGTATTCTTCGTACGTGGTTCAACAAAGTCGAGCAAATGTCCTATTATCCAGCTTAAATTAGCGAGATGATTGACATCAGGCTAACTCGGTTTCTCCACGGCAGATCCGTGCTGAAACGGTCTCGTTAATTCTAACCAGACGTCAGTCATCTGGATACATGCGCGTGCCCGTTCCTCTTCAGAAGGGATAATAATCGAGCACTGACACCACGACAGTACAATGGCAAATAAACTCAGAGGAACCTTTTTTTTCCCTCCGCTGAGAAGCAAGAGATGATCATGAACGCATATGAGGAATTCAAGACCTTAATCATTCACAGCAAACGCGTTGCGAATATTCGCAACGTTTTTGCAACGTTTTTGCTGTGAACGCAGCTTAACACCGCCCCCGCTGCCAGACATAAGCGTCGCAAATATTAAATTAGTTAAATGCTTCAGTGTTGGGAAAATGTATCGGCTAATTTTAAGTGCTTCATCACCCAAATCAATCAGATTATATTTATATAAATGTGCCTGCTGGCAGTAGTATACAAATAAATATATACTTATGAGGATATGTGTACTGTATGTGTGCAATACATGTACAATATACAGTCAGGTCCATAAATATTTGGACATTGACACATTTTTCATAATTTTGGCTCTGTACATGAAAAAAATCAAGATGTGCTTCAAGTGCAGACTTTCAGCTTTAATTTTAGGGTATTTACATACCCCTCCAAATATTTATGGACCTGACTGTATGTGTACGTATATTCATGTAGGTGTAGATTACCATATAACTAGGAGTTTGAATATGTGTATGTATGTATTATTCATAATCAGAAATTCAATCAATTGAAGCAGTGAAAATAAATTGTGTGTGATTCTCTGTATTCTTATCACGATCACCTTAATCATGTTCAAGCTCTTGTAAATAAGTGATTCCTTGTCGGCAGAATCGATTGCGCCGCGTACAGGAAGTCATGATGATGTGAGAACGGATCTTGGCGATCTGGAAGAACTCTTTCCCTATAAAACTAATATAACTAATATCGCTCCTTCATCAATGAGGAAGGGGGCTGCCTTTTTTGTCCGGTGGGAGTGGCCAACTTATCCAGTGAATTTCAGTAAGCCTGCGCAGGAGCAGGTTTACATTTTTGGCTGTGTTGCTATGGTGATTTTTCTAAACTTGCTTAGAGGAACCGAAAAGCCTGATCTACGTCATTTTATCCTGAAAATTTGCCGGCTAACTCAATAAGCCAGGTACGAAGAATAGGGCCCAGGAAGGTACATTGTGAAGCTTGAATGCATTTCCATGTGTAACTGGTAAAAGTAATCTCAGGGCAGATTCTTAACTGGCATTTTAGCCCTTTTGAGTACACCAGGACCAGTGGTCAGACCTTAAAAGCCTAAAGTCTGGCAGGGTGAGGTTTACATAAAAGCTCTTCCTCTCCATTGAAACGCGCACAATGGACGAGGCTTTTGGTTTGCGGGTAAATTATACAACTTAATGGATTCATCTCTGCTCCTCTCTGCTCGGATAGATAGGCTGGAGAGAACACAGTGAAATGTCTGGGAATGTGGAGAATTACGGAGGATGAAGGGATATAAGAATGGGAGTGAAGGAGAAGGCGAGATGAGATATCTCAGAGGTAAAGATACCGCCAAGGGCTTTAAAGCTGTAAATCCTCCTTTCTTGAAGAGAAGGTTTTTTTCCCTTGTCTTGCTCTCCTCCCGATTACAGAAATGCACAAACACTCTAAAGACGTTCTGCTGCCCTATTCATAACATGCAGCCATCTATAAGTAATAACCTGACGTATAAGAAGATAAGTAAATATGCTTTCATGCTGACAAGTGAACGGTGTACAGGGAACTCAGCTTTAATACCAAGACATTATCATTGGAATTACCTGTGTGCATTAATGCCTTTCAGCTTCATTTAATTCAACTTTGAGCTCCTACAAGAAAAAAACATTAGTCTCCTATAACTTGTACACTCTTCTTACACTGTACCAATGTAGCTCAGATATTCTGTTTAATCTCACTTGAAAAATAAAATGTTCATAGTTTGACTGCTGAAACAACCCCATGTAGTGTCAAGATGTGTGAGGCATTTGAACTTTATAAGTATTTTTTAATATTGTAATTTGCTAATATTTAGGAGTCCTGGTTTGCAGACTTTTCAGTTGCTTGTGTCTCAGTTTATACAGACGAAAAAAATGTTTTTAGTCATATTTTTGAGTCTGAAACCCCAAAAATACCACCATGGGAGTTTTGACATCATGACATATGTAAGATTCATGTGACAGCGTAGTTCAAGTAGTCAGAAGAATCTTGCACAGAATTTGGGGTGTTTTACATAAAAAAGCGAATAATAAAGTGATAAATCAAGAAGCAATATGATAAAGGGTCACAAAAACAAAAGCATTCTTTCCTGTACCGTAAAATTCCCTCTCTCTTAAATGTGATAATGTGTGGTTGGCAGCCAATAGCTTACTGATGATGACAGCTGACAACTCTGTATATAATAGTCATCTCGACAGTCGAGATGAACATACAAATCTTGGCAGAGGTGATAACTTATATAGAAATAAAACGGTTAATTAAGACGAGACAGGGAATCGAATTTAATGGCGGTCGACTAATTGACGTGCACGTAAATAAAGTGACATAGTGACTGTGGAGTTTGGTTTATGTATCTGTACTATCAATATCTATTATGAGCACTTCTAGTGTGTAAAGAATATGTTGGTGGCAATGTGGGAGGTTACAGATATATTTACTAGTTGTAGCACAGGAAAACATTTCAAGGTAAAAATGACCAGAAAGTCACAGCAAAAGTGAGACTGATGTAAAGATATAGTGGTGTAATGGCGTCATGAGCAGAGAATAATGCTGAGTGGTCATCTTCTGTTTTATTAAATGAAACTGGCATTGAATCAAGAAACGAACAATAGTTAGTGAGAGCAGATAGAGGCAGTTGGCGAGGAGTGTGTGCAGATTAAAGCCTGATTTATTCTTGACGCATACGAGAGGGTCGTGAGTGTCCACGTGGCTACAGTGACATCACATCACCGGACGCAGTGTTTCGCAGGGTTTCCATGTGGCAGGTTTTGGCCTGTGCATGCACATTCAAAAATGTTTAACTACATGGACGCATCGGCGACCGTCCTTGCAGAAAGTATAACCGAGGCTTAAGAGTGGTATTAATTCTGACCCGTAATCTCTCTGCCTCTGTAATTGAGGTCGCACACCAGGGGAGGCTGAGTTTGAAGAGAGACTGGCTTTCTGCTCTTTAAGCTCTAAGGAGCATGCAAACAGACACAGAAATGAACTGAGGGGATGCAATCCTCCCCGGACCTTCTGTCTGTAGAGTTTGTGTTTAGAGACAAAGTGAAGGCAGACCGTCGGGGACACACAGAGGACGACCTCATTAAAGTTCTACAGACGTAATGTCTAGTTAAAAATAAACTAGACTAAAGGGAGGTTTGGTCAGAGTGAAGTCTTACTTGAGGCCAACTATTCTGAAAACGTGATGGTCATGGAACATTTTCAAAATAAAGAACAGAAAGATCAATAGTCAAAGTGCTCTTTTGTGTAACGTGAGATGAACACAACACTGTGTGTGAGCTGCCAGTGACTCAACAGGTTTCAGTAATGAATTAAAAGTAGGCTACGTCTAGTGGGAATCAGTGCTAACGTTGGCGGACTAGCTTCACTAGCTTCCACTTACTTTCTGAGTGGAGGACAACCTTCATAGCATTGAATGTTGTAACTGGACTGAAGCTTCATAACCAATGCTATGTGTGCTTGTTGAAAGTGTGTGACTCTTCAGGTCAGTGACATGGTTCCAGTGCACCACAGAAGTTGACGGATCAAATGTCAGTCAACCGCCTCCATTAAAAGAAACGCCAACCCAGAGGGCTGAAACCTGAATGCTGTTTCCTAAAATATGTGGGGGAAAAAGGTGTCATCCTATTTTGCAAATTGAAAAATGTGGACAATAGGAGCAGTACCTATTACCGACAGTTTATATGTCCCTAGACAAAAAAGAACAGTCGATTTCAGTTTGACTTTATCATAGACCAAAATGTATAAACATGAATGTAAAAATCTAATTCAGCAGCAAAAAAAAATGTCAGTCCAGGACTTCTTGCTGGTCTTGTGAAAATATCTGAGACCCAGAGGCTGCAAACTTAAAAATGCACTTCTCTTGAGACTTTGCAGTAACTGTTTTTTGTGTGTCACCTCCCATAATAAAGACTTCAACCGCCCCATCACATCTCAGGATACTTAAACTGTCTACCTTTCTTACAGCAATACCAAACTCAGCTTAGTGTGCCGGGGTCCCATTCCATCGATTCTCCTTCCTCTGCTCTTAGTTTCTCAGCTGCTGAAACTTCACTCCTCTACTCGCTCAGTTCTTCTGCATCTGTCTGAGATCAATATTGTAATAACTGGAGAGGAAAAAGCCTCATCATAATCAATAAGGGCAATGTATAGCTAGGCAGAGGTAGATGGAGAGAAATCATTCTGCCCAACAGCAGAGCTGAATGTTTCTGACGCCTCATTCATTACACTATTGAATAATCCATTGGCTCTGTCACAGCCACAGAAGAACAGAATAAGCTCCAATGCGAGCTCATCTGCTGGCGCTCGCAGCGGGAGGAAGACCTAGAGAGCGTCATATTTCCTTTGATTACACAGACGATTCACATGAGTTTAAGAACATATTAATATATCCACAGGAGTCAAGTCTCGAGACTGTCAGACCAAAGTCACAAGTCTAAACAGTTTTTCACGTTGCATTGCTCTGCTAACGTTAATTGGCCTTCCACTGCAGTTTCTAATGTTTATATACATAAATGAAACAGATTACATGACTGTCTGAGGTGGAATATCAACACTATATATCAATGATATCCTCAGTACAGCAGTCCAGCTGACACATCTTTGAGGTATCTGATTCTAATGAAAACAAGATGGTGCATCTTATGGGGTTCATCCTTAAATTGAACATTTTAAAGTAAGCAACAAGCTTCTACAAAAATATCCCACAACATCTCTGCAGATATTTGCTGTGGTTCATAATTTCCGTCACCTCTCACAGCTTGAGATGGCGACAACATGCATGGGTTTCAACTTTTGGGGGTTTATATTCTTTACGAGTTAATCCATTGACAACAATCTCAGTTTACTACATCCTGAGGGATGAAAAATAAATCAATGCTCTTTAGTGTCTTATCACTGAAAAAAAAACTGAAATCTGGTTCAAGTTTCTGGGGACACGTACTGATGATGAAACGTTATCAAAGTGACATTTTGTACTTGATCTTAAGATTGGCCTTGCTTGCATCAAATCTTTTGCAGCTGCTATACACGCAGCTGACTCCCACCTGCGTTGAAATCATCACACCCTGAACGCAGCCGCTGAGGTGGGAGGAGAAAGACTCAGACATGAGATGCAAAGTCAGCTCAGATCCACATGTGTCTGACAGACAGAATGAAACTCTTCTTTAGAATTGCTCTTGCAGGGTCTGGAGGGCCTGTCAGTTGACTTTGGTGCGCTTTAGACTCAGGGCTAATAAGGATGTGCTTTTGGGAATTTGTGTGCATGACAGCGAAGCAGATAGGGAGGCTTTCATTAGCCACGGGGCCCGTGCAAAGGGAAGCAGAGCACAGAGACCAGTTGTAAACTTGAACCAAAAAAGGTTCAAATACTGTAGAGGTTCACAACGCTTAAAGAAAATTAAAGCAAATAAGCACCATCTTCTCTGACTAGATGCAGTACATTAGAAGATCAAATGGGCAAACCGTCTCAAGGTCGAAGACATCCTGCCACTGACAAAAACAACAGAAATGTTTTGGTTGACCATCAATCATTCTGAGCTAATACAGACATTACTCATGCGTGGCTAACGCAGCAAACGCGTCAGCAGTGCGATCATATCAAACTGCTCTAGGCCTTTGTGGCGTTTCAGCCAATCACAACGTGTGAAATTGAAGATCATCATGCAATACAAAGAGCAAGGGTAACAAAGTCCCAATCCCAATGTCCACAAAGTGGCCTGGCATCTTACATGTACACAGAAACATTAACATTAAGGATGAAAGACGGTAACGTAAAATAATGAGGAAATTGATTATTTTACAATTACCTCTCATCTCATAAGGCAAGAGCCTGGAGGATGTTCAAAGCAAGGTTTAAAAAATCTATAATAAACCAGATAAATACGAGATCGGGCCATAGAGTCAGCTTGTACCTCCGCTGTAACCGAGCTTTGACTGTACAGAGAACATCCTCTCTTAGAAACGACTATAACACATGGATTGTGACAGAGAATGATTAAATAACATCAGGAGTCTCCTTAGGTGCCCCGGTCTTGTTTGGGGAGATGTTGTTCTCAGTCTATTTCGCACTACAAGGGACTCATTAAGTGGTTCAGAATCATTTAAATTGAGGGTTTGGAAAAATTATACTGTGACCACTTTGGGAAATAAAAAGGAAATGTCAAAACAGCAGCAATAACAGCTTCTACCAGCAATCCATTCGGACCTGGGCCCTATTTTTCGTACCTGGCTAAACAAAGTCAGGCAAATGTCCTAATCTCCATCTTAAATTAGCGAGATGATTGACATCAGGCTATCTGGGTTTCTTCACGGCTGATCCGCGCTGAAACGGTCTCGTTAATTCTAGCCAGACGTCAATCCTCTGGATAAATGCGCGTGCCCGCTCCTCTTCAGAAGGGATAATAATCGAGCACTGACACCACGATCTTCTAACAGTACAATAGCAAATAAACTCAGAGGAACCTTTTTTTATTTCTCCGATGAGAAGCAGGAGATGATCATGAAGACATATGAGGAAGTCAATACCTTAATCATTCACAGCAAACGCGTTGTGAATATTCCAACGTTTTTGTAACATTGTTGCCGTGAACGCAGCTTAACACCGCCCTGCTGCGAGACATAAGCACCGCAAATATATCAGACAAGTTAAATGTCAGTGTTGGGAAAATGTATCCGCAAATTTTAAGTGCTTCATCACCCAGATCAATCAGATTATATTTACGAATAAATATATACTTATGAGGATATATGTACTGTATGCGCGTATGAATCATGTACTATATGTATATACATGTATGTGTATATTTCTATATAACTAGGAGTTTGAATATGTGTATGGGCGGATCAGTATGTATGTATTATTCATAATCAGAAATTCAATCAATTGAAGCAGTGAAAAGAAATTGTGTGTGATTCTCTGTATTCTTATCATGAGTCCACCTTAATCATGTTCTACAATAATGATATGTATGGTGTACTAATAACACTGTCATATAATTATGAGTGCTTTCAACACATCCATAAGTTTCTTAAGCGGTAAATAAACTTAAGAACAGCGCGGCATGCAGCGGGTGATAGTCTCTGTGAGACGGGCGATCGGCTGCGCCTGTGGTGATCAGTGTCCGCGGCTCGAGAAGCTCTCGTAAATAAATGATTCCTTGTCGGCAGAATCTATAGCGCTGCGTACAGGAAGTCATGATGATGTGAGGACGGATCTTGGCGATCTCAAAGAACTCTCTCCCAATAAAACTAATATAACTAATATCGCTCCTTCATCAATGAGGAAGTGAGCTGCCTTTTTTGTCCGGTGGGAGTGGCCAGCTTATCCAGTGAATTTCAGTAAGCCTGCCCGGGAGCAGGTTTACATTTTTGGCTATGTTGCTATGGTGATTTATCTAAGCTTGCTTCGAGAAACTGAATAAGCCAGACCTACGTCATCTTATCCTGACAATTAGCCCGCTAACTCAGTAAGCCAGGTACGAAAAATAGGGCCCTAGACCCCATTCGTTTGAGACACAGCATTGATACATTGACAACATACATCTTTGTCCCCTATCAGCTTATTATTGATCAGTTGATGTCATTGTTGCAGATTTATGTACAAATAATCTTTAATCTATTTTATGCTAATATGGCAACACTCATAATTCAGAGTGATATAAACACACAGGATAAACCAATGCAAAGCTTCAGTTATTTATTTGTGTCTTCCTTAGCATATGTTCAGCATGTCTCATTTAAATTGTAAAAGAAATAAAATAATCCTTTTTGGCATTATTGCAAATTCCCCATATTGCATAATAGCTGAAGTAGTAATAGGTGATAGTTTAGCATCATCCCTTCAGGGGCTAATTTTGTCATTATTTGTTGCAAAAGCTGTTTTCCATTTGAGATTGACTGAAAGGATTATCAAAGTGGGTCTGAAGTGAGTTGATACCGAGACACCTGCTTACAATAATGTAGTATGAGCAGATATATACTTTTTTGAAAATGAGATTACTACACTAACAATGACTTAATGTATGAATAAATGGGTCTATATATAATGTTAGAGAAACATGGTTATACCTCAGACTGAGGTCACGTGACCCTCCGTTGTCATCCAGCTGAACTTCCTCTTCAACAGGGTCAACAGGATTGACCTCAAGGGAGATTGGCCTTCCACTCACAGCAGAGAAGCAGAGGATGGTCTCTATCGTGTCACACTCACTGGCCGGGGTCTCGGGGAATGTAAGTGTTGACCCAGCCCCTCCAGCTGTTTTGAGACCATACTTCATAGTGACACAGGGATCCTGAAAAGCCTTTTTTCTTCAAACAGCTTCTATGAGCGACGGCGTCCGACTTGAACATGAAGACATCTTTTGCCAACTTTTACAAACTCTAATATTTCTCCATGGCATTAATGAATAAATTAGCAACGATCAAACTTAAAGTAACTTCTTCAAAACAATAGAATAGGATGTTGAACAAGCAACATCATAACATTCAGCTTCTAATGCAGAAGCCAATGCAAAATCCTATACAGGAACTTCACGTCTTGTTTTATGGATTTTGAATTTCCAGACACCAAAAACATATATTAATGAATAGTTATAGTTGTTAGAATGTAATGTTAATATTTATATAGCCTCCTAAAAGTTTATATATATAAAACTAAGACGTTTTACTTAACATTTTTCTCCCAGAATGACTCGCATTGAATCCTACAGCAAAATAAGATGCAGCTTGTATGCCTTATTAGAGTGGGGAGGAAAGAGTGAAGAAATGTGGGAGAGAATTGGGTAGGATGTGCTGCAAAGGTCATGTTTTGGATTTAAATCAACAGTTTGCACCTGGTTGATTTCTTCTTCTTCTTCTTCTTCTTCTTCTTCTTCTTCTTCTTCTTCTTCTTCTTCTTCTTCTTCTTCTTCTTCTTCTTCTTCTTCTTCTTCTTCTTCTTCTTCTTCTTCTTCTTCTTCTTCTTCTTCTTCTTCTTCTTCTTCTTCTTCTTCTTCTTCTTCTTCCATACATCTGTGTCAATTAATCTTACTTAAAAAAAGGTAATTTATTTTTCCATGCTTCCATGCCAGCGTGACTTAAAAGCTCCTGACAGAGCCAGTGACAAAATGACAGCGTGTGGAAAGAGTGGAAAGGCAGTGAGAGATTCTTGTGGACAGCTTCATGTTACTTGTTATTCTTTTTTAATGCATAATTATTCCGAAGCTGTTTACTCCCTGAAGTTTAATTGGCACAGCTCATGTAGATGTGCAATGATTTACAATAAGCATCAAGAATGCAAATAAAGTCAAATGGGGCATGTTTGCCAGAGCCAATGTGTTCCCCTGACTCCCCGTCACAGCACAACGCTGAAATTTCATTACTACTAAAAGCCTAGCATGCAATTTTCAGTTTTATAACACTGCTTTTCTCACATAGCTGTAATGCATAACTGTCTCTATTGACATGGGAGAAATAATATTTTCAAGCGGCAGTCAATCTAAACTTCTTTCAGGTATCTAGAGACACCGTGTTGGCGCAAGTCTGTTAACTTAAAAAAACAGTTGAAAAACCTTAACGTCCTACAGAGACTAAAATGAGTCTGAGGAAATAGAAAATTACAGAGAGCAGCTGTGATTTAGCCCAACAAAATGCGAAGAAGACGTGAAAGAAGATGTAGAAATAATACAACAGTAGTCAGGCCAGCAAATGCAGACAGATGGCAACATCTCAAGGCAAAGCCAAATGAGAGGAGGAAATATGAGTGCAAGTACACCAAAAATAGATGATGCAATAACGCTCTGACACTACAGAGAAAGATGGAAGCTGAAGAAAGAGACGAATGGACGGAGGGTAAAATATACTAGAAATCCTTGGAATTTTTTTTGGGGAAAAATAATGCTGGATGGCGAACAGCCGTTCACATTTACAGAAGATAGAGACATGGAGCAATAGACGAAGAGAGGTTGAAGCAGAGAAGTGGGCGGGTGGCCGTTCAGTGCACAAGCCTGAAGGAATGAAACATTACGCCCGGATAATGAAGATGGTTCTGCTCGGTCACACTCCACATTAGCCCGGAGTCAGGCCGACCCCAAAGTGTCAACAAGTTAATAGACTGGGTATCAGTGACTCTTTCACACTGCTGCTCTCCACCAAAAACAGCAATATTTAGTGGAATTGTCTAGATAAATACACACAGATACCTCCACATGGAAATTAATAACAGGGCCACAGCTTGAGGTACAGCCAAGAGTGAGATCATTTAATGAGTGTATAGATTGTGTGGCAACCGGCATGACGAGTATGTTAGTGTTTAATGGTGTTTCTGTGTAGGTGAAAGACAAAGGTAGAGACGTGTCAGCTGTGGATTTTGGTGCTTCTCTGTCAGAGGTCCTTTGTTTTCTATGGACAGGAAATTCAACTTTTCCCGGTATGACGCATCAAATAAAAAAATTAAATAGCACGTTGTTATCTTGCTCAATACCTTTTTGTCATTGTCTTTTGATAGAGGATGTTGTAGCAGGGAATAATGTGGAGAGTGTTTATTCAAAAATGAATATCAGTGGTGTGTCATGTCGTGGGAGAGAGAAGTAATGAAACTGTCTGACAGAGATTAGATGTTAAAAGAAGCAGGTATGATGGTGGCTAACTTGTAAAATTGCCAAGTACTACATCTTCTATAAAGCAACTAGGTGGATAATAAATAACTCTGTCTCAGTCTACGGCCATCAGTGCTTTGAGTTTAATGCTAAACAAGTAATGTGCACAGTCTTAGTTTAGCAGGCTGGTATGTTAACCATTTCTAATTAGCCCCAAACATAAAGTAAACCTGAGGCTGATGGGAATGTAATTCATTTGTGAGGTATTTGGTCATAAACCAAAGTATTGGACAAAGTGAAATTCTGATCTGCGCTGAATGAAAAATCAGTAAATCAAAAAACTTTTTTAAAATGTGCTAATTTGAATAGCAGGAGCAATTTTCTTGCCAATTAATTCAATCATGGTCAAGACATTTTACTTCAAACCACAACTGCATCTTCTCATTTCCAACGTCAGGAGGATTTCTCTTCTGGCAACCTTGAATGTCCTTACAAAATGTCTAGAAAACCATCTACTGGTTGCTGAGATACACAAAACATCAAGTATGCATTCTGAATCCCAGTATTACGGTGTTCACAATGTCCTCCGTTAGAAGTCTTTATGCTTTTTGACACTGAGAAATCTCCAAGATTTGAGTGTGATGCATTTCAATAACATTATGAAGACTAGCAGCTCCGTTCTCTAAAGCATATTCAACCCAAAGCCCTGATTTTGAATTCAAATCACTGATGAAATATCATTTTTTGGCCTGAATACTTTAGACGCCACACAACAAACACATGAACAATTTGGGATCTTGTATAGAGTTGAGAACTGTGTAACAGCCACATGGCACGTAAATCCCGAATTGATCCTTATGTTGGTTCAGAAAGTGTTTCTTCAATATTTAAGTTGCGTTTGCCAGTTGTGAAATAAGGTCTGTCAGCTTATGATATCAAGATCAAATCCTTCTTAAACTGCAAGTGCAAGATGTACAAGTGACTATAAATCTTTCCGTTTATTTTAATTTTAAAACTGCAGTAAACATTTGAAGGAGGCAGCCATAAACAAACCAAGCATCTCCAAGTTTTATTTGAACAAAATTGAATTGAAGGGGAGCTCTTTTAGACAATTTGCATCCCTTCATCTCAAGCAATTAGGTGAAGATGGGATTGACAGCAGCAGGTATCAGATGCAGAGATGTGACAGGCAGCCAGACGCCCTCCCGTGTGCTACACCCAGTGCTCTTAATGCTTTGGCTTGTAGATGACTTTACAGATCAGCTATGATTATGTTGCTTTTTAATTCAATCAGTCAGCTTCGGCTGGCTGATCTTTTATTAGTGCAGTCTTTTACTAATTCACTCCACAAAGGCAGATCTGAGTGATGCAAGCAAAGAGAGAGCAAAAGAGGGAGACACACTGGGAGAGAAGACAGAGAAGACCTTTGGCAAACTCTGCAGTAATTGCCTCGAGTCTTTAAAATAGGGTTTTGAGGATGAAAAATTGATCCATAGATCTATTTAATCAAAAGCTGACTCAAGAGTTGTCCTTTAGTACCTTTGGCTGCAGACAAGACTGAAATGAAAATGGTAGACTACGTCTTAGATTTTACTTTTTTGACATTCATGCTGGTGTCACATTAATTGAGCACAGAGGCCTCGACAGCTATCTAAGGATTCAACATCACTGTGTCATGAACAGACCAAACATGTCCTCTGAAAGCCATCTGAGGCTATCGGAGTATTCTTTTTCTTTGGGTATACGAGAATGTATTAAGAATCTGCCTCAATGATTTACAATATTGCACTTAAAGGTGCTTAATACGAAATTCAGAGCATATCTAGTGCCTCCACACGGCTCTCAACAAGGTGACGGCTGAGCAGATGGTGTGCAGCTAACTAGCTAGCCCATATGGTGCACGCTCACATGCACTAACATGCACTAAAAGCATGCTCGGCCGGCTCGGCTAACTTGACAAAGAACAAAAATGGGAGAGTAACGTAATTATTTACTCAGGTAGACATTACTCCACTATATCTTTACATAGACAATAGTTGTTTGATGCTATTAATGTTCAGAGTGCCACATAGAGAACATGTAAAGTCATGCTAAAGCTTAAAAACATAATTAAATCATAATTATATCACATGATTAGGTTTCATGTTGTATTGAGTGTGGTTCAAGGCTTTTAAGAAGATCAATGTAGAGGGTTGTATATTTATTTTTCTTCTGACACATCAGAAAGACACTGTAGTCACATCACAATTGCATAGATAGATAGATAGATAGATAGACGTGTGTGCGCATGTGTGTGTGTGTGTGTGTGTGTGTGTGTGTGTGTGTGTGTGTGTGTGTGTGTGTGTGTGTGTGTGTGTGTGTGTGTGTGTGTGTGTATCCATTTGCAATGTAAGGCACTGCTGTGCATATTTATTTGTGTTTTCTTTTTGCAATTGTAAAACCAAATCATGAATTGTCAGAAAATGTGCAATCACTTCCCAGTGTTGACACAAGACTGTCTGTCTGTCTGTCTGTCTGTCTCTCTCTCTCTCTCTTCTCTCTCTCTCTCTCTCTCTCTCTCTGTGCGTGTGTGCACATGTAAAGCCCTCGATCTTATTCAAGAATACATCATATCAACTAAAGCATAATGGCTTATGATGTTCTGATGTAAGAGTCAAGACATAACATGCACTCACACTTAAATAATATATGAGGCCAAAAGACTTATCCTTGGATTTGGACATTTTCTCACACGTTGACGTTTTATATCAATTCATTGTATGACTTCCATTAAATATTGGGAAGAAGTTTTTTATTTTTGCTCAAGTGAGTAAATTTGTAATCAGTTCTGGACATTGTGTGGAGGAAATTCAGATATGCTGCTCCATACTCATGAAACAATTTACAACAGATGCTGAAGCTCAAAACTCTGGTGTTTCCAAATAGTTTCAGAGACCTCATTAAGCTGGGCTCCACACTAACAAAACCTCAAACAACATAATTTTCTTTGCCATTGTCTCTGTTCTTTTTAGATACATTTATTTAACAGTTAGTCTTCCAGAATAGTCCCACTGAGATGTAAAATCTCTTTTCCTGGCCAAGACGGCAGCATACAAGTTTCACACACAAAAGCACAAATTAAACACTTAAAACCGAACACCAAAAAGTGAAAAGCAACATTCCCACAACACAAGACATTTCACATAAACAAGACAAGTTACAACAAAAGCTAATTGTGTCAACCAATGAATTAGCAGTGACGTTCAGTTACCAGAAATTTACATTCACTGTTTAATAATCCTTAATTCTGTTTTTAAAACGGATGCCTGTATTCACGCAGCTGTACGCAACTACAGTCCTGATTTTGGTTCTGACTGTACCATTAATATTAAACTACTTATATATCTTTTATTTATTATTATTTAATTTGGGGTGCACATTTGCCCTTTGTTTCATATTTTTTGGTCGCTCACTTATTTGAATGACAGCTGCTAAAAAATAATCTAACAATTGTATTTGACACGTGTCTCTCTCTGCACACCAGAGTCTGTAATTAATGTAAAATAATTAAATCAGAGTTTAAAACAAAAGCTCAGTCATATGCTATCAATTGTGCTTAATTAACAAAACCATATCACAACCATAAAAAATATGTAAAACCCCATAATTATTATAAAAGTAGCTAGAGTTAGATATGTCTAATATATATTTATAAACGTCACTCAAAATTCAAAATTTGACTTGATATGCAGGAGATCAAACTCTTTCTGCAAATAAAAAAACACAAAGTACATATTTTTTTCAAATCAGCTGTCAAGACATTTGAAAGATTCTTTTGTCCTTAATCACATCAGTTGTTAATTGTTATGCTCAGTTTTTAATTAATTTAATTTCAAGGCCACTGTATGTCTTTAAGAATGAGAAATGAAGAGTGAGATAGAAAGAGAGAGAGAGAGAGAGAGAGAGAGAGAGAGAGAGAGAAAGGAAGGAAGGAAGGATTTTTTTTTTTTGCTTTCCAAATTGACTGAGCTTCCTCAGCTTTTAAAAGCTCAAAGTGTTTCCGCAATGTACGCGCATGAATACCACAAAAAGATGTCTGAATCGGAGGGATAAAATAGTGGCATAATGGGAACTCAGTGATGTTTCGGCTTTCTTCGAGCCTTGATGAGGTCTATCTGACATGCTGCTTCTTCTGGGCCTTGATCTAAAAAAAAGAGCAGTTCCCTGTCAGCGGTTGCAATGGTGCACAGATCTTGTCGTGGAAAAAGTAATTCTATGTCTCGGGAGGAGAGTTCAAAGGTGTCAATCAGATAGGACAAACAAACAGAGTTCCTCTGGACAAGACAAAATGCCTCTGTCAATTTATTAAATGCTTGCAAGCAGGAAGAAATCCCAACAGCCAAGAATCGTCAATGTCTGTCAGGGTTTCCACAAAATCATCAATTCGACAGTCAGTTATATACTTTTTAAAAACGATCATCCCTTCCTTCCCATCTCATCTCTCATTGGTTCTCACTAGCTCAAACACGTGTTATACATTAACTGTGCGTACTTTGACCTGATCGAAACTATATTTAACCCACAGGTTTAACAGTGAATGATTCTTTAAAACAGACAGCATATGCATTTTTCCCATCACAATCTTCACCCACAGCAATGCTCTGTGTGATGTCCTCATGTCTGCAAGTTCATCAAAAGTGTCCCAAGCTGCAGTGAACATAACCCAGTTTGTACACTTGAAACACTCCCTGAGAGGAGCAGCGTGACATGGTCAGACAGCAGGGCCTGTAGGAGCAGACGGTAAGCATCAGTGTTTGACATGAAACTCAAGTGTTGTGTTGTGTCCACAGGGGCATGTCTTCTGTTGCTTGTCGTTAGGCAGCTCAAAAGCCAGATCGGTGCGGTTAATGTTACCAAACCTGATAACAGCTCTTAGCGTGGGAACCTTCCATTGGGGAGAGGAGCTGAGCCGGCTCACAAAAGAAGGCAGTGGCTTCCAGCAGGATGTAAACATTGGTTACAATAATGGAAATGAAGCGTTCACGGAGGGAGAATGGGCTGTGTGAGTTTCCAGGGAGGTGAACACAACTGTTAATGGTTGTTACAGTGTGTGGAGATGTGGCACCAGCAGTGCATAACCTCGGAGCAAATAACCTCACCTTTAAATGTAAAGGGTATTTCTGTCATCGTGAAAAATAATGTGGCCTCAAAGGATTATTTCAAGCTCCGGTACAGATTAGAGTTTTTGGGTTAAATAGTTTTTAAGAGTTATACCTGAATAGTTGGACTGCTTTGCTGTTTTTGGTTCACTCTCGCTGAAATGTAAAAGCCAACTGTTCAGTAACTGCTGTCAGCACCAAACAGCAGACAGACACAGTTAGTGACAAGCTGGTAAACTTAGTGGAGCACTTAGCAGCTAAAGAGCCAGAAATTTCCCTCAGGAGTTGGTAGAAACCAAAAACACAGCTAACAGAAAGTGAATATTGCACTATTGAAAATTAATGATAATGTTGCTACATAATTTCTGAAAGTTTGCAGTTTGCTTTAACAAATTATAAAGTGATGCTAAGTCAACTTGTTTTTGCTGTATCCAACTGTCCAAACGCTGAAGGTTATTATTATTTCATGCTCTGTGTGTGTATATATATATATATATATATATATATATATATATATATATATATATATATATATATAAATATTCTAAATATCTTGTGCATCAACTTTGGGATCTCCACTAGAATGTAAAATACAGTTGTGTGAGTTTAAACAAAGTTTGGCTCCACGGCGTGGGTTTGTAATGACGGGTCCACTGGGAGGTCAGCCAGGTTTAAGAGGTCAGAGTTGCCATTTGCAGAAGCCAGAAAGGTCAAATGTTTAACCTCAGTGTTGATTTCTAGAGTTCCAGGCATCTTGGAGGATGGTCTAAAAATTGGTTACATGACATCAACCTTGATCTTGGATGCCATCATCATCATAGGTTTCTGCTACAGCAGTGGCCAAAAAACACTTTGTCTTCTAATCCTGATAAAATGTTTTTCACTTTACATTTTTTCGGACCATCCCATGAAAAATGAGCTCACTTAGAACAGAAGACAGGCTGGAAAAAGTGTAACAGCAATAGACATTTTATTAATTACCTGAGAGTATTGCACCATTTGATAAAGAGAACATGTGTAGTCCTGCTATGAATATGTCTCTTCTGGGTTTTATGGAAGAAAGAGAGTAGATATCAGAATTAATGTAAAAAGTCTTGAATCATAAAACATTTAATCACGTATTTACATAGCTTTGTGTGCAGCAACTCATCGTGCCCATCCCCGCTCTGTGCTGCCATTTCTGACCTGAATTACGTCTGTTGATAATTAGGTCTGACTGGCTTATTACCAGCCGTGAGTCTTAGTGTGTGTCGTCATGCAAGATGTGGTCCTGGAGACACCTACTGGAACCAGAACTGCCACAGAAGCAGTTTTGAGTACTTTTCCAGGTGTTTACTAAATTTGTAGACAGATTCTGTCAAGAGAGGAACAGGGGTAGGAAGTGTGGAAGTGGGGAAGTGGCCATTGCCCTCAGCCCCACAGTCACTTTACGCCCCTTGCATGATTTTTCGTTGTGGCCGGTGTGATCTTTAGTTGCTAGTCTAAATTAATTTGTGCACCATAACTCTGGGAGGCCAGGGACCATTTGATATGACATTTTTAAAACCTGTACTCATGTTTTTGTGTCCCTTCTTTCAGTTAAAATATGACGCAATGGCTGGTTTAAATCAAGGGTGACTCGGATTGACTTAGTATCAGTTGTTTGTCACCAGCTGGCTAAATGAGTGCAACCAGCCAAAATCCATATTGCTCAAAGAAGACCACAATTAAAAGGGGTAGTATCGCATTACAGGAAAAAATAACTCTGCTGTAAAAGCATATCGCTGACAGATATTTTCCATATAAATTAGTCGGTTACATGTTCCCAATGTCCTGTGAAGTTGGATGGGGAGGGGCATGTAACATTAGATTTATTGTGTCTGCACCCGCTCAACTCAGCACCTGTCCCTAAAGGCAAATTAATCCCATACCCAAAACATATCCTTCTCTCCCCCCTCTGTGCACAGACATGACACATCTGTCTCAGCCATTATCCGCGGCCTGACATGTTTCTGGGACATGTCTCACGCCACCTTGATATGAAGGTTACTGCAGCACTCTGCCTCTCTGACAGAGACAACAACTGAGTTGTTGTTGTTTTTTTCTTTTTGAAGAATCTGTCTTCCACTCTTCTCTCCTCATATAACCTCAATCTAAACACTTCATTCATGGTAAAGAATAGACGACAGACATGAGCTCCAAAGGCAAGCGACTTAAGATCTTACAATTGCTTCACTATCAGGTATTGAACAGCCTGCTTTCCTGCCTCTTAGGTGGGATTTATGTATTTTTGATTGCTGAAAAGCAAGTTTACTCAAGTACTGTACCCAACTAAAATAATAACTATACCTCAATATAGTACTTATTTGAATGAATGACTTTTACTTGAAATGGATTATTTTTACATTGTCAAATTGGTACTTTTACTTATAACAAATATGTTTACTTCATCATAAACCCCACTAAGGCCATGAATCTGATCTGGTGCAGACCAGTGTGTGAAGGCAGAGTGGTGCAGTGCCCAGAGCTCAGGTGGTCGCTGCCCTGATGAGACATGGCTGTTGGCTGTTCTCAGTCCAACTGCACATCATCAACAGCCAATCACATGGCCCTGAACTAAGCCCTGAAGATCAAAACCAAAGGGACGGGGCATGTGTGTATAGACGCTTTTTCACGCTTACTTACACAAATGTAACAGTTGTACAGAAATGTGTTTTGCTTTAAGAGGGAAATATTGCTGTTTTAGTTTTTAGCTTCGAAATATATTTTATTTTGCCTTGACACTTTGGTGGATATTATTTTTAAGGATCTTGTTACTTTCTCCGCCTAGTCACATCAGTGGAAGCAATATACCCCATCTATATCTTTGACTTACAGCTGCAAAGAGAAATAAGAGAAGAAAACAACACAACGTAACAGTATCCTGGCTTCTTTTAATGAGGATGAGTACACACCTCTTGGGTTTGGAGCAGATAAAAAAAAAAACATTGATTTGAACTCATCTGAACATTTGATCTCTGCCTTTGAAGAGCAATATTTGCTTTTATTATCTACACACGTTAAGTATAAAAAAGTGGTCTAAAAAGTAACCCAGCAAATCAAAACAACATATACTAGGTTAAATAATTATGCATTGTATGGATTTTTCAAACAGCTTTGGGGTCCCAAGGTGAAAGTGTACCAACACAAACACACACACACACACACACACACACACACACACACACACACACACACACACACACACACACACACACACACACACACACACACAAAACAATCAAGCACATTGTTGGCATATTTTCCCTTTCAATTACATGGCTGTCTCAAAATTCTGTCTCAGCAGCTCCGTCATGCACTCCACTGCCCCATACCTGAAGGATATGTGTGTGTGCAGGATGTTTAAGTGAACAAAAAAAATAAAAAAAATTAGAAATGTGTGCGTGCGTGAGAGGGAGAGCTGAAAACAAAGAAGTGAGGAAGGGCTGAGTGAAAGGCAGGGACTATATATGGCCCGTCTCTGCCCCTCTTTCAACCTGCTCAGTGAGCCATGTGCTCGGCCTTGTAAACTGCCGTGCTACTTGATTACTTTGTCAGTCTTCTAAAGTGGCTTTTTCTCTGTGGAGAAATAGGGAGACTTGTCCGACAGAGGATGTCCAACAGAGAGAAGGAAGTGCAGGGAGCCGAGAGGAGACTCTGCATCCAAATTAAGGGAAATTATATTTTGCTGTCTTGTGAGAGAATAATTTATCATCAGAATCATCAGATACGTCACATTTTTTCAAACCAAACAAGCAGAACCTCAGTATCATGCAGCTTTTCTGTGTAGTACCAACTCTACTTCTGCTGTGTACATATTACAAATATATATTCTGTTATTCTGATGTCTCCTTAAGGAGACCTGAGGAAGGAGACACAACTATAATGTATTATTAAAAATACCAATTTCAGTTTTTTGGATAATAATGTATTTAATTATTAATTAAAATATTTAATGTTTTACATTTTATTTATTCAAATAAAGTTCAGTAATTAATGAAGACATTCTAAACTCACTTCTCCCTGAGGTACCTTTTAAGGAGAGCATAAGAAGGATGTGGATGTTCAACTTCGCTGTCAGGTTTGGAGACAAATTATGAGGATACTGCCACATTATTTTAGCCCAGCACTTTAAAGGAATACACATTATAAATGACACATTTAAAAGTTCATAAAAATTATAGATTTTACGGTTATACACAATGGGTGTTTTATTCCTCCAGTTAGACAGTGCCATCCCATGGCAATATTAGGTACTCACTTCTTCATACAATCACCCCCATGTGCCAAATGTCTGCTCACTGCATATTCCTTCTTCTCACTAGAATGTTAACACACATAACCAATGCACAACACAGTTGCAAAGTAAATGTTAAACAGATAACTGAACAGATAACACCTGAAAGTGAAGCATTATACTTACGTAGAGTTATTGCACCACTGAAACAAATGTGATAGGAGTTATATTCTTAATAACAATGACACTTTGTAAGGTTACGTTCGACACTTCTACATGTAGGAGTGCATCCATAATTATTGGAACGAATAGGACAGTATACCAATTTGTTTAATCCTATTACTGTATCCAAAGCGTGTTTCCTCTCCAGTGCATTGCATGTTTTTTTTCTCCTCAAACGGTACAAAGCTCATGTTTCAAAGCTTTATGCTACATTACTTTCACTGAATAGCCAAACTCAAATCATTTGCCTATTCACGCGTTATGTTGCAGAGGAGAGAATGAGAGTTTAACGATCCTGCGTCGCCCACTTGAATTTATTTTGCTCTTCGCCATTAATGGATAAGGCAACTGTGGAGATCAACCTGTATGAGGTCTGTGATAAAAAATAAAACACTTAGTCACTGTGTGCATGAGAGAGAGGGTGGTTTCTCGTCCAAACTTTACAAGAGAAATGCCTTCGACAAACAATACTTGGAGAACAAGCCTTCTCTATGATCAAAGTGCTGTTAGCAGTTGTCATGTGGGTTTTAGTGGCAGCTCAGTGGGTGAACACCTGTTGTTCTACTGTTTCAAGGGAGCATGCTGCGCCTTTGAGCCTTTGAAAGGGTTGGATTTAGAATTTCTCTCACTTACAACTTTTGAACTTTTGCATCAGCTGCAGATCTTAGTGGTCAGATCTGCCTTTGTGTCATTGAGCTTAAGGTTGAAAACTAAACTAGTTCATGTTACTTCATGTAATATGTGATATAAATCATTATATTATACCAAGGGAAAAAGTGAGATTTTGAACATTATATATAAGGATGATTGTACTTGTGGAAATCCTGAAGCCGGCGATTCTGCTGATTTTGACTGACAAGAACATGATGAGCTATGTCAGCTCTGCACCAGTGAAGCGTGGCCGAGCTTAGGGGCCAGTGATGAGGGCTGGGCAGGCAATCAAATAAGAGACATTTTTGGCAAAAGAAAGAGTGATAATATTGCTGTTCTTTCAAAACTCACTACTGAGTTAGATATTGATTAAATTAGTAGCTGATTCTATGAGAGCAGATTATACTGACAGAATAGAAGCGGGGTTCAGCAGAGCATAAGAGTCTCTCTAAAGACGGAAATAAAGATTGAACCCTTTGACAGCAGTTAATGTATTGCAGGCTCACATTATCAGCAAGTTTTTTATTACATTCAGAAGGTTGGATAGTTATGGAATACTTGAACCAGCATGTGTATTGGTTGGGGTGGCTGCAGCTCTGCCTTTAATCACTCCCCAGCTCCCTACTGTCTGCATGTTAAAGTGTCCTTGAGCGAGACATTGCACTTGAAGTTTCTCCCCAGGCTCTTAACATCAGCCCCATTGGTAAAATACAGAGGTAAAATTTGACGTATGTACCTCTATGTGACGGTTGAAATAAAGTATATTCTGTTATATTTCCTGGTTAAAAAGTTCAATTGATGTATATATGAATGTCAGTGGATGTCTAAATTACATGTGGTATAGCAGCAATGTTATATTTTCATATTAAAGTTCTTCTATGTAATGTTTTATACCTCAATGACGATCTGAAAGATCAATTTAAGATCACCCCCAGCCTTTTCTTTTAAAGAACCATGCAGTCACTTTTGTTGTATAAACTATTCAGCAGCACAAGATCAACAGAGAGACTTGTGGAAATTGCAGGTTAGGATTTTTGTGACTGTAGATAGTTATATTATAGGGGTCATTAGCAAGCATGTGCAAACTGTAAGTCATGCATGATGAATATACCTGCAAATCCATAGGTCCATATCTTCAGAATACTTAAAGCTCTCAACTTGGCGAATGGTTACTGTTGTGCGTGCGCTTGATTGTGTTGATGTTTTTGTGTGTACTACTGTATTCTTATTTTTATGTTGATTATGCTGATAAGTTCTTATTCTTGTATCTATATTATTATATTTTGTCCTTAAATGTACTGGTAAAGCACTTTGAGTTTTACTGTATAAAATGTGCTATATGAATACAATTGCCATTAGTTTGTAGTCAAATCATAATAATTTGATTGGACAATTAAAATCATCTTGCTTTGATCTAACTTTTGCTCACATCAGTTATTTTAAACCTGATCCTTTGTGTTCCTCAGAAAGTCAGGGATCACCCAGCTCTGAAGCAGGGTTAAGCCCTGGGCTCAGAGTGAGGATATCCCACAATTGAAGTTTTGAGTGTGAAATGACTATAAGCTCGGATAGAGCTGTAAGCCCTGAGCTAAAGAAGGTCGCAGCCTAAGGCTAAATATAGAGTGAAAAGTCCTTATGATGTTGTGATGTCTTTATCCAGTTTGTAATTGCAGGTCAAGTAAACAAAGCAGAACAGTTTTTTGTCTAAATTGATACAATATATTATAGTCAAATAACAGTGCGCATCAGTGGCGAGCCATGGATTTGGTATCTACGCTCTTTGTCTGTTTAGTTTAACAGCTGATCGTGGCAAAACAGATGCTAGAAGGCCTTCTCATATAGTTTAATAAGCTCCTGAGTCCATAGCGAAACAGAAGTGAAATGTGATTGGATGAGCGCTGTTAAACAGCGGCCTCACCGTGCCATGCAGCAGGCTGAAGGCTGAAGGCAAGGCAACAGAGGAGGTGTGCAATGAGAAAATAAGCTAATAGGGAAAAATTATTATAATACATGTATTGCATTTGTGAAAAACAATTCAACTATAAAATAGCTATAACTTTAATTATAAAAGATTATAATTTTTATATTCTAAAAAAAGATATATATAAACATTTTTAATTAAACTTTGTGATTCTATTTAGGCCAGCAGAGAAGGCTTAGCAGGCCCTGACGGCCCACCACTAGTGTGCATATACTTACTGTATTGAACAAAAGATGTTCGAAACAAACTTGTTGTTGGACCCATTTTAACTTCAAGTGCATTACTTGTGATATTGCAGCATTTGTCCCAGTGACATTAAACTGCCAGGGAGAGAAATCACTGAAGAGACATTAATGATTAAGAACCACAACTGAGGGAAAAAAAGAATTAAAGCACTCATCGCTACATCTGCAACATAGGTGCAAAGCTTTGTAAAAGAGGTGGTAGATGTTATGGGAGGCTATACTGACAGTGCTGACATATCTACTCCTATAAAAAAAAACATCACGCTTACTTGTAGACTGGACTTTATTGTCCTGTTTACCTTGTGTGTGATTTACCCTATCATCAAACCTATTTAGTGTCAAGGAGAAACCACTATGATTCCATGCACATGTTGGTAACCTTCACATTCATTGTATGTTATAAAATGTTATTTATGAAGCGGCTGAAGAGATGTAAACTGGTGCATGCCTTAAGGACTTGATGATGCACAACATCTGACTAGAATATTATATTCTAGTCAGTTACTTTTGTTGTTTTTAGGTGTCATTGTTTACGTAAAAATCTGCATAACTATGCGGCCCTTAATCTTGTACTTAATTCTAGCCTTTGCTTGCTAATGTTTAATGGTTAGACCTATATGAAAATTATACAACTTGTGTTGAGTATTATCAGTGCAGTATTAGAAGGTTTGCATTTGCAGGAAAGCAGAAAAAAAGTGCTAAAAAAAAGATAAATGGCTGAAAAGATGTGGTCAGAATTGCAGATGCTTTTATTTTGAAAGCGACGGGAGCGCAGAAGTGACGCCATTCTTGGTGGGCGGGACTACCTCTTGTAACTTCCACCAATAGCATACTTGCTTGGTCAAATATGAAAATGGCGGCTCTCTGTAGTGAGTTTGGAGACCTAGTACAAATCAAGAAACAGCTAATATCGGTGATATCGCTTTGTAAAGAAAGAGGACTTTTACACAGCGCCAAGTGGTGAGACGGATCGTGGCCAGTCTGCTATTAACTGCCTGTCTTTCTACTTTGGTGTCATAATAACGGACTGTTAACGCTTGTTACCAATCAGTTAACGTGAGCTAACGTTGTGTTAGCAGAGCTGTTGACAAGTTTCATTATAACAGTTTAGCTAAAGCTGATCAATACAGCAGCTAATCATACGCTACTATTAATGCCACATTAGTTAAGAGCGTCGTTAAACGATGCTGTTAATGTTATTTATGAATCATTACTGGCCTCATTTTGTAGATGTTGTTAATCGCTGCCGATTAGCAAATATGTAACGTGAACGCTGCTGCGCACAGTTTGATTATATAGAAAGTAACGTGGTGTTTTTGTTTGTTTGCTTACTTTCTGTGTTCTCATTTCAGGGCATCTGAATTGGCCTTTGCATTGGACCGTCTTCCCAAGGATGAATTACCGCCGTCGCATCCTTTTACTGAGGTTTGTGCACCGCCAGGGCTGAGGGTTTGTTTTGGGATTAGTTAGTTTTCATTATATCATGTTAACTACATACCGTCCAGTTTCCCCGTGAAGAAGCTTTAGGGTTTAAGAATCATTATATGCCGTGCTGTCTATCAGTGTCACACATGTACAATCTATTATGTTTCCACTTGTTCCAGCGCTTTATTCAAGCTGTATGATATTGATACTGAGTGAAATATTAAAACCAAAGTATCAGTGTTGAGTGACTTATGTTATAATTCCATCAAAAGGAAATACACTAGATTTTTTTTGTGCACAATATTATACACATTTCCTCAAAATTCAGCCTAACACCCGCCAATGATCCCCCAACCCCATTGGTTCCTACCGATTTAAGTGTTTAAAAGCAGGTAACAACTATTATTCTGGGTTCAAGCCCCTTTTCACTCAACAGATAGAATGGTCCTGCAGGCTTTTTTGTTGAGCACATTGAGGTGAACATGTGTCTGTCTTATGTGTCAAGTATATTCAATTTACGTGTGCAGGGTGTGGCATTTCCAAAATTGCGTTTTTGGGCAATAATTACAGCAGGAGTGGGAGTCATATTTCCAGTTATTTAGCCAAGTTTCCTGTTTCCTTTTGGCCTTGAACCCTAAATATGTAGTTTCAGTTTTCGAAAGGCCGAATATATTCCCTGAACAGCTGTTGGCTGTAGTTTTTAGTATAGGTCACTAAAACAGGAGTAAATAGTGCCTTTTTTTTAAAGACTTAAACTATTTTCAGTCTCAAGTAGTCTATGTGGGATATAATCAAAATGAACTACAGTGTACATGTTCATTGTAATAAAGGAACATGTAGAGTGGTGTGATCCGATTATTTATGTTTTTCTAGTACCAATGATGGTCTGCGACGCAAAAGAATACGCTAAATCAGGTTTCGATCTTTTCAGGTGATTTGTATACAACAAGAAAAATAAAGAAACAAACAAGCAAAGACACACTATTGAAGCATTAAAAAGTTAGTCAACTGTATTACACAAGGAGGAAATAAATGATATGTGGCGCAAAGCTGCAGCCCTTCATTCTTAGGTTTGGTTAGACATTTAATGTTAAGGTAATTGCTTGAGTCCATCTCTCTGCTAGGGAAAAGTTATACTGCCCCCTGGTGACAGTTTGTTTTATGTAAAAAGCTAAATTGTTAATCATGTGTTCAGAAGTGTCCCCTACAATTACTACTATATGAAATAACTTTTGTTTTTCACTGAGATCCTTTTTATTTAATTAATGAAATTTACTTTATAAAGATGATTATAATGACTTTTTTTCATTGTCTTTCACAAATACAGGAAGATGCACAGGACCTGGATGCACTTACACTGGCCAAATCCTACTTTGACCTGAAAGAGTATGACCGTGCTGCGTTCTTTCTGAAGGGCTGCTGCAGTCAGAAGGCTTACTTCCTCTATATGTATTCTCGCTATCTGGTAAGATTCTGAAGATATTTGGCATGCTCACATCCTTTGAGTCTTGATTTCATGTCATGACAAGACTGCTTGTGAAACATTTTGAACGTGTCCTTCTCTGTCTTAAGTCAGGCGAGAAAAAGAAGGACGATGAGACCGTGGACAGTTTGGGTGAGGACTTGTCTGTTTGAACATTTCAGCAGAACTGGAAGTATTTTTGTTACCCTTCACACTAACTTTTTTTGTGTTTTTCCTCTTGTTACTAGGTCCTTTGGAGAAGGGTCAGGTGCGCAATGAGGCGCTGCGAGAACTTAGGGTTGAGCTCAGTAAGAAGCACAATGCAGGAGAGTTGGATGGGTTCACCTTGTACCTGTAAGAACTGGTCCTCCAGTGTGTCCACACTTTCCTCAGATTATGCAAAGCAATACAATGGACTGTTCATAAACTGCATACGTGTGTGTTTGTGGGAATGCAGGTATGGGGTGGTGCTACGAAAGCTTGATCTGCTGAAGGAGTCGGTGGAGGTGTTTGTTGAGGCAATTCACGCACTTCCTCTTCACTGGGGAGCATGGCTGGAGCTCAGTAACCTTGTCACCAACATTGAAATGGTAACTTCCTTTGTGTTTACATGTACACAACCCAGCCTCATGACCATTAAACTATACATTACAATGTCACTTAAAAAAAGCCATCTTAGGTAATTATATGGACAGAAATGATTTCATCGACCTCAATCTCTTGGTCTTTTTCCCCCCCAGCTGAAGTCGCTGTCTCTCCCAGACTGCTGGATTAAAGACTTCTTCATGGCCCACATGTACACAGAGCTGCAGATGATCAAAGAAGCGCTGCAGAAATACCAGAAGCTCATTGAGGCCGGCTTTTCTAAGAGCACCTACATCATCTCACAGATTGCTGTCGCCTACCACAACATCAGAGGTAATCCTACCTTTTCAACAAGACTTTTGTCTCAGAAGAATATGATGGGGACAGGTTCATTTTAACAGTCTCCATTCATTTCAGATATTGACCAAGCTTTGGCTCTCTTCAACGAGTTAAGGGAGCAGGATCCGTATCGCATCGACAACATGGACACATTCTCCAACCTACTCTATGTCAAGGTGAGTTCACCTCACTATTGTATCTTCATGTTTTTTATTTGATGATTTCATGTAAGTCAACTTTTGAAAAAATAAGTGGGACCGGAACAGATTTGTGTTCTTGCAAAGACCAATAATGAATCCAAAATATGTGTGATTTTTGTATTTATTATTTTCTGTTGCTTCCACAGACCATGAAGCCAGAGTTGAGTTACTTGGCCCACAACCTGGTGGAGATTGACAAGTACAGAGTGGAGACGTGCTGTGTTATTGGTAAGAAGAGCCAATCTGATTAACACAAATGGTGCTGTTTAATTTTTCCACTGATGGGACAATTGGTTGAAGGATACATAAAATACATTTACCTGTCATATATTGTTTTGTATTTTTGACTAGTTACAACTTCACAGGTGCATTGGCTCGACCGTTTTAATTTATAGTCTAGATTTGTCCGCTTGTTACATTTTAAAGTCATCGTCCCAAATTAAAGTATTGTGAGTAATAAGTTATGTGTCTCATCCACAGGTAACTATTATAGTTTGCGCTCTCAGCATGAGAAGGCAGCGCTGTACTTCCAGCGAGCCCTCAAACTGAACCCTCGATGCCTCGGTGCCTGGACCCTCATGGGCCATGAGTACATGGAAATGAAGAACACTTCGGCTGCCATCCAGGCCTACAGGTCAGACTGACGATGTCGTAGAATAGAATAGATCATTATTTTCATTGTGATCAGAACAGTGAAAGTCTGTTTGGTGGTTATTCAGCAGTGTGTGACATTAAAAGTAAAGCTGAGTCTCGTCGTTTCTGAGATGTTGAGGTCCAGGTGTCGGACTTCCTCCCTTTTAGGCTTTTTCATAATTGTTCATTATTCGTCCTACTATGGTGGTGGTCTTGCCAGACCTTCCACAGCAGTGTGGATGATTCATAACAGCCGTATTATTCCTTGTTTTTATGTGTATTCTTTCCATCAGGCATGCCATTGAAGTGAACAAGCGGGACTACCGTGCCTGGTATGGCCTCGGTCAGACGTACGAGATCCTCAAGATGCCCTTTTACTGTTTGTACTATTATCGAAAGGCTCACCAGCTCAGGTAGGGATTTTGACAGCACAAAAAAGATGTTTGATTCAGGTGTTACTAAGAATTAAAATATTCGAAAGAAAATGTTTTAAAATATGCATGCTCATAAACCAAATGCTCAATAGTCATTTTGTCATACAATGATTCTTGTAGGCCCAATGACTCGCGTATGTTGGTCGCACTGGGGGAAAGCTACGAAAAACTGTCGCAGCAAGTGGAAGCCAAGAAGGTACGCGGGTGTGATTCCTGGTTTGTGTAATGCATTCAGCGTTCTGGCTTGTTTTTTTATGTATGTTTTTTTTGTCTAGTGTTACTGGAGAGCATACTCTGTTGGCGATGTAGAGAAAATGGCTCTCCTGAAGTTGGCAAAGTAAGTGTCTATTACTGTATCCTGAGGAAATACAAGTGAAGAAAATCAATAACAGATCTTGGGGTAAAAGTAGTTTACGTCACATTTACTTTAACATTAAAGCACAAGTTGAAGATTCGATCAGCAGTTTTTTCCCCATTGTCATATGTCATATGTCACCATGTTGATTGTATCACCCAGAAATGGGGGCTAAATGTGAACGTGCTCATTCCCTTTACAGGCTCCATGAACAGCTGACTGAGTCGGATGATGCTGCCCAGTCTTACATGCTTTACATCCAAGACATTTTCTCTTGTGGGGTAAGCATTTTGAAGTATCAGAATACATATGCAGACTTCTGTCCATACACTTATGTATAGTTTGAATGTGGGGACTCTGAGTAACTATTAATTACATTTTGAATGGCGTTTTGAACTATGACCTTACTTCTTTTTTTTTAATGGCATATGACCATTTTTATGGTACATTTCTTTTCCTTTTTTCTTACATACATTATACATTAAAATAAGGTCATAGTATAGTCTATGACCTTATTTATTTACAGTTTGATACCATACTATGACATTAAATATGACCTAACTATGATGTAATTTATATGGCATACTATGAATATGACTTTTTAAAGGATATATATATATGATAGCCCTTTCTATTATCAACATGACAATTCCCTCATGCAGAAAGCAAAGGTTTTGCTTTGTGTAGAAGAACTCGACTGGCCTGAATGGAGCCCTGACCTCAACTCCATCTCAGACCTTTGGGTCAAACTGGAAAGACCCAAGATCATTTAAGTCTTCCCAGAGCTGGAGACTGTTATAGCAGAATAGTAATGCCTGTGGTTTGGAAATGAGATGTTCAACAAGCAAAAAATAATATATTATTCATGTGTCCACATGCTTGTATTGTATTTCTTTGGGAAAATCCATATCTGATCAAATCTTGATATCACAGGAACAACTGGAGCATGCGGAGGTGAGCACAGCCCTGCGGTACCTGGGTCAGTACTATTTCAAGAACAAGCTCTATGATGAGGCGTCCCTCTGCGCTCAGCGCTGTTGCGACCACAATGACGTAAGTGTGGCTGCGTAATGTGAGCACTGTGTTCTAGTTCCTGTAGTAGAGCGTAAGTAGAAGTAACACACTAACTGGTGTCTGGTCACTCTGCTCGTAGGCTCGCGAAGAGGGAAAGGCTCTATTGAGGCAGATTTCACAGGTCAGAGATCAGACTGAGACGCCATCGGCAGATCTGTTCGCTCCGCTCTCAAACAACAACACGCCCGTCAGGAGGGTGTCTCCACTCAACCTCATCTCCTTCACACCGTGACACTCGCCCTCCTATTCGCTGGCTTTGAAATGGACAATTTTTGTATCCAACTATTTGAGGGGAGACAGTGTTGGGAGGATTTACTTGTTGATGCATAGATTTGTTAATGACATTAAAATATAATTTGTTTGTAAAAAGTTCAATCCTGATCATTTTTGTCCAGGATAAAACAAGTTATATGTTGCCTGAGGTAAAACCCCTCAGTGAACCTAATAAGGTTTTTGAGTATATGTTTTAATACACGTGAAGCTTTTATATAATCCAAAGCTAGCTCAGCAATGTAAAAAATCCATCGGAGCACAGACACTGCAAAGCATCTTCTTTGCAGAATGTATATACACAGACACACAACATGTAGACCAAAGACAGCATCATATTTTGACTTGCAGTCATGTGTTATCATTGCTGTACATGTAAATAGTTTAAATAAAGCATATAGGCTAGTCCAGTCTGTTTTTCTCTATAATTGATGTCCTGAAAATATAGCTAATAGTTTTAGCTACCCAAAACAATGTTTTTATAGATGTTATTGTAAAAAAAATATTAAAAAAATACTTACAGCAAAGGCAGAGAAGATTAATTAAACTCATGCACTATTCTTAACATAGTCCATCTATTAGCCACTGAGCAGCTCTACTGATCATCAGGACTGACATCAGGACAGCAGAAAGTCTACATTTTCCATCGCAAACTAAAACCCCATCTTTTTTGACTACACCTTGAACAAGGAAGGTAGCGCCATAGTAGCACTTACTGATAGCACTTTGTGGTTTAACTTTATTGAAGAAATTGTACTTTCTTGATGTTCTGAGTTTGTACTCATGGTTGAATGCACTTATTGTAAGTCGCTTTGGGTAAAAGAGTCAGCTAAATGAAATGTAATCATGAGCACTTTAATCCCCTTAGTAGTGTACTGAAACCCTATTTAAAGCATGTTTGAACTGTTCTACCATGAACATAACTATTTGTTATGATAGTAATCAATTCAAATTCAATGAGGTCCAGTTAGAATTTCCTCATGCAATAATGTCTAATTTAGTCCTACATGTGAAGTATCTTAACAGATGTTTTAACATCTGTCATTTCAAATTTAGAAGGTTCAATGAAGCAATATCTCCACAATATTTAGTGTCAGATTTCCAATTTAACTGGATGAACTATAAATAATACTTACTCTAATAATAAATTACAATAATGATCCCTCTCAAGTAAAATATGGACTGGATAAAAAAATAAAATGCATAACAAAAAGCTTTTTATTTATTATAAGTAAACTGAATTGTCCTGCAGCTTTAAATTCCCTTTATTCAGGTGTGAAGTGATGTCACCCCAAAAAAGCCACGATATTGTCAACCTCTAAAAAGAGACATTTGTGTGCAGGGACTTTATCCGTGGTGATGTAAACCAATTGTTTCAGCTCTCTTCTCTCAGTTTACATCATTCTTGGACGGTGAATAACTTCATTAGGACTGATTATATTTTTCTGAGCCTACATTCCAGATGTGAGTCGGTATGTTTGATCTAAAGATGTGTGCTTTGTCTCGTAGTGGCGCTTCACATCACCGCTTTTAAAAACCCACGACCACGTTCCTTCTATTAGTGACCCCTAGTAATATGTCATAAAAACATACATAAAAATGTAGTGTCACAAAAAGTCAGTACAGATGTCATAGGTCAGTGTATTATATCATGTATATGCCATACATTGTCATTAACAAGTTAGTGGTGCCATAACAAAATAAACTCAGTTTAGTTTAAAAACAGTAATGTATGCCATGAGAAAATAAAAATAGGTGAAGTCTGCCGTTCAGTTTTTGAATTGGGCCATAAATAGCACATTTGTCAATTTAAAAATGGTATCAAACTATTCGCCCACTGTTGACTACCATACATATTCTTTTCCGAAATAAGGACCCATTCATAGTACGTCATAATCGTAGATATATCAAGAATATAGAACAAAAGTTATATTTTAGTACGTCAACAAAACATTTAAAAAAAGTCATGATAGAAAAGTAATATAGTAGGTCATAGAATAATACAGTTATACTACAACATTTTATGACTATATGCTATTAAGGCTCTTTTATACATTACTTTATTGAAACTAAACTACACTGACTAATCTTTGGAATATGGCACCTTTTCATTTATTTTGCAGTATTGGAAATAAAATGCTTTAGTGCCGACGTCATCGAAGACCACGTCTTCATAGATTTTATTTCTATGAAAACAGAAACGTAGTCACAGCAAAGGGGAGAAGGCTGATTACACACACATGCACTATTCTCAACATACAGTCTCTTACATATACAACCATTAGCCAGTGTGATCAAAAGCACCTCCATTACTACTTTGTAGTGTACTGAAACCCTTTTTAAAGCATCTTGTAACCGTTTTACTGGCATGAAAAGTGAGTTAACTGCACTGCAAAAAGTGAATATATAAAATACAATATAAAATACTAAAACGTTGCAAGCAAATAAAAACATAAACCTATTTTTTTGCATAACTTCAAAGAGGACAAACTCCAACTGATGCTCCAAAGCCAAAGAGCTCAGTACTTCCCCCTGAGACTACGAGGGGTGGGGGCAGGGCTGCGAGGAGGCGACTGCTGGCGAGTGCGCAGGATCCGCGAGTAAGGGGTAACGTTTGCTTCCTCAACAGCGCGAGTGTTGTATTTACGGGTCGGGGTACGCGTCGGGAAGAGAGACTGGAAAAAGGGCCTTTTTTCTGGCAGCCGGTTCTCAGTGTCTTTTGCTGCGGCGACCGCACAGCCCCTCTTCTTGCAGGAAGCTGGCGTGGTGGAGGCAGCGTAGCCTGAAGAGAGCAGCGGGGGCAGGACGGCCTGCGTCTGGGCCAGGCTCTCTGCTTTCCGCCTCAAGTCAGCCTTTACAAGCATCATGCCATTCTGGAGGTCCAAAAGGATCTGGTCCTAAGAAGAAGTCAGTCATCAGGGTTAGACAAGACCACAGAGGGGGAAGTGAAGGATAAGGTGGGAGGTTAAGAGAGATGGTAAAGAAAGCCAAAACGAAACTCGTGAACATGCTTTTGCACAGTAATCACCTGGTGCAGAAGTTAGAAACCTAAATTTAGTTTAAAAGCTGGTTGTGCATCAAGATTGTTAAAGAAGAGAGTAGAGGGAGAGAAAAACAAAGTGTTTTAAATTGAGGATTGCACTTATACAGATCCTGCTGAGAGACACAGATAATGAGTGTCTCCAGTTAGAGCAGCCTCAAAGTGAGAGAAGACGTAATTACTGTCAAAACTCTGCTGGAACTGACATTGTACATGCAGAGATAACAGTATTTTTGGAGTCTTGATATGGTTAAATACTTTAGTTTCAGCTCCTTTTACTTTACGTCGACAGCACCGATTTTTTTTTCTGTTTGAAATTTATCCAATTAAAAATGATAAATGAAAACTTTGATCAATCTGGTTGAAGTCTGCAATAACTCAACAAAATAATGTCAGAGCTGCAGTATTTAAGTGAGCTTTCTATAGCCCACCATGACATTTGTTTTTGCACACTTCACAGTTTATAGAAAACCATACGAATTACACAACATTGTACTCTACATATCTGGGGTTCTACCTGTTTGGCCAGTGTCTCATCTGCAGCTGTTAGTGCCTGTCGCAGCTTCTCCCCTCCTGTGTTGCGACAGCAGGCTCGTTCACCTGACTGTAAATCCACCCCGAGCCTCTGCAGATCCAGGCGCAACTGACGCAGGTTCTGTTGGAAATACTTGAATTTTAGTCTGAGGGTTAAAAGACTTATACGGCAAAATCAATGTACGGTAACTGACCCGTTGACCATCCTCCAGCTTGCGGTCAGCAGCATTGGTGAGGGTGCCTGTTGAACCCGGGACTTCCAGCTGCATCTTCAGCTTTGTCAGCTCTGCACAGGCAAGCAGAACAAGACGGTCAAAACCATGTAAACCATCCCAACATCAACACATCGTCAGGCCAGCGTTTCACTCACCTTGCGTCTTGGTGAGCAGCTCCGCGCGACACTGGTCGAGTTCAGCGTGCAGGCTGCCGTATACTGTCTGACTAGTGAGGCGCTGAGAGCGTCGCGGCCCCTCAGCGTCTCCATGCGGGTCAGCCGCCTTGTTTTTATCCAGGGCTGCAGACAAAGCTTCAATCTCCTGATCACGCTCCTAAAAGAAAACAATTTGTGAAATATATCTCAGCATGGGCACAACAACATAATTACAAATATAACTACAGCGTGGATACAACTAACTACAGATTATGGAGTAGTCACTGCCTGAAATACTGCCAATTTAAGGCTGATGAATTTGCGCTCACCGTCAACTCCTGACTGTAGAATTTCTTCAAATGTTTTTGGACGTTAGTTATCTTGTCCTCGTACCTCTCTTCAATTAGAGTCCTCTCTGCCTCCAAGGTCTCACTGTGGGGCAAGAAGACAACTGCATTCATTTCAAATACCGGCATTCATCATAGTTTTAATGTGTCAGCTGTTATGGGGTATCTTTTTAAGGAAAAATAAAAAAGGAATGGAAATTATTTATTTTTCTAGAATTGCTAGAAAGTTTGGTTCAAAGAGGATTGTTGGTTTCAGATCTAAAACATTGTAATGCTACGTTCACACCAAAAGCGTTGCGAATTATTCGCGCGAGTAGATTACATGCAAAGTCAATGCACAGACACAAATTTCAGCCGGGCGGCGCAAAGCAATAATTCACGTGACACTGAGTAGTGAAAGCCAATCAGCGTTAAGATGCTCTGCCCGTCGTCACCGCCGTTGCTGAATCCAACGCGGCCGTCATTCAGACTCTCTTCCTGGAGCTGTGTGCCTACGGATAATATTATGAACCCAGACACGGGGGCGTTTGTTGTTCCGACGTTTGTGGAACTTCCACAACAAGTATAAAGCAGAACTAGTGGTTATTTCAATGGCGGAAATAGTAACTGTTTTTAACGGAGCAAAGCCACAGAAATAAGCCACGCCCCCTTTCCGCCACGAAAAAGCGAATGAGGCAAATTAACCACATAAAGTCGAGCGAGTAAACTTTTGGTGTGAACGTAGCATAAGACGTGCTTTTTTTTTTTTACAGGATACATGCAGGAATCCTAAAGTTGAAGTTAATACTCTTTAAGATCTTTTTTAAAGACCCTTTCTGTACATTTCAAAACCTCATCCCCGCTTTATGTTCTAACTGCTTACATTAACGCAGTGGTTCTCAAACTTTTTGTTACGCCCCACTTTGGAAGAAAAATTTTCATGCACCCCCACAAGAAAACTTTGCAACCTGTGCAAAACAAAATGAGTGCAGATATGAGAGCCATCATGTTGTATCAGTATTAGTGGCTGCAGTGCTTTCCTCTACAAATCTTTTTAAAACCGGGTTGTAGATTTGATACGTCCGCTCTCAATTCATGCTCAATGTTGAGCTTAGATCTGTATTCTGTTTTGATAAACAATATCCTTAAAATATCATAGTATGTCAAAAAAAGGTTGTGTAAAAATCATAAAATGTCAGAGCATTGATATTTGTGTGAAATTGTTGTGATAAGTATATGAATTGAGTTACTGCGAAAAACGTGTTATATTTACTGTGACCTTGACCACCAAAATATAATCAGTCCATCCTTGAGTCCAAGTGGATGTTTGGGCTCAATTTTAAGAAATTCCCCCCAAGGCGTTAGTGAGATATCACAGTCACGAGAATGGGATAAGCAGCATAAAAGTAATCATATAGTACGGCCTAAAAAGTAGCAGTATGTCATAAATATGTCACAAAAAAAGTCCATAGTATGCCATAAAGAAAGTCTTTGTAACGTTTGCAATAAAATGTCAATGTCATAAATATATTTATTTAAAAATGTAAGAATAGCAGGTCATGAATGCTGCCTCGTTCGTATTAAATAGACCACTTAAACAAAGCAAACACACACCTGAAGCCATCTTGCATCCCAGAAATGACCTCCATCATCTCAGAGACCACCTGCTCTCTCACGTTTGCCTCAAGAACATCTTTCTCGTCCCGCTGGCGCTGCACTTCTCTCTTCAGCACATCGATGGCCTGCAGCAAAGCCTTAATAAAGCACAGTCAGCTATTAGGAACACTGGACAAGTGGCTGTTCATTTTTTTACTGCTTTTAGTTGATCCTAAGATATAATCTAGACAAAACACAACCGTTGAAAGCCTTGATGGCAACATTGTATGACTGCTTAATATATTTATAAATATAGTTTTGTAAAGTAAAGAAAACTGGGTATGGGAGTTGAATAAATATCTAACCATCACATATGATGTCAGGGGCGCTTACCTCAGTATTTAACATGGTGATATCTCCGTCTTCAACGTCACTCTCATCCCCTTCCTCCTCCATCACTGAGTTGTCATTACCATTTGCTGTTGGCTCACGCAGAAGGGACAGGATGTAGGCCACTCTGGTCTTTGTGGACGGGCCATGCACCAGCTGAAATGATACAAGGGATATCTAATTTCTCCTTTTTCTTTGGTCTCACATGGAAGACTTATCAGTCACAAAGTTGTACGAAACAAGAGGTTTTTGTTTTTTACTTGAGTAGCAATAGCGGAGAATTTGAGGGCTTGGAGAGTCTCGTCGTAGATGGAGGCACATGGGTTGATGTTGACCACCATGCTGGACGTTCCTCTGCCACAGAAGAAACCCTGCAGGACTCGGGTCATTTTACTGTCCCTGAAGGGCACCACTTGAGGGGGTCGCGATCTGACGAGGTCATATAACGTTTTTAAAATAAAGCTCTTTCTCAAACAGATCATTCCAATATCTTATGAGAAAATAAATGTGTTGTATATGAAGCACTTGGCAACACTGCCTGACATGATATTAAACAATATTATCATTAGATTGTGAATTGCAGAAAAATTAACATTACAAAAGCTGACCAAGTACATTTGACTTGGGAACACAAAAAAAGTATATATATATATATATATATATTAAAAAAAAAAAGAGTTATGTACATTTTCATTATTTACTACTACGAACACATCAAGAGAGTTCACCAGTGGTGTACGGTCTCTCCAAGTTATGGTTAAACACGTACTTGTTGTTCTGGTTGTGCCTCAGAGCAGCAATACAGCGTCCCAGTGTTAAAAGGGAGGTGTTGATGTTGTTGGCCTCCTTCATCCGCTCACCATTACGCTGCTCTTTACAACGTTCAGACCCAGCCAGATCACAAACCGTCAATCTGAAGAGGGGAGAGTGCAAGATGATGTTTTATTGCAAACTCAAAATATACCAAAATCAACCAAAGCTCAAATTTAAAGTCGGTAACTGAAGGTTAACTTACTCGCTGATGTGCGTGGCCTGGGCTGAATCCGTCTCTGGACGGACGTGCAGGACACGGATGGAGAAAACGCTGTGGCTGAGTAGGCGATACATTTATTACAAGAGATGCAACAAGTGTGCTCCAAACAGATTTATCAAAATATGCCAAAAGTTGAATGTGCTCTTACCTACGGCTGGAGTTTTGGTTGAGGTGAGTGCTGGCAAAGCTCTGGTTGCGACGTCCAGCCTTCAGAATCCTCCAAGCTTCCTCGGCACTGCGGACCTGGATCCAGGCAAGGTCTGGTATAACAAGTGGAAAAAGCAAAAGAAATGTACGCTAGAAATCGGCAGCAGCAACAATAAAACACTTTTGATGTGCTACTATACAGATAGTAATAGTAAAAAAGCAAACACACCGTTTAAAGTATGTTATCATCTACAGCGGTGTTTTTAATATAGTGGTGTTTCACTTGCACCCAAAGAAGCAGGCTACAGTTTATAACGTAATTTCCTTCTTAATTAAGTTTAACATGCATCAGATGTGAGAAGCTGCATACTGGGATTGAGCTTCCACACACACACACACACACCATACTAATTAAACAAATTTAGAAACATCCTTTCTGTGAATGAGTAAGTGTTACCTTTCACATAAGGGTTTCCCTGCTTGTCGTCACTGAGCCGCAGCGTGATCCTTTTTCTGGGCTGCAGGGAGGGCGAAGCGTCCAGTAGGTCGTACAGGAACTCATTGTAGATCTCGTAGAAGGCCACCCAGATAGAAAACTGCACCCCTTCCGCCAGATCATCTGCTCCACTGTGTGAAAGGCTGTCAGGCTCCAGACAAACACTGTCAGTGTCTGCAAAAGCAATGTATGATGTTCTTTTAAAAGAAAAGGCTTTTACAAAAGGCAATACTGATTTTAATTAGGAAACAGGTTGATTAACGGTCAATATATACATTTAACAGGTTCACTATTTGAGCTATACAGTCAAGACGCACCACGCCAAGCTCTGTGGCACCAAGTCTGTGTATCCGTCTGTTTCGCTCACAGGACAAATTAAAGAGCAGACGAGAAAGCAGAAACATTTGTATTTAAATGTTTCAATTCAGAATCAATGCGTCATCTGATGAGTCTTTATAAAGACTGCTGATCAGACAATTTAGAACAAATATTGGCTGATAATGGTCGTTGACCAATTGACCAGAGCACCTGTGACCTGATCAGAATGCAGCAATAAACTTCAAAGAAAATACAAGACATTTACAACAGAAAACATCAAAATTGGATGAATATAGCTTTTCCAAAAGGCAGCCCCAAAGCTCACTCAGTCAATGGCGCACCAGAGTAAGAAAAGCAACTTTTGTACGTCTCATCATTTTGCGTTTTATTACTTAAAGATTAACCAGTTACTGGAAATACTGACTAATGGATGCAGGGTTCTGTTTCTGTTCTGAACTGGATGTATACTACAAATGAAATGCAATAGGCACGAGTAATATAGCAATCTTGTTGACATAATTGCGTTGTCTCGTACTATCTGTAGTTGGTCAGCAATACCATATAAAGTTGTCCTACACTATCCACCCTCAGAAATGCTACTGGCATTCAGCTAAACAATATGTGTTGTGTATGCCGTTTAACATACTTCCACTCCCAGTAAAAGTACTTGCATTTGATCAAGAGCATATTTGAAAAATGTGTGACAGACTTTAAAATGTCTCAAATGTGTCTCCACTGCTGTCCTCCTCACCTTCAAGCTGGGTGGCAATGTTACTTGTAGAGGAGAGTCCTCCAATGCCGCTGTCCCAGATTGAAGTGTTACCACCTCGACGAGAAGTCAGATTCTCATTCTGCAACAACAACAACAACAACAACAAAAGGACGTCAGCTCATATCTGTGTGCAAGAAGACATTCTAATATTTCTAATTCTTTATGAGTAAACCAAGACAGCACAATAGACAAAACAGTAAAAAAATAAAATTAAGTTAATTGGTCATCTCAGCTCACTTGTCACACTTACCTAGAGAGACACATGACCGTCTTTTCCATTAATAAGACATAAACAAACTATTTTTGACACTACTTCCTTGGTTGTTAGTGTCATTTGCTTTCCATAGAGAGGTACACAGACATATTTGGAGATCGAACGCATTTTATATCTGGAGCACACTTATGGTGAGTCATGTAAATTTAGCTGGACATTTTGCGGTCTTAAAACGTTTACCTCTTTAAGCAGAGAGTTTCTGCGGATTTCCTCCACCCTGATCTCTCCGGAGTCGAGCTGTCTCACATCCTGATTCATGACAGGCTTCAGGTCCATGGCACCATAGAGGCGACCCTGCAGTTTCCTGAACAGAGATACCAAAGCCCGGGGCAGGAGGCCGGCCTCTAGACCACTGCCTGCAGGTCAAAGTTTGAGAATTTACATTTGTATTCTAGGCACTTAACTGGCCACACAAGCGTTGAGAATGTTATATCTGTATCTCCGATCATTCCACAGAGCTGCAAACACAACATCACAACCGAACCAGAGCTTTATACTGATGTGTTCAAGGTGTTTTACCTTGTATAGTGTAAGTCTTTCCAGAATTGGTGACACCATAAGTGTAGAGGAGCCGGTTTTCTCCTTGAAGCACATCTTTCACCATCTTCTTCATTGTGCACTCATAAAACTGTTGCTGTGTAGTCTCTGGCCCAAAAATCTATGAAAGATGGGTGATAACAAAACATGAGTATGTGGCTTTATTTACTTCAGGATACTCGTTGTTGTTTTTGTTTATTACTGACATTGGTTGTATGTCCTTGACTAGCAATACTTTAGTATTTAACCAAATGCACAAGCGTGATTCTACCTTTGAGAAACTAAACTTGTGCATGCTCTGGGTGATGCCCCTCTCTGCGGTCCTCATGTTCTGAGATTCTTTCGGAGCTTTGAGCAGGAGTGTTTCTTCATCTTGGACAGTCACACAACCCTAAAAGAAGAGTGAACCGTGAGAACAAATGTGTACTAAAAACAATAAATGCATGTAATCAACCCACAGAATCGAAGTCTTACCTGGTCTTCTTCCCTCTGACTCTCGGTCTCAGTAAGCGGCCGGATGCGCAGAAATACCTTCACCCTCTCTCTGTCCCCTTCGTCACAACTACCGTGTCTCACCGCTGCAGGTTTCACTGCTAGTTTCTAGAGACACAAATTTTAAAACATTTTTATGTTTCGTTGTCTATATTGAATAATTTAAAATCGTAAGAAGAAGTCAGCAAGTCAATGTTACAAATATAGGTTTCAAAACATTTAATAAAAGGCTTTGTATGCATTTGTGTTACACCTTAGAGATACTCACTGGGTCTGCAATGGAAGGACGGGTGTCCAGGCCGGGAGAAATGACAGAGAGCTCAGATAGACATAGTCTCGACAGGCCTCCATGCTCTGCTGCCGTTGACTGAAACACAGCCATTTCCTCGTCCTCATCAAAGGTGTATCCACATGGGGAGGACAAAGTCAGCGCCATGCTTACCTGTTGCAAAAGGAAAACTTGTGATGAGTGGGAAGTTGGAATGAAGAAATTGCAACTGTTTAAAACCTGTCCTTCTGCATATATTCTCAGGACCAGATTGTATCAGGATACAATAAATGTAAATAAATAAATAAATTATAATACTCAATAAGACTTGTCTCAATTCCTCTCACACACACAAATGCCCCACACCTCTTATTAATTAAAATAAGGGTGTGTCATGAAAGTGTGTGTGTGTCATGAAACAAGACGAGTAAACACACAGAAACTGGGTGAACCTACTTTGCCATGCAGTCTGAATGTAAGACTAGTCAAACAAGAACATTATTTCACAGGCTATCACCTGTCTTGACAAGTTTAGTACTGGTGCAGAAGAATGACATCATTGGTATCAATACAAAAAAAAAGAAGCGCTTCTCTGCGGTTTAACCAGCCTTCTTATAAATCCCAAACCAGATGTTAAACAGTGGCAGTAAACACAACAAAAGGCTTATTACTGTGCTCTATTCAGAGTTAACGTAAACAAGACATAGTGTCTAACAACAGTATTAATGGCTACGTCTATGTCCTGGCTGTCCCTCGCAGAAACTAACACCAGAGAGCACGATGCACGATAAATATAACGCTATCTATGTATTTTAGTAAAAGAAACGAGGAACTATATTAAGATGAATGGCATGTAACGTAATATTTGTATATATTATGTAAGACAATGCAACATTTTGGGATTAACGTTCACTGGTATGCGTATGAGTAACATACTAACGCTAAATACAGAGAATACTTAGAGTTAACAGCTAGCTAGATTAACCTAACGTTGCATTAATTTAACTTAACTTACCTCGAAAGTGCGACGAGCGGCTGGATTCGAGTAAGGTATATTATTATAACGTTAAATGTTCTTCCGTTTCTGAGTATATCGCCAAAAGTCAAGTTACTTACTTGACAAAGAACCGGGGATACATTTGTATCAAAAACACATGGAAAGAGCCTATTGCTTCTTCTCGCTATCGAAACACTCTGAGCCTCAGCTGACTTATTTTACCCGACTGCGTTTGGTTTTTGAACAATGCGCTTCCCCTCCGGAGCGAGTCGCTCATTGGCTAAAGCCGGCGACGTCGCGCTCAACGCATCTGACGCAACGCAACGTCAACCGTGACGTCGACAAAGCGGAAGTATCGCGTTAAGATGGTTCTACTCCCTCCCTTCAACAAAACGTTACGTGATCATTCGTGTTTAGAGACGCTCTCGTTGGTTCTGAAAACGGGACGTTGTCGTCAGTCTGCCTTTTACTGCTTTCATGTGAAAGCAGTAAAAGGCTGAAAACCACGTGTCTTCTGACTAATTATGACTTTCATCATAGTCTCAGATTCAATCCATCCATACAAATGCAACACCAAGAGTTTGGCCAGCAGATGTCGCTTTGAAATCAAAAACACCCTTTGAAATCAAATGCATCCAAATTGTGAACAATCAGTGCTTCAGGAAGCTTCGTTTACCAAAGTATAAGCTAAGCGCCCCACTGAAACTGTAATTTATTAAACTAATACCCCCTTCAGGAGTTCCTATTACCCGTTTAAAATAAATGTGGCATGAAGAAGGGAGGAGAAAGTAATTGTATTGTATAGAAAGTAGAAGTAAAGACAGGAAGAGGACGACAGAGAAGTGGAGACTTCCCCCAAAATTAAAATGTCATGTTTATTTCACATGCACACCACACAAATTGTTAGCCTACATTTTACATGATAATCTAATTGATACAAATATGTTAAACACTGGATGGGGAACACGATGGAGAACACAGGCTACATTAGGAATCCTGCAGTCGACAAACAGTTGAGGAGCTCAACAATATAAATCCTTGCCACTAGCAATATAATATGGCACACATGAAACAGCAAAAGGCATATATGTGAAGCAATTCTGAGTAATATGACCATGTCACCTATAAAGAAACAGCAGGGAAGTGAAACACTGGATTTTATCTGAACAAACATGGTGTATTGATAACAAAATAATGAATTACACATTGCAAGAGCCATATTTAATAACATCATCTACCTCGGAGGTATGAGCTGCATGTTGTGATTTGGCACTTAGACAAAGTACTTCAATAGTTGCTCTTAAACCTCGAACATTGCTCTGTTCTTTGCAAAATTGAACAGCCTGTAATGTATCAATATCAATAACTGAAACACAATATTGCATGGAGCCTCATTCAGGGATATGGTCAGTGTGAATTATACACAAGTGTGTGACTGCAATTTTTATTAGCTATAAAAGTAAAAAATAAACAAAATAAAACTAACGAACAACTTTTTTTTTCTCCAGACATTCAACTTCTTAGAACACACAATACAATTTGAGGTCAGAGGTTGTGACTGAAATGTGTATTATATTCTTACCATATTTAACTTTCTGAATCCATGAACAAACACCATATCGGACATTACTGGCCATTTTGTAAATATATGAATGAAAGCATTTAGCTTTTCTTGATGATTCGCCTACCTGTATCAGTAAACCTGCATGTCACATTGTTTAGCCATTAAAGTCTTCTCCTGGTTCAAAGTGTTGCTCCATAGTGGTGGTGATGCTGTGAATACTAACGTGGTTGTGTGAATTTTGGAGCCTTTGTTTCTGCACACTGTGCTGAACACCATAACAGAAGTAGATGATTAAACCTGTTTGAAGAAAAATTACATCTCCTATGATCATGTTTGGTATTTTGATGCCTGTGTACATTTTGCTTCAATGAAAATGTGTATTTTATAGTGATGTTGATTCACTTACCTATTGCCATCCACACCGCATAGCGGATCCATGTGTCCGATCCAAGTTGAACCATAAGATAGACGTTGACAAAGGTGCTGAAAACAGGAAGCAATGGCACAAAAGGAACCTGGCCATATGAAAGAGCAGAATTATTATGACAATAATATCAAAGCAATGAAAAGAAGTACACAGTTGCAAGAAATCTGTGAAATGTTACTGGTTGGGTTTTTTTCTTCTGTTGGGACTGATTTCCTACATTTAGTAATTATGATTTCAGCAATTTTGTATGTATATCTCTAAATGTGCACTTTAAGAAAGATGAGGCATACCATGAAAGCAGCTTTGGTTGTGTTCTGTGGTTGTCTCCAGATGATTAAAGTAATGAGGACTAGCATCAGTGCGATGGTAGAGACACAGAGTAAACTCCACCACTCCAGGGCCTGCAGGGAGTCCACACCCTGAGATATGACGAGGCTTAAGATGATCGCTAAAAAGACTGAGGAGAATGATTGTTAACAATCGTCTATACTGTATAATATTCAAGGATGGGGCTGAGATCACTTACTAATACAAACAGTCAAAAGAGACACATTCTTTGATGTCCGTGAGGTGACTTGTGAAGGAGGAAATACGACTCCATTAACTGTAAAGGGTTCTGGTTTGCTGAAGCTTGAATCCTCGCTGAGGTCTCCTTGGTACCTGTGAAAGTGAGGAAATGTGAATAAATACACCCAAACATAATTTATTTCTAAATTTTCATTTAGCTGTGACTTAAACATGGAATCCGTGGGTTTTATTCCTGTTTCTTTGTTTTTCCTGGTTCATAATAATGAATTGCATCCATATGTATAATACAGATCAATGTCATCTTATTTAATGATCTTTTGTCATCACCAGTAAAGGTAGTTAAATGGAAGAAAAATGCATTCTTACAGTATAAGCTCCAAAGTATCTGCCAGCTGTTATAAAGGAACAAAGTGTACTATTCGCTCATGAACCATTTTCCATCAACGACACCAACATCACTCATAAACATCACAAACAAACATGGTAACTTTTAAGCTTAGAGTAATACTATCACACATATGTTCATTATCATGCATCTTACCTTAATATGAGGATACATATGGCAACAAGTGTGTAGGCAAAAAGGGTCCCAATCGACATCATGTCAACGAGCGCCTTCAGGTCAAACAATAACGCCATGATAGCTGAAAAGACATTAATAATAATGACAAGAGTAATTCACATGAACTTAAATAATGTATCTTGTGCTAATTTCAGGTCATCATATTTCAACTCTAGCGCTATGTTCGATACTGCTTTAAAAGGAAAACATTATCTTCTCACCAAATATTTCCCCTCAAATAAAAAAAGACATTTAGATGTTTAGAATGAGTGTAGTTTACATAAACCATTGAACTCCTGAGGTCGAAACAGGAAGGTGTTTTAAAACAAAACCATACTTATCTTTCAGAAACAAAGAAAAGCTTTAAAACGATCATAACTTGTGTTGGCAGTCTTACCTGCTACAACCCCTGAAGCCAGGGTCGCTATAACAGGACTTTGTCTTTCACTCAATTTACTGAGAGGTCTGAAGAGAAGTCCGTCCCTGGCCATGGCAAAGAGCACACGGGGCATTGGAAACATCGATCCTAGTAGGCTGTGGGAAAAGTTATTCATGTTATTTGCTTTTGTTTTAATCCGTAATAGGGATTCCAGTTATCTTAATTTACAGGAAGTACATATGTTAGCCAAGGACAAGGACAATGAAAGAATCTAATTGAAATTGAAATTGAAAATAAGGTAAATCCAAGGAATGATTGATTTGCAGAGTTGAATTGCTTTTCATACCTTGTTGACAGTGCACAAAGGGATCCCACAGACACTACATACTTTGCAGGGCCCCAACCGATGTATGTAAAGGCCACGGGCAACGGGCTGTGAACACTGAGCAAATAGTACGGCATCATAAGAGTCAGGGCAGCAGACACACCAAAGTAAGCCAGAAAGCAGATGAGGAGGGATGCCACGATGCCGAGTGGGATCGACTTCTGAGGGTTTTGAACCTCCTCTCCTGAAGAAAATAACACATCATTACTATATATTGTAGTAACTTATTCTTCTAACTCACACAGGCTCCAATTTTGCCCACTGAAAATTAATATAAGCATAGCCGGCCAATCACGACATGCCTACCCGAATATGTACGGGCCCCAGAGTATAGAACATAGCATACATTGCTGTTTGCCATGCTTTTTGTCTTCAGCACCCACTGACTGCTCACGTCCACGGATGGAGTCAAACCTCATTGCCGGGACGGATCTTCTCAACGTTTGATTTCGGGTGCCTCGGCGCAGACCATGCAGAGAGAGGTGTTCATCAGCCACCTGCCTGCCCGGCCTGTTGAGCGTCGCCCAAGATTTGACGCCAGCGTCTGTGGGATTACCTCACTATCGACTGGAGGCCTCTGTTAGTGTTGACTGACCCCAGCGTTGACTGTCATTTAGGCACATGAGTGTATGGTAGCTGTGATTGACCAGACTCAAATTGGATGCTAAGAAGCATAAGTGACTGGTTAACATTCCCCCCAGAGAGAGACATACCGTATTGGGAGTCGCAACAACACAGTTGAGCTCATACGTCACGGTGTACACGGACGCATCCCCAACAGGGATGGACCTAACTCACAGCAGTGTATGCTACGTTATAATCTCTGGGGCCGCACATGTTTGGGGAGGCACGTCCTGATTTGCTGGCTACGCTTATTCAAATTTCAAGTTGGCGAATACCTGCTTGTGATTGGAGAAGATTATTACCCATAGATGCCACTAGAGGACTCTGCCTGTGCTTATAGACCGAGGGTCATCCTACAATATTGTAACCATGTATATCATGCTATGCCCCTGTATCCCCGCTCAGTCTTGCAGTGTACTGCATCCATGTTAGTTTACCTGTTGTGGCAATGCAGTCAAATCCAACAAATGCATAAAAGCATGTGGCAGCTCCTGCTAATGTTCCCTCAAAACCAAATGGGAAAAATCCGCCACTGCCATATATGTTTGTGTCATTCAGTGACGTGTAGTTTCTGCAAAGAGAAGACATGTTGATGCTTGGTCATGCAACGATAATCAACAAACTGAATGATACATATTTCAAACTTAAATTTAGCAAGAAAGGTCAACAATAGAAGCCTGAATATTACTGTTACTGTACAAAAAGTGAGACGTTACATGTGGGTGTGGCACAGTAGGGGGTGGAAACACTTTTCTTTTTCTTCATTATATAAAAAATAAAAGAACCCATACTCAAATCCATCTTGGAGAGACTCTTCACCGATGTACCAGTTGTTGATGTCCCCCTTAATGACTCCAGAGAGGATAACAAACAGCAACACCAGGACGTTAACTGCTGTAAAAACCTTATTTACAATAGCAGACTCTTTAACACCAAATGCAAGAACCCCTAGAAAGGAAACAGACAGAAAATATAACGTTGGTCATGAATACAATGGAACCTTGTTCATAAAAAAGATACTCAACATGCATTAAAAAATATATTATAAAATGTTATTATAATCTACTATTATTTCCTCCAGTGTCCACACATAAATTACAATACAAAATGCTTACACTTGGTTACAAGTCACAGGGGTTTGGATTATGAAACTTGCCTGCCAGGAGCATTATGAGGCCAGCTGCAAAGAAGTCTGGGTAGGGAGCCAATCCAGGTAAATTCATCGCAGCTTGTTTTCCCAGAGAGTTGGCAATGACATTTCCAATGAGATCGTCAAAGGTCCCACTCCATGCTCTGGCAACACTTGACGTCCCTTAAAAACAATTTGTTTTAGATTTGAGGCTCATTTGAAAGTTTAAGAGGACAGACGTATTTCCAAGATACTTTTCCAAGATGACTATTAAACATCCTCCACACGGAGTAAATTTATTTCAGAGTGTGCCACTATCTTTACCAATGACATAAGACAGCAACAAGTTCCAGCCAGTGATAAAAGCCCATATCTCTCCCACAGTCACGTAGCTGTAGAGGTATGCAGAGCCAGTCTTGGGAACACGAGCTCCAAATTCAGCATAGCAAAGTCCAGCAAAGACGGAGGCCACCGCTGCAATCAGGAAGGCGATTATGATACTGGGCCCGGCCACGGCTCTGGCCACTTCTCCCGACAACACGTACACACCGGCCCCCAGCGTGCTGCCGACCCCCAGGGCCACCAGGTCGAGGGTAGTCAGGCATCGCTTGAAGTTGGACACCTCTCCTTCAGGCTCCAGAGGTTTCCTCCGTGACAGGCTCTGCAGGAATAGCAGTATCTTTGCACCAGACATCCTATTAATCAAGACATCGTGTTTCATTGATCACTCAAGATAAAGCAACACAAAAATGGCTAGACCATTGCTGGAAAATAGCAGAGATTGGGATTTTACATAAACATAACATTTTACATTTAGTTTACAGCTATTCAAAACATAGCACACAAAACAGACTCAGTTACATGTACTCGAGAAAATGTTAAATGTACCGGTAAGCACTTTTCCAAATCAAATGTTACACAAATGAAACCATGTGTAACTTAAATATTATCCTAATCCTCTGCATGTGTCTCGTTAAAGTCAATTTTATCAGAATACAAGTTCAGCTATTGATTAAAACAAATATTGCAATTGGATCAAAGTGATGACATTTACATGATTACATTTTCACAATGCCATCACATGATTTTACAGTTTGTGCTGTAAAATTGCTGTAATGTCTTTCAGCCAAGAAATTACTATAAGATCACATTCAGTAAGCTGCAAGCACAAACACACACTGGCACCCACAGTAAGTAATTAAAGGTCCTTGTTTATGAAAAAGGAAGAAATTAAAGTAGGTAGTCATTACTGTACATTTTATAATTTACTATTTACATGATGTATCCATTATTCGTCACTAACTACATGTGGAGTCATTTGATTACATTTAATTGGATATTTAGAGCAAAAACAAATTGATTATATTATATAAAAAAACTGAGATCATATCCAGTAGATTATATGCCGATTCTTATCAGTAAGACATTCTTACCTTTCCAGCTGAATACCGCAGTAGTGTGACCACACACTACCTGTGAGGATAAATCCATTCACTGTGAACTCTTTGCTGCTCAACATTTTTGACACATTATGTTACATTTCAGACATACGTGCCATTTCTGAAAAATACAGGTTACGAATGATTTTTTTAGGGCACGTCTGCAATGTCAAACAATAACACACATTTCAGAAAGCATGGAGGCCTTTACGCTGAATTTTACTTGAATTTTTTAAATGAACAAATTAAACAGACTCATTTTGTATTCATATTTTTACAATAAAACACAACAATAATAATAATAATAATAATAAAACCATGATTGGCATTAAAACATGAATTATACATGTCTTGATTGACACAACAAAATTGACACTGTTGAGAACTAAGTGATGCTGTGACTTTGCTTTTATGAATTAAACTAATTCAAACATTACAAACATTACACAAAGAAAAGGTAACCCTTAGCATATTAATGTATTACTAATTATAATTAATTTAAACTCAAAGTTTAAATGATTTATACATTTTCAGATGACTGATTTTATTATTTAGAAAGTGATTAGTTTCAGTTTGAATTATAGTAACTTTACAAAGAATGGTGATATGACTACAAAATATGGGTATCCCTTGGCTTAGTACTTTTTAACACCCGACTAATCCTTCGACTGAATCTTTATAATTGTGTTTGTGTTTGATCATCCACATGAAGACACTGTTTCCAGCTCTGCTAATGCATGTTCCGGAAACATTTGAGTATTTCTGAATCTCCTTCTGTTGTTCAAACACCTCTCACATGTTGTGGTCCAACTGTGCTTTTCTTTATCCAGTTAAACTCTATCACTGATGGAGAGGTGGATGACTTTTTTCCGGCTGTGACAAATAAGAAACTTTGAGTAAGGTTAGAGTGCATACTTTGTATCCCATGTGCCCGATGTCTCGAGGACACACAGCTTTGGGTCGTGCCAGAGATAAGTCAACATGTTGTAAAGTAAAATTGTTTTCACAGGAGACATCTGCTCAGCAACAAATTGAAGACCCGTTCATCAGAGCATAAGGAGGCAGCTAATTGTTTGAGGAACATAATGGTGCGATCCACTGCTTCCAGGGCTTCCTGGCATCATGCTGCAGCTCTTCTGGCAAAATGCAATACAAAAAGAAAAAGATCACTGACTGTCATGAGGATCAAATCTGAGTGTAGGTGACAAGAATACTGAGAAACGTGTTATTCATTGATACAAACATAAATAAAAATAGCACTGAGGCAATTTTGACTTAATTTGAGTAATGCAAACGCAAACATCCAGTTAGGCCTACACAACTTAAAATACACATCTATGAAAGCCGTAGACAAAGATAACTTTTACCTTGTGTCTCTTTTTTTTTCTCATATTCTAAGCTAGCATGCATGATTGTGTTTGTTGTAATTCTGTGGTAATAGTTGATAATTTCTAAAACCTCTCCCACTTTAGATTGCGATGACGTTCAGGCGGAGTGAACTGGGTAGACTTCATTAGCTGAAGGAAATGGACTATCCCTCTCCCTGTTAATGATTCATCTGCAGAAAGAGGTTCAGAGGCTCACACTATTGTTCAGTGAATTCATTCAACACCCTGGATATTTTAGGAAAAAGACCTTAAAATCGGCATATGCCTGCAGATGAACTTTTTCATTTAAATCACGCACTCAGGAGTTCAGGTGGTAAGTTTGATTCTGTACTATTTTACATGTTTGATGTTTTATTGTTTTTATTTTGGCGTTAAAAAGCACTGAATAACTGTTAGAGAGTTAGAATTCAGCCATCGTCAGCTTACTTTTTGATTAAGTTTTGACTAAGAATGAATCTGTTATTTAAAACAGATGGTAATATTACGACAATTACTATGCGGATTTAGCTTTTTAAACATTTGTATGTTTGTATCTATTTTTTATCATTTCAGAACAGGTAAAAAGTGTGTGAGTGGTAATTTGGGTGTTTTAATCATTGTTATTGAAGAAGAATACATGGGGGAAATTGGATACTAAATTTGATACTGGATGATTATTTGATTATACTCTACAAAAAAAATAAGTTTATTGATAATTTAATGCAAAATATGCTTTCCATCCAAAATGATGTCATGAAGAAAATGAAATAGATTTTATAAAGCTGTGCATAGACCTCAATAATGTTTAATATGGCAAACAGTGGCTCTTTCAGCCGTTAGTCACTTCATTATCACAGCTCTGCCCCAGCATTTTTCCAGCAGTATTAGCCAGATGCAGCAGGCTTCTCTCCATGGTGACTGGCTTCACTGGCCACAGCATGAGACCGAGCACTTAAAAGAAGGAGGGTCATTAGAATGTGACTTCACTCATGTATGTCCACAATCTATTTCAGTTCAGATGGATATTTCAAGCAGCATCACTGCAGCGTTACTGAGGTGTGAAATGTTCAAATGAATCTTCTTAGAAACATTACCAGGTCAGCCAGCTCTTAAAACACTTTTCCAAACTCTTAAAAAAAAACATGTGTAACTGCGTAGCCCTGTTCGAGAATAATAGCCTCGGGTCATGTTGGTTTATAACACCATTTTGCCCTCTCTCCCTGTTTATATGGGAAAGTGAGCTCAGTGCTTGGGGTTTATTGGGTGGCGTCCACAGACATTGCATAATTAAGAAAAAGAAAAGCATCTCAAGCTAAAATATAGTTTCCTTTTCTCCATGTATTTTTATTTTTTATTGAAATATATTGAATATCCCATTTGTATCCCATTTGACAACAAAAGTATGATATGTTTTTTCTCTTTTCTCTACAGTCAGACAATCTCATCAGTCCAAACATGAACAACACAAAACAGCGCAGCAGGCAGATTGATGGGAGAAGATAATACTGAGAATACCTTCACTCGGAGGAGTTGTAGAGAATAATCCTACGCATTAGAAAGAAAAGAAAGATGAGACTAGTTCTGTATTACCTGATAGTGTTGGGGTCCAGTTATGTGATTTCAACCTATGGGCCCCATCAGAGAGCACAGATGACTGGTGATATTTTGCTCGGGGGTCTTTTCCCCATACACTTTGGAGTTGCATCCAAAGACCAAGACCTCGCAGCTCGGCCCGAATCCACACAGTGTGTCAGGTAACATTTTGAGACCGGTTTACATGATTTGACTGAATGAGTGTGCTCAATTTGTCTAAATCCAATGCCTTTTTTTTCTTACAGGTTCAATTTCCGTGGTTTCCGTTGGCTCCAGGCCATGATTTTTGCAATTGATGAGATTAACAACAGCAGTACTCTCCTGCCCAACATCACCCTCGGCTACAGGATCTTTGACACGTGCAACACCGTGTCAAAAGCCCTGGAAGCTACGCTTAGTTTTGTGGCTCAAAATAAGATTGACTCCCTGAATTTAGACGAATTTTGCAACTGCACTGATCACATCCCAGCAACCATTGCAGTAGTCGGAGCAGCTGGATCCGCAGTCTCCACAGCAGTCGCAAACCTACTGGGTCTATTTTATATTCCTCAGGTGAGTAACTGATCCATATTGGTACCACATCAATGGAAATGTCACAAGGCAACACTGTCCTGAAAACTATGGAAACATAGTTTACTTGCAGTAGATAATACATTTTACAGGAAATGTAATGCCTCCTGGATGATGTGTTGTATCAACAAATTGACAAAACCTTTATATTAAACAATGATAATGAAGGAAATCTATATTACCTGAAATCTTTACGGTTTCAGATCAGCTATGCCTCTTCTAGTCGCCTACTGAGCAACAAGAATCAGTACAAGTCCTTCATGAGAACCATTCCTACCGATGAGTACCAGGCCACAGCCATGGCAGACGTCATTGAATACTTCGAGTGGAACTGGGTCATTGCTGTGGCCTCTGATGACGACTATGGACGCCCAGGGATTGAAAAGTTTGAGAAGGAGATGGAGGAGCGAGACATCTGCATTCACCTTAATGAACTTATTTCTCAGTATTTCGAGGATCATGAAATCCAAGCGCTGGCTGACAGGATTGAGAACTCCACAGCTAAAGTTATCGTAGTGTTTGCCAGCGGCCCAGATACCGAGCCTTTAATCAAAGAGATGGTGAGGAGAAACATCACAGATCGTATCTGGTTAGCTAGTGAAGCGTGGGCTAGCTCCTCTCTTATAGCTAAACCAGAGTATCTTGATGTTGTGGCTGGGACTATCGGCTTTGCTCTCAAAGCAGGGCATATTCCTGGCTTAAGAGAGTTCTTACAGAAAGTGCAACCAAAGAGAGACAGTCATAATGAATTTGTCAGGGAGTTTTGGGAAGAAACCTTCAACTGTTATCTGGAAGACAGCCCGAGACAGCAGGAAAGTGAGAATGACAGCACAAGTTTCAGGCCTTTGTGTACTGGTGAGGAAGACATCACAAGTGTTGAGACGCCGTACCTGGACTACACACACTTTCGTATCTCCTATAACGTGTATGTTGCAGTTTATTCCATTGCACAGGCCCTGCAGGACATACTCACCTGCACACCTGGACATGGACTCTTTGCCAACAATTCCTGTGCCGATATAAAGACAATGGAAGCATGGCAGGTAAAATGCAAATCAAAGCCATAAATTACAAAATCATATTTAAGGCAGTTTGAAGCATTTGAATGTGTGGTTCTGCCCCACAGGCCCTGAAGCAGCTTAGACATTTGAACTACACCAACAGCATGGGGGAAAAGATGCACTTTGATGAGAATGCAGACATGGCTGCAAACTACACCATTATAAACTGGCACAGGTCTGCTGAGGATGGCTCTGTGGTGTTTAAGGAGGTGGGATACTACAACATGCACGTCAAGAGAGGAGCCAAACTGTTCATTGACAAGACAAAGATTTTGTGGAATGGATACAGTTCTGAGGTCAGTGTTAAACAGTGTCATTGTTTTGTAGAGGATGTGCACATAAATGTATGTTTTGGTGTGTTTTCCTTTTCCTGGCATGATCTACTAATAATTATGAGAAGATAATCACTGCAAAGAAGGGAAACATTGACACCTTTGCAAATTTGCATTGTTACAATTGCTGCAGGGTCACTTAAAGCTACAGCAACTGGATTTGTTTGTCCTTGTGGGCAGCAGAAATCACTATAAATAGAACATTGACGCCTCATGAAATTGTTATGGCAAACATGTTGACAAATACTTTCTCATAATTTGCTCGTCGCAAACATTGGCCGTCTGGGCAGGAGGCATTCAGTGGCTTTACAAGTGCTGGAGAGCACTTGTAAAGCAGTGAGAGTGAACTAAACAGTAAGCGTGAGGGATATAAAACCAAAACAATGCAATTAAAAATATTAAAACACTACTACATTACTGCTTACACATTACACATGGCCATTTGATCTATTGTTCATGAAAACATATTAGTGCAGCTTTAAGTTACTATTGGAAATTGGGGACCTGGTTTATTTCTTAATCCTCTTGAAATCCTTTGGATTCTTCTTCTTACTATTTGTATTATCATTATGTAATAACAACAACAATAATAAGAATAATGATACTAATGCATTCATTAATACATTTAGAGGATATGATTCATGTCCTAAAAAAAGTGTCAAAAATCACCAGGTCATCTTTTATCTTCTTTTAAAAATATATATACCATTAAGAGTATATGAAGAAACTTTGCTTCATTGCAACAGGGGGCAATTACGAAGTCCATCACTCTACATTTTTTTAAAGTTGCATAATAAATTCACTCTAATCAAATACTACCAACATTTATTCACAGATTATTAGGTTTCTGGAGATGAAATGGAGTTGTATTTATAATTTAGCTTGCAAAAACAAAAGACTATCTGATGGGATTTCTTTGTTTGAATATAATTACCCATCTTGCTCCTGCTTTCTTGTTTTATTTTCTCTCGTGTTGACTTGATGAAATGCTCCTAAAATAGTTCACGCTTTTCCATCTCACTATTCTTTTCTAAATGAAACCTCACACCAATCACATCTGACTACCATTTACATCCATTATAAATGTATTTTCTGCTTTTTTTCATGTAATTGTTCTGTCTGTTTACATCCTGTAGGTGCCATTCTCTAATTGCAGTGAGGACTGTGAACCTGGTACAAGGAAGGGGATCATTGACAGTATGCCCACATGTTGCTTTGAGTGCACTGAGTGCTCAGATGGAGAGTACAGTAATCATAAAGGTATTGAGATGCCGAACATTCACAATCTCATATCCACTAACGTTACACCTGGCTAGTGTTGCACTTATAACACAGATGATTTTTTGTATCTCTACAGATGCCAGTGTTTGCACCAAGTGTCCATATAACTCTTGGTCCAATGGGAATCACACGTTCTGCTTCCTGAAAGAAATCGAGTTTCTCTCCTGGATAGAACCATTCGGGATAGCTTTGGCCATATGTGCAGTACTGGGTGTCCTCTTGACAGCCTTTGTGATGGGAGTCTTTGTCAGATACCGCAACACCCCAATAGTGAAGGCCACAAACCGAGAACTGTCCTACGTTCTCCTGTTCTCACTCATCTGTTGCTTCTCAAGCTCCCTCATCTTCATCGGAGAGCCAGAGGATTGGACATGCCGTTTACGGCAACCCGCCTTTGGGATCAGTTTTGTTCTCTGTATATCTTGCATCCTTGTGAAAACTAACAGAGTACTTCTGGTATTTGAAGCCAAGATCCCGACAAGTCTCCATCGTAAATGGTGGGGATTAAACCTGCAGTTTCTTTTGGTGTTTCTGTGCACATTTGTTCAAGTCATGATATGTGTGGTATGGCTTTACAATGCCCCTCCTTCCAGCTACAGGAATCACGACATTGATGAGATCATTTTTATCACCTGCAATGAGGGATCTGTGATGGCTCTTGGATTTCTTATTGGCTACACATGCCTCCTGGCAGCTATATGTTTCTTTTTTGCATTCAAGTCACGGAAACTTCCAGAAAACTTTACAGAGGCAAAGTTTATCACTTTCAGCATGCTCATATTCTTTATTGTTTGGATCTCTTTTATCCCTGCGTACTTTAGTACTTATGGCAAGTTTGTTTCAGCTGTGGAGGTCATTGCTATACTGGCATCCAGCTTTGGGATGCTGGCCTGTATCTTCTTCAACAAGGTCTACATCATCCTCTTCAAACCATCAAGGAACACCATTGAGGAAGTCCGATGCAGCACCGCAGCCCACGCTTTTAAAGTGGCTGCAAAAGCTACACTGAAACATAATACAGCTGCGAGAAAAAAGTCAGGCAGCATCGGTGGATCGTCTGCCTCGTCTCCGTCCTCATCCATCAGCCTCAAGACCAACGGCAATGACTGCGACGCGACTTCAGTAAAGCATAAGCCAAGGGTGAGCTTTGGCAGTGGAACAGTTACTCTGTCCTTGAGCTTTGAGGAGTCGAGGAGGAGCTCTCTGATGTGATAACATATGTGTGGAAACATCAGCATCATCTAACCCATTAATGGGGTGGGACTTTATTTGGAAATGCATTTATAAGTAGACCTTTTCATCTTCCCATTTCCTTAACAATTTGTCTGAAAGATGGCGAGTCCAAATGATATGCTGTACTTTACCTGTATCCTGTGACTCTTATTATTTTCAGCATTACCCTGATGTACACAAAGCTAATAGCAACCATTTTGTACAATTAAAAAAACATGCAATTAAATCTTGAAGTTGTTTTTTCTTTGGAGACTTTCAATAATATTTGGTGTGAACTTTGTGTCCGTCTGTCTATATCTATCTATCTATCTATCTATCTATCTATCTATCTATCTATCTATCTATCTATCTATCTATCTATCTATCTATCTATCTATCTATCTATCTATCTATCTATCTATCGTAACACACATATTGTAAACATTAAGACTAAGAGTAAACATATAGTCAGAACAAGTTTAAGTTAACTGACAAAATAATCCTCCATGCATTGGCAGCACAAAGACATGCCTATTGTGCCAATATTTGACCAGAGGACAACCCAAGCTCTTTAAAGCGGGGCAGGGGGATGTATGACTCACATTGTAAATACACAATTGCAGGATGTCGACTCAACGTTTCATACTTCGTAGGTTCTATTGTGATCAATCATAACTCAACAAAAGAAACGGATGAAGTCTGTCAACATGACATTGCCAAATGCATTCCACCTTATTTCGGGTGTACTTGGGTAGAACTGCGTGTGAAACAAATTAGACATATTTGTTTGGCTTAATATAAGAAGCATCACTGCTGTCATCAGTCAGACTAAACCACAACATCAAAAGTGTCCCCTTTCCAATTTAGACTCTTTCGTAATAAATCATTTGGGATTTCTTTGGGATATTCTGTATTTCTCCGTTTCCCTTTTCTGCATTATGTCTAATGTAGAAAAATTACAAATGTTGTCTTCCAGCTAACACAACTGAAATAACTTGAATTACTTTGAAGTACAACCACAATCTAGGATAAAAACAAATATGCTTGTATAAATAACTCAAATTCTCTCAGAAATATAGATCTGAATAAAAGAAAAAAACTGATCAAAACAATGAACATACTGATGGGACATTTTGGTGTAGATCTCTCAAAGAACTTTCTCTGCTTCCAGCTATCACAAGTCTCTGACAACTGCAAACAGTACAGGCCTATCTCACATGTTAATGTCATTCTCACAATAGGACTACACATGACCTAACAGTTTGGAGGAGGTATAGAGAAGAGGGAGGAGCGGCTCGGCTCTGATCCACTCAGAACTCAGTTACTAAGCTGTAACTATTTCCTGAGTAGAAAAGACTCTTCTTGGCCTATGAAATAATAATATAACTATTTTTACAACAATGTGAAAGGGGCCATTCTACATACATTAAGTATATTTTGATGTATACTGAAATTAAGTTATAATTATAAACACAACTTTTACTATATTTTGTACTTGTATTTATTGTAAGAAAATGATTTGAGTACTTATTTTTCACATATTTAACAAGTGAAGGCTCCTGCAATGTGTGTTGAGAAGAGAAATACATTGTGTTTGTCCATGCTCAAAATAAACATTTCCTAAGGTCTTTGGGAATGTGTATGTTGAATGCTGAAGCACAGCTGGACACAACTACCATGGTCCTCTATTGGCCAGAGGACAAGACCTTTATCCTCAAATCCAGTGTAGAGAGACCAGCTGTTGTATGTTTGATCTGCAGGATGGGTCTTGCATGATGGGAATGCTTGTCAGAGTCGTAGTCCTGGGCACAAGAGGAGTTTGTATAATGTATCCAAATAATTTACAATCATCAGTTATCAGTTAATGAAACAAAAGTAAGTCAAAGTTAGAGCAATTGTCACCAACGACGAGCTTTACTTTGAAAATTCCTTAACGGAAGTGTATATACAAAACATGCATGGATGTTATTATGCATCAAGCAAACCACCTTAAAGACTATAATGACTTCCTCTTTGTTGATGCAAACTTAAAAATGCAGAATAAAATACACAGATATTTTGAGGTATCTGCTGAATACGGAGCACATTTTCGCATAGTATTAGAGGATGTTACCCTTCAGAGTATCACCAATCATAGTAGTCAGCTAAAATGAGGCTACAAATCTAAACCCTCTATATATAAACGGTGAAAACATGTATGAACTCATGGGAAGAAATTGCTTTTTCCCCCCAATATGTGTCTGTATTTCTTTTTTCTTTTCTTTTCTTTGTTTGCAAGCTTTTAGTATGAAATACACCCAGCAGAAGTATTGTGTACTTATATTTACTTGACACTGGGTGGTAACATGGAATAACGCTTGTGTCACAAGTGAGATGCACCAACAAAACCGGTAACGTTAACTGTTTCATCCGTTAACCCAGATGTCGTGCTTGATTGCGTAAGGCGTGTTCGGGCTCCACGAGCTGCGACAGTCAGCTCAGAGCTTCGTGCTAACGGGTAACATAACAGCGCGTTTGACATCCGCATTCATCAGCTAGCAAACAGCTCCGTTATCTGAGCTCACCTGGGCACAGCTGCTGCCAGGTCGTTTTGTTACTGTGATTAAAAAAAACATGGACAGTAGACGTTAATCGGGAGAAGACGGAGCTGCCGACCGATGTAAAAAGGTAGAGTCCTGCTGAGGGTGTTTGTATATTATATAGCTTTATATAACGGTATATTAGTGTCGCTCGGAGCTAGTCAACGTTAGCTTGTCACTGTGTGGTCCCCAACTGAGAGGTTGTGTGTGAAAACTAGCTAGAAATAACAGAGAAGACTTGGCAGTAAACGGAAATAACGTGTATTATTGTGTCAGGTATTCATGGAGACAGCGTGTGTGTTTGTTTGGCAGCGTAACATCCGCATTCATGTCTCTCTCATTCTTGTTGTGTTATAGTAGTTAACGTTATATTTGTTGTTTTTGACGTAACGCTAGTTTTGAAATGAATGTGATACAATTTCCAAGAGCTAGATACGAGTTAAAACAAGTCATTTGGTAAGGTCACAATTTTGCTAGACATTTTATCTGGCATGTTTTAGAAGAATGATTAATTGATCCGTCGATGACTTAATTGACACATTCATCATTAACTATTAACTAGGTCAAGTGAAAAGAAAGATGAGACTCTGCAATGTAAGCTAATAGTACACTTTGTCTCGAGGAATAGAAAAAGACAGGTGTATAGTTACTGGGTGTTAAATTACCATTCAGAGAGCGTTTTTACTGATGTGTAACACAATTAAATGGTTCTGAATACAAAGGTAAAGGAACAATGAGGAACCCCAACACTTGTTTTTAATGTGTTTTCTAAGATAACATTTCAGGTGTTTTGGTTGTTGTAAGAAAGGTAATGGGGATATCTCCTTAAAACTAGCACCTGCCTTGTCAGGGTGCAGTTTTACATGATACTGTGTGGCAACAGAGGACCATTCATGTCACTAACTTCATTTCTTTCACAATCAATCAACAGTTTTTGGAGATCTGGAGTCCTCGGCCTCACCTCCTGAAACTGGATTTTGAAGGTTCAGCGATGGATTTTCACCAATAACTTTTCCTTAATTCACAGTGACCATATATTTGATACACTGTTAAGATCGGCATCATGTTTCATCACCATGAGATGACCGGTTATTGAAACTGTGGCTGTCGTTATATTTGCTTCAATGTCCTGCGGAGAGGAAACATCCTAAACTAGAACCAGCATCTACAGTTGACACTTTTACTGTTTCACATCAGTGCAGTCACACAGCTATGGGCTTCTGTTTGCCTGTGTGCAAGACTTTGCGGAGGGGGAAATATTTTCTGCTACTCTTTATCTCGCTGTCAGTGCTGGCATGGATCGCAACTTTTTCAGGCGAAACTGTGAAATACGCTCTGGTTTTCTCCGCCTCACCACAAACTCTTGTCCAAGCCGACAGTCTGAGGGATCCACTTAACACTGAGACAGCAGCACCCAATCGATTAGAAACTCCACCACCAAAGGTCGAATGCCCTCAGGAGTCTCCATTGTTACGTAAGTATTATTTTAGATTTAGCTGTTGTGTTTTTCACAAGTAATTTAAATCTATCAGCTTCTGGTGCCCTCTTAATAATAGGAATGGTATTGTGCTCCGTTTTACGTTTCTTTCTGTAAGTTCTCCACCTTTTTAAAGTGACAACATGACAGTGTAGATAACTTACTATAATAAACTATATAAGGGTATGTGCCAATCATTCATCTGTGATGTCACCTTGAACATAACGACTACAGCAGAGTGTGTAGTTTATCAAACCAAAATTAATGGTTGATAATAATATAACCATAATAATTAATGTGCATGATAGATGATTTTATATTTTGGTTTGTACGTACATGTTTGTCAATATTGTTGTCAGCATTGTCAACTCAAAACACTTGTGAATTGCATTTGTAAATGCTACATGTTGTTTGTCCAGTACAGGTTCGAAAAGGGAGCAAAAATAAATAGATTAACTGTGATATTTACTGCACTATAAATCATCTATAACAGTATAGTCACCAATATTTCTGGTTGAATTTGCTAACTTCCACAGAGGGAGCTGTGAAGCTGTCCTTTGAATCCTCTCTGACACTAAAGGACGTGGAGAGTAAAAACAAAGGAGTGACTGAAGGCGAGTACGAGCCCTCGGACTGCACGGCGAGGCAGAGCGTGGCGGTCCTCATCCCTCATCGCAGCAGAGAGAGACACCTCCTCTATCTCTTGAACCACCTGCACCCCTTTCTGCAGAGGCAGCAGCTACACTACGCCATTTACGTCATCCAGCAGGTATACAGGCTCCATGTCACGTTCTCTGTCATAGGTTTCACATAAAACCCATTCATGTTTAAGTTTCGTGCTTATAGAACTGAGAGTATTGATTTATGATATCAGAGAACTTATGTTGTAAGAATACATACTTTTTAAAATATATTTATTATTATTAGTATTAGCAAATTACTTAGTTGAAGTTGTTTTTAATTTAAGCTCACCACTGTTACAATTGTACTTGTTTTACTAATATCCATCTGACTTTATCAACCAAAAACGTTAAACTTGGCATAATTGTATATCAGTTCATATATCTCAGTCCCTGTTTACTTTCTTACAATCAAAAAGAAAAAATATAGACTTTTGACAAATGTGTTGCGACTGCACCCAAGTTTAGAGGAAGAAATGTGAAGAAATATGTTAGTAAAATGTATTGCATCACGATATATATATTCTTTTTTTTATTACAAAATGTCCTGCAGGTAAAACACAGAACTTGCCAGAAAAACAACTGGCAAGTTGAATTATTTTTCTCAAAATAATTGAAAAATCTGTTTCGGCCAGTAGTTTTCGTCAGTGCATTCATGCTATAACTTGTAGACTTAAGGACTTCATGAAAGCAACAACTCCTGTCCAGTCATGCACAAAAACACCGCTGCTGACAACAAAGAAACTAGTGAAGCTAAACATTCTCTAAAGCCAAAGGCAAATCATCTGCAACCAAACAATGTTCCTTGTACTCCAAGAAAAAAGGAACATTATTGTTAACTAGAAGGTTATAAATAGAGACATGCAAATTAACAGTTTGTCAGCACTGGTTACATTATTACTTTGAATGCATTGTTTAGCTATGATGGTCCAGCTAAGGCTGGGCCACATTGAGAAAATCAAATATCACCAAATACCTCAATATCGATATTACGATAATATTGTAGGTTTGACTATTGGTGCTTTACAAAATATTCAAACAAGGATATTTTTCATAAATAATCATCAGTAATGTGGATATATTGACTAAGTAGGTAAAAGCAAATAATTTAACAGCCAGAACAGTCTGGTATCTTCAGATAATTACATCACTTGACTGTAATGCAGCCTTTAAAACAAGGAAAAGACAACACAAATATCTAAGCCAATATCTCATATCACATCGATATATTGCACAGCCCTACTACAGCCACATTTATCCAGAGTAGTTTATTTTCTGCCTTGTATGAAATGCTTTATGATGTTTTGTTTCCCATGTGATCATGTGGTTCCATCCTGAAGCAGTCGCCGGCTTTCATGGTGATTACTTGTAAAAATCAACCATCAAAAAGTACATTAAATGCCTTCATATTCACTTGCTATGCAGTTTATTCTCCTACAATAGCCTGAATGAGATTCAATAACTGGTAGCATTAAATCACTTTCTGAGCTGCGGCTGTTCTGTAGATGACCCTATACTCCGATCCTCTTACCTATTAATAATCTTCTTTGTTATTGATCAAGCATAATGACACATCAGATACAACAAAAGAACACAGGCATCTACACTGAACTTTGAACTGTACAACAGCAGATCGTGAATTTGTATTGTGTCTTCTGTTGTTTTAAAGGCCGGTGATGCAACTTTTAACCGTGCCAAGTTACTCAATGTCGGGTATTTGGAGGCACTGAAGGACTACAGTTGGGAGTGCTTCGTCTTCCATGATGTGGACCTGGTTCCTGAAAATGATCACAATTTATACGTCTGTGACAATCAGCCCAAACATCTGGTGGTTGGCAGGAACGCCACAGGATACAAGTAAGTATGTGATTAAGAGTAATTCACTGCAAGCCATGAGTCAGCAGTCACACTTTATATTACCCATGTGAATAAACAACACAATGTTAATGGATGACAATCTCCTCTGGCCTGATATTATCTTGAATGCTCTGAGATAAAATCTGAACAAAGAACTTTGCTTTTTCTTCATATTCTTCCTCTCAGGCTGCGTTACAAGGGCTACTTTGGAGGAGTCACAGCTATGACCAAAGACCAGTTTCATCAAGTGAATGGATTCTCAAACACTTACTGGGGTTGGGGAGGAGAAGATGATGACCTTCGCATCAGGTGAGACGGAAACAAGGGAAAACAGGATTAATTGTTCTTTTGATCACATCTAGAACAGATGTCGTACTTTCCTTCAATAATTCACACGCGGGTCTGCTTTCTCAAACAGGGTTGAGCTCCAGAAAATGAAGATTGTGCGGCCGCCCGCTGATGTCGCTCGCTACACCATGGTGTTTCACAAACGAGACAGTGGCAATGAAATAAACAAAGACAGGTCAGTAAATGTAGATATGGGGATAATATGTTCTGCTTGTCTCTGCACATTATTATTTGTCAATTAAATGGGCTGTTAGGCTGCAAATGGAATCTTTTTATTGATTATTTTATTTTGCTTCCTAGGATGAGGTTGTTGGGACAAACACCTCTGGTGTGGAAAAAGGACGGACTGAACACCTGCTCATATGAGACTATGTTGCTCGAGAGGCAGCCTCTTTATGTCAACGTTACTGTGGACATTGGTAAGCCATAGAATTGAGATAACAAATGGGAAGCTCTACTGTGACTAAAAAATATTTGATGGTACATGTCTTTCAAGACTGAGCAATATTACTAACTATAGTGACACATTTGGTAACATTTTACTTGAACCACTCCTCTTCATATAGGCTTTATTATATCTACATGTTGCTCTAAATTTCACTGTTGATGAACTGAATAACTGTTCATAAGTCAACAGAATGCTGCAGCCATTAGGGAGATCTTGAATAAGAGTTACATTGGTTTTAGATATACATTTCAAAAGCCAGAGCACAGGTTTTCTAGGTTGTTGGTGGACGGTCTTTCATGTTCATATATATGATTGTTTTAGGGTGGATCTTCTACTGAGAGTGGAAAACTTTTACATGTAAAAATATTGTTTAACTACAACTTCTCAAAGATATTTTGTACAATTATCACAACCAAGAAAATGGTGGTAATATTGTAGCGTCAAGTGTTTGACTGACATTTTTTATTTGAATTTGAATCAATGTATGAAATTCCAAGTGATGCCATATTAACTCTTTGAGAATGTAATTTGTTGGAATAATTTGAAATGTTTGCAGGTTGATTTGGGATGATTTGTCATGTTTTGTATGTGTTGATGGGATAATCCAGATCAGCACCTCTAATAGGATGTTTTTCTCTTTAGAACACATATATAATAAATAGTATTTTCTTATGAACTGTCTTCTGGTATTAATGCAGGGGCAAGAATCTACAGTTTTGGCACTACAATTTTGGTTTATTCGATAAAATATGCACTTAAATATATGTAAAAATTTATATATTTCTGACTGGATGGTTTTAGGGTAATACAAACCAACTCTAAAAAGCTTCTCCCTAGTTATTTGGAATACCATAACTAATTGTATTTCTACTATTTTATGGAATTAATGTTACTGTGTGACTAGTAGTTTGCATATAACGGGCACAGAGATGGTAACAACCTGCAGTACATGGCTCTGACCAGTAGGGGCCCTGAGAGCACAACATCTACCATTGGGGAAAACCCTCTTGAGTGAGGCCTCTGCCCCTTGTTAACTTTGAAAAGAGTGCTTTTATTGCTTGGCAATTTGCACAGCAGTAGCCTTAATTCACCGTGGTAACAAAATAACAACCTATTTAAGTCTTGTTTGGTTGAAATGTGCGAAGACGTCACACAGCACAAGTGTGGACCATATTGTAAGCTAAAAAACACACAGATTATGTATATTTTTGTTTTCACAAATGACAAATCAGAAGAAAACAACAACGAAAGATGAGTTACTAAAATATTTTACGCCCCGATTTTAATATGCACAAATATGGACCGTCTGGACTAAGTGGAACTGGGTCAATCAAATCAGCTACTCACATTCCCATAAAAAGAAGTGTAGTCCCTTATTGTTAATGAGAGGAGAGATACAGTTTTAATATCGATCATGGCATCCAAAACATGAACTTTCTACCACCATATCCAGACTAGCTGAGGGCAACTGGAATCAGTTTTACAATTATATTTTCATCTTCATGTCAACAAAAGTGTTGTAATTTCTTCTCTCTGGCATTTAGCTAAAGCTAAACTATGCTGCAGATATAGCACTGCATCCCTCTGAGGACATAAAAGACATGTAGTAAAAGTGAGAACAAGAATAAGCCCTTACTACTATTCAGATACAATGAACTGTCCTTATCACAGACAGCATAGCTTTTTTTTTTTTTTTTTTTAACCAGTGCAAAGAAAGAGCGGGGTGTCTGACGCTTTGTATGGACAGGATGATGTCATCTCTTCTTCCTATAGTGCAGAAAGAAAGCTTTGTCTTGTTGGGGCCGAGCCTGGTCATCTAGATCACATGTGACATTCACAAAATACTTCTAGCACACAAAATATCAACTCTGCAAGTCAACACTACAAACTAGTCCATTCCGATATGTTCAGTGGTGCCTGTAATGTGTACTTATTTGTTCCTGCTTGCAAATATAGGATCACTTGTACTAGTAGAGAATGTGTAAGTGGGATGTTCATATTTTTATTTGGAATAGCAAGGGGAGCAATACTTCATGGAAACGCAAGGCATCTGTGCTTTAGATAGAATAGAAATGTCTTGGTTTAGATCACGCTTTCTCAAAAGATGATTATTGGATGGAAAAACTAAGCTGTTCAATTATTTCATTGCAGTATTTGTGCAGATTTCCGCTGGGTGCTTTCTCCCAGAGCTCAAAGTCATTCAGAAAACATGCGAACAAACTACTTAAGCATAGATACTTAAGCATAGATGAACAAAGGAAAGAATAACTACTTGTGTGTGAAATAGGTCACTTTTAGGGAAGAATCCACATAGAAATGTCACCAGAGACTTTACCAATTTGGTTCAGCGCTTTCATCTGTTTTTGGCCTCAGCAGGCAGCTATTTTTAGCAAAATATCTCTGAAAAAACAAAAAATCACCCTTTACATTACCCTTTACAAAAACACCCTTTACATTACCTTGGTGGCATTACACGTCAGACAGATCATTTTAGCGACTAGCTGGTGAACATAGTCAAGCATTTAGCAGCTAAAGAGACAGGTATTTCCCTCAGGAATGGTGGAGACCAAAACCAGAGCTAAAAAAGTGTGAATATTAGACTTAGATTCATCAGGTGGCAAGAAACATGATTTAAAATAAAGTTACGTGTCTGCTGGATGTCTACATGGGCAAATGTAGCAAAGAAGTTTGTCAGATCAACTTAAAAGGTGATAATTTGTCGGGGTTGTTTCACCGCTTGTTTTGCCACCAGGTTATTGCAGTATGCTAAGCTTTCATATGCTTTTAAGGGAGAAAATTTACTTGTAAACCATAATTGTGGTGCAGTTATGAGGCTAGTAAGACTAGACTGTGTATCACAATAAACCAAACCAAGTTTCCAAACATAGAATAGCTTTACGGCCTCCAGTGTCAAAATTGAATTAGTGATTAGGTTTTAAAATATCACCCCAGGGAAAGTTACAGCAAAAAAAATTCAGACCTCAATTTATGGAATTTGGGTTTTAGGATCTGTAAAAAAAAACTGTGAAACTGTTAAAAGGCTACAAACATGAGGAACATGCCATCGCTACATGGGAATGTTTCATGATCTTTCTCAGGTTAGGTTGGGGATGTAACTGAATTACATTTAGTAAAGACGGGAAGTAATAAAGACATTGTAGTACATGGATAACATGTAAAAGCTATACGTGTAATGCAATCATTGATTACGACTTTGTGATAATGTTGCAGTCTGCTTTGAAAAAGAAAGACATGACATGCGTAGCAGTTAGTAACGAGAACCATGTGTCGTCCATCGCCTCACCCTCACCCCTCCAACCCCCCCCATTTCCCATCTGTGCCCTTCAGGCCCTCACTTCAGTCACCTCCCACTTCCCTCTTCCTTCTGAACCCGTCTGTTTTTGTTTTCGAGCCCGGGCTCTTTGCACAGGAAATTGTATACATTGGGAGCATTCAGGAAGGCAGAGAGCAGCTTTCCCGTCAGCTCCAAGTTTGGACACATGAAAAAAAAATGGGTAAAGGAGGTCAGTAATTCCTAAACCAGGAGAGGAACAGAAGTCAGCTGTTCTCCTCCCCTCACTTGACTTCCCTCCTCTTTACACAGTCCCAACATTTAAAACAGCTCTGCCACGAGTCCATCTCTAAATATAGAATATTCTAAAAATCACAACGTGGAAATGTGATTAAAAATAAAGACTAATGTTCCTGAGGGGATTTGCCTCTGTTCATTTGCTTTCTCGTGTACAGAGGAGCTAGTGAACAGGGGAGACTGTGGAATGAAGGAAAAGAGGAGGAGATAAAAAAAAGGAGCAGAGGGAGACTGGCTGGGGGTAACAAAAAACAACAGGAAACCGACCGATTCTAACGCTGTTTCTGCAAGTCCTTCAGAGATAAAGCAACAGACTGCCACGTCCCGGCCAAGCAACAGTCACACCAGGCATTTTCATTGATCATCACTTCAACTTATGACAATCTAAAGGACTTAAAGTTCAAAATGTGACGTCACTTCTGCTCTCAGCCTCCAACAGTGTGGTTAATCAGAATGTGAGCGGATGCAGAGTTTTCGGGGCTGTTCGCTGGGATTTCTCTGTGGCTACTTTTCTGACCTACAAACTCAACCTCTGTCGAGGTCATATGGATCGATCGCTGTGCTTCAAAGGATCTGTTTGTTTTAATCATCGGGACTACTAACTGGAGCCACATGAAGAATAAAGGGACGAAGCAGAAGTCCAAAAAGAAAGGAAGTGAAAATGCGTTCGGCTGTGACCTGATAGAACATCTCCAGAGCTCAGGACAAGATGGTAAACTATGTATTTTACTTTATTTGACAACTAACACTCCTTTACAAGCAGCGTTCATCACACTGTACACAATTCCTTTCATTAGTTACTTGACTCTTATGTAAAAGATCATATTTATACTGAATATTAAGGTGTATTAGTAATTTTGTGGATTATTATAGCTATGATAACCTTTTACATCCGTACAATGTGGCTAAATTAGGACAAATAAGACAAACAGTATGTTTATGTAACAAATATAGGCTTTGTTTAAAGGTTACATATATGAATAGTAGGTCTAGATGTGTTCTACATTACTGTAGTAAGGCCATTCATTCACACATTGGCTGTATTAAATGGTCATTTATGACTTTGGGTGTGGCTCTTACATTTTTTGTGTCAATTTGGTAAAGTGACTAGAGTTCCTATGACTGGTTTTATAACTGACAAAAGACTGGGCGGTGCTGCTGCTTATGAATGAGAGAAAATCACGAGTTACGATAAACACAGAAGAGAAACTAAATGTATCATCAAATATTAAAAGATCAGGTTTGTTTGGGAGAATATGTCATCTGATCTGTTTCCTGTCTTCTGATCTTATGTTCCTTTGTTACAACCATCCTCTGTGATTTTTTTCTGGGAGGGGAGAACCATGATATTTCCATAAAAGAGAAGTATCCCACGTGCAAAGGCATATGAATAGCTGTGTTGAGGATAACTTTAAGGAAGACCAGTAAGAGTGAACACTGTGAGGCGGTGCATTTAGTGCAGGAAGTGAGGGAGGACCTCTCCGTCATAGATGTCCAGCAGACATATTGTGTCTATAGAGTGGTTAGTGCATTAATTTGTTACTGCTTTTGACTATTACTGCAAGCTAACAGACACAAAGTAGATGTTGAGTTCAGAAGTAGTGACCATCAAAAACCTGTTTACGTTACGATACATCTGTAAGCAGTTAAAGTCCACCTGATGCCCACGTGTACCGTGCATAGCTCTACTTGTGTGTAAAGTTAACTGTTGAAATAGATCCCATTTATGCATCACAACTGCACAAAAAAGTTTAATGATTAATTTATCTTTTTATACCCCACTTGCACAAATGACAATGTGAGAGGGAAGTCTTTTAAAAAGAGAAAATAGTATTGACTGTTCACGTTTATATGATTAAACATTGACATATCTCAAATAATAATGAGAAATAGATATTGATCAATAAAAGTGTATGATCCTCACACGCCTGTCTCACACAGACAAAATGAATCATGATTATGTTCAAATGTTTATAACATTTATTTCCCGATGTCATTGTAAAACTACAATATTTTCAGACAAAACTAACTTCAAATCATCATATATACAAACATGAATCATTGAGAGGAGGAAATACACACATTTAATCTTTTCACTTCACCAATTGTATGACAATGTTTTGTTATTCTAGCCTCGCACCTTTAAAGTCCAACAACATACCATAAAATAAGTTTATAAAACCTGACCAAAAGAAAGACTACAGGGCTGTTAGGGGGTTTTGTAAAGTCAACCACTGAGCGGCAGCTGCAGTTTCAACGTTTAATGGAACATTTATGATTTTTTTTGTGAACAAACAAGGAACAAAAACATCTATAGACTCTGTTTTGAGATTGACTCCAATTGTATCTTAAAATGTGCCTCTCAACACATCATGAAATGATTTGACGTGTCATAAAGTATCTTTAGAAATCAGTCCAAACTGTATTTTTGTTGCTAGTCTACAAGAAGCAGAGATTTTAGACTGAGAGGCGCTAAATGAAGGCTCCAGAGTTAAATTTGACCACAGGCATGTCGCTGAAAGTCCAATTAAGTCAAAGAGATGAGAATGTAAATGACAGATTGTTGGTGTCTGCGGCAATTTCTGAGAAATGAACCATTGCCGAAACTATTCTTTCATTTTGTGGATGATGTATTTTGTTTGTTTTTTATTCAACAACAAGAGACATGGAAATAATAGTGTAGTTCAAATGGAAACGTCTACAAAAATAACTACTATAAAAAGCGTAACTACGAGGACATAATGGAATAAAATAGCATTCCTTCATATAGACAAAATGATTAGAAATGTAAGGCAGCTTATGGAACTAAAACTCTCAAAAGACTTGAACATTTCTGTTTTAATATACAATGTTTTTCTGTGAAAGAAAGGTATGCCATATTAACTATTGATGTTCAAATGTAAATATAAATTATCTTCTTTAAACCTGCACCGACACATTACTCAATACTACTTAAAATCACACTGTTTGAGGTAAAAGAAAGAAATGCTATGAAAAGCAAAGCAAAACCAAATTGAAAGTTAGGCTTTATATCTAAGAAGAGTTACACTTAATTGACATTAATATGGAGCCAGGACCCTCATGTCTGTTCCTTCAGCCACACTTTACACAGAACTGTAGGTAAAATACAGCTGACCTTAATTGTCTTTGTTCCAAAAGTAATCCAAATGCAATCAAAATGAACTCAAAATCAATCAAGTATGCTGATTTGCATTCAATTACTTTCAGTATTAGCTAACGTTGTGGTCAGACTGAAGCAGAGCTTGAATTAGCTGTCAAATTTCTTTTTTAAACTGCAGGTAAACACACTTGTGTACAGAAGGTGATGTACTGTACTTCATAAATCTGTGTAGGTCAGTGGTAACATTTCAAAAGCCGTTTTCTATTAGAGGAAATGTCGTAAGTAATACCAGCTACAAGGACTGGGTGTGTCAACCTTCCTCTGAAACAAACAAACCATTTTTAACTTCCTGTCAAAGTCCACCTACAATCAGCGGCCCCAAGGAATAGAAAACAGACCTAGTGGAACAAACCCCTATATAGCATGAAGTGTGCATTGTTACTGCCGAAACATTAGATTCACAGTTCCTTCTCTTGCTTTTAAGATTTGTGTGTGACCATCAAGTCCAGTATATGACTAAAAGTATATGGCTAACACAGTTTCTTAACTTCAGTTCCTCAGGTTCTCAAGAAATGTGCAGAGTTTATTGAGGAGCACGGGATTGTGGACGGGATCTACAGACTGTCGGGGGTCACCTCAAATATCCAGCGTCTCAGGTACTCATGCAACATGTACAGTAATGTCGTACAAGAATTGTGATTTCATTATAAAGCAGCAGTGTTTTAACCTTACATTCTCGATAATTACTTGTGTATACATGGTAAGAAAAATATTCTATCTTAAATCAAATAGTCCAGCTACTTTTTTGTATTCATATGGGCTGAATAAAGTCATGATTATCTTTCATTTACATAATATTCTTTTCTCAGATTAGTATTGAGCTTGTTTAGCATTACTTGTTTTTTTTTCCCACAACAATGTTAGTCGACTGAATAGAACTCACTCTATTATGCCACGTACTGCAACAGTTAGCAGGGGCAGTAACAATCAAAGCATTCAGCTAACTGTGTGTGTGTGTGTGTGTGTGTGTGTGTGTGTGTGTGTGTGTGTGTGTGTGTGTGTGTGTGTGTGTGTGTGCGTGCAGGCAGGAATTCAGCTCCGAGGCGTGCCCTGACCTTACAAAGGAAGTGTACCTCCAGGACATCCACTGTGTGGGTTCCTTATGTAAGCTGTTCTTCAGGGAGCTACCCAATCCTCTGCTCACATATGAGCTATACAGCAAATTCACTGTGAGTACATTGACATTTACACTTTTTTACTCTTTTTTTACACTGTGGAAAAAAAATCCTGTGTGGCCTAGGCGTGGTTTTACGTCAGATTCATGCTTTACAAACAGTAATTAGTAACAGAAATTCCCGGAGTATATTTGTGGCAGCACTATGAAGACCTTATTTATTACAATCTTCATTAATGTGGCCTCATCTCTTTGGCTCACTATTGATCAGCTGTTTTCATCATCTTTAATTGGAGAATACAGAATCATTAGCAAATATCAAAGTGCAAAGAACATACAATATGAAGTAATTAAACTAAAGTATGATTTAATATAATCACAAAAATATGTCCCTGCATATACTGTATGAAAAACCTCATTGTAAGAGACCGACTTATTATCTGTTTTATCTTTTATGTGTGTGTTTTTGTGGTCTACACTGTTGCCAAGCAGTTCTGGCAAGTAACAATGTATTAATAATGCAATATTTAAAGATTAAAACGTTTTGTTGCTGTCCCTTTAGGATCACAGGGGGTTTAAGGTTTGTAAGGAAGCGAGAGCAAAAACATTCAAATTTACATTTCCAAACGTATCTGGTAACCTGTGGGGCCTAAGTTGGTGTGACAGTCTCTACATTTAGCATTTTCTGGATGAACTGCAGATGTGAAAGAGACTTTAGAGAGGAGCAGGAGAGAAGGAATCCCAAACTGTGAGACCAGTTCATGCTTTCTGTGAAGCTGTCTGTGTACCCTGACGGACCATTAGCATACCTTGGCATTAATACATCTGGTGCTGCTCGTGCCTGAAAAACTGCAGCACTGCAGTGCTTTAGGAAAAGGCAGTTCCTCACATGGCATAGTAAAGAAAACACACCCAAACCCAGTTTAGTCTTTCCAGCCAAGTTGTCTTGGAAGGAATTAACTCTTAACAACATAGTCATTGAGCAGGATGTGTGCATTAGTGTAGTATTGATGAAAACTCCTATTTGACCTGGCATCGTGTTTACTAATGCTTAATGTCATTTAGAAGTTCATCTTCGGCTTTAACTATGAGACAGACTGCGCAGGAGCACGTTTTAACAACTACTAATCTTGACGACCTCACACGTGACGAACAAATGCAGCTAACATGCTCAGCTGTTTGAGCCTCAATCAGATTAGTTTGACTGCACGCACTCCAGCAGGTCTGTTTACCTTAGTTGAGCAGGGAAAACTGTTGGGAGGCTTGATGGAAGGACAGGGCATGCATTTGGATCACAGCTTTACCCTTTTAAACACAAGTACAAGAATATGTATGCAGACAAATTAGTAACTCTGAATCAGATTATGGTTTTCTAAACCACAATAATGAACTGGAAATAAAGAATGACTGCCATGCTGGTTAGGCTCCGGGGTCAAGCATCCAAATCTTTAATTTTTACCGACATTTGAAGTGAATTATTTTGACATCGTTCTGTTTTGCGTGCAGGAAGTGGTCTCGGTCCAGGGGGATCATGAGAGACTTTTACACATTCAGGGGGTCATCAAAGAACTGCCGACGCCTCACTTCAGGTGAACTTCGGCCCTTTACACTCATTTCACAGCAGTAAAGACAACTGACGGTCCAGATTGTATGAATAATATTGTAAAACATGTGACAAGAAGTGTTTGTCAACTCTCCACAGGACTCTGGAGTACCTTACTAAACACTTGGCCCGCCTTGCCACCTTAAGCACCCAGACAAACATGCATACCCGTAACCTGGCCCTGGTTTGGGCTCCAAATCTATTACGGTGAGTTTAGCTTCGGATACGTGCTTCACTTGACCCATGGAAAAAAAAAATGTAGACATACTTTCCAGTCTAAAAGATTGGTTATTTTTTTGCTCCTTTAACTTTGTATTCATACTGAAAAGGTTTGGAAAGTATGCATAAATAACACATTTCTTTATTTTATTCCAAGGATTCTAATATTTCATATTTGATCTTTAATTTTCTTAGATCTAAAGATATCGAGGCGTCGTGTAATAATGGAGACATGGCTTTCCAGGAGGTGCGGATACAACAGTCAGTGGTTGAGTATATTCTAAACCACACAGAGGAGATCTTCAGTGATTCTGTGCAAATCAGACCCAAAGAAGGTATTAAAAAAATGCATAACAACTCTTTTGTGGGAGAAATATTTGGGCCTAAAGATTTGCTAATTGACCATTAAAAAAAACAAATAACACCTTATTATACTCCTCCAGGACCGAGTTTGATGTGTGGGGAGAAGTACGCCACACTCCCGATCAGTGGCCAGTGTGAACCGATGAAACTGATGAGCCTGGAAGAAGCCCAGGCCCGTTCCTTAAGTCCAAACCATCCTGTGCATAAAGAACGTCAGCGAGAGAACAGTCTGCCCAATACCAGCACTGCCACGCTCTACCACACCGTCATAGACATATCAGACAGCAAGTACGACAGATTTGGATTCAGTCCATTGAAAATGTTTGATTCATGCACAATGACTGCATTTATGCACTACTGTCAGGACGCTGTTTGACAGCACTGGACTTAATATTCTCTGTTTAGGAGAAAGTTTTCTGGGAAATCGAAGAAATGGAAGTCCATCTTCAACCTGGGACGGTCTGTGGACTCGAAAGGAAAACTGAGCCGGAACGGCAGTGTGTTCATAAGAGCACAGGGGCCAGGTAAAAGGAGAGTTAACAGTGGCCTAACCATGTCAACAAACTACACATTTTTTTATTCATTTTCACACTGTTTTAAAAAAAAAATTTACAGCTTCCTGACACTTAAAATATGTTGTCAACGTGTGATAATGTTTTTTCAAACAGAAAAGACAGCTCTTCGTCCATCCAGGAGCATGGAATCGTTGTGCTCATTACCAACAGGTGGGGATACAACCTAGATACTTTCATTTAAACCCAGGGCAACATTAATATGATGGTGTAACACTCATTTTTACCACACAGATGATGACAGAACAGGAAACAAAAGTCCAGCCAGTGGATCCGGCAGCATTTTTGTTCCGGATGTAAAGTCCAGAACGCTGGACTCACTCTTTGATCTGAGCGAACACGATGCAAACTGGGAGTATAAAGGGACAAAAGCTGGAGGGGCAACAGGCGGCTGGTGCTCTAGCATGGACCAGAAGTGTTCAGCAGGTGCTTCTGCAGCCCAACAAAAAACCCTGCCAGAGCAACTGAAGGTGTTCAAAGGTGATGACCTTAGCGGCTACAAGCCCACCTCTCCGAAAAGCAGGAGGATGTTGTACTCGGGCTCCTCCAACAACAGCTCCTCTCGGCCCTCTTTCCCAGGAAGCTTCTTCCCGCTGGAGTCCTCACCGAGGCATCAGCGCAGGGCTGTCAACATATCAGAGCCTTTTGCTGTGTCCGTACCCCTGCGTGTGTCAGCTGTTATTAGCTCCAACAGCACACCATGCAGGGTGCACATCAAGGACAAAGCTGCTGCTCTGAAACCTTGCAAAGAGAGCTCGGAGCAGAGCGGCAACAGTGGAAAGAGCAACACTTTCCCTCAACTGGAACCCAAGAAGCAGGAAGGACCGGAGAAGAAAAACACAGAGGAGCCGACATCGAGAGTCCTGTCAGAGGGTGAGGACATATCATCACATGCTAAAGTGGCTGTTTACGTTTCTTATTAAAGTCATACATGTGTTATAGGATGACATGAACATTTGTTTTCTTTTATTCAGATGCAAGCAAAGAAATGTTGCAAGGAGGTCAAGGAGGGGTGAATACTTCTGAACTGGAACCAGCGTGCCATGCAAATGCAAGAGAAGGCAAAGATGCAGCGCCATCTCCTGGGAAAGAACTGCACAACCAGCAGATAACTATGCAACTGGTAAATCATGGAGCAAGGGCTTCCACTTGAGCAGAATTACAGATGCTATCTTTGATTAGGGCTTAAGTATTCTGTGTATTTTATCATCAAATTAAGTTTTTCAATATAAAAGGATAAAAATATTTAAATAAAAAGTATTAGTCAGTAAATCAAACACCATGGTATCGGTATTATTAGTTCTTAGTGCCCTCAGATTCCCTGGCCCATCCAATTCTCAGAAGTAAGTCAAATAAAGTCAGATAATTGGGATTTACAGGTAAAAAACAGTAGCACTGTAATCTGAATCTCAATATAACTGCAAAGAGTTACAGCTTTCTTTTTTCCAACTCTCCTATGATGATGAGGAAATGTGAGCGGTGATTAAGAATAATTATGTTTGCCTGGTTTATAAATGAGTGGTGGAATCATGGGTTATATGTAATTATTTTTATTGTTTCTCATTTATACTTTCTCAGGATAAGGGATATTCTACTGGGCGAGAACTGTGGTCTGACCTCCACCAAGAGCTGAAGATAACTGAACCTGAAATCGACCTGCTGGATGAGACTTTCAACCCTGTATTCAGCACCAAGAGCACCTGTGAGGGCATGAAGTTAACGATGGACGACAAGTCAAAACGGAGCCGCAGCTCTCCGTCTCTGTCGTTGCTATTCAGGGATCAGCCTTCGTCCTCGTCGCTGAGTGATCACGTGATCCCCACTGGATCAGACTCTGCAAAGAAACAGCCCTCAGAGTCCGACATCTTATTTTCTCTGCACAATAACACAGAAAGCGTTCACGCTGTTACGGTGGGGGAAAAACAGAAGAAGCTGCATCTAAAACTCAAACCCTTCAACAAAGATGACACAAAACAGTGCCAACTTCCTTTAAAAAAACCCTGTTTAGATAAAGTTATGAGTACTTTGACAATAGAGGACACTCCAACGGTTGTAGGCTTCTCAGGAGCAGACGATACTGACCAAAAAATGGAGAAACTTGAAATCCCCCAAGGAGACAAAAATGACTCTGGTGATGCAGCAAAGAAGAATGTGATTTCTGCGGTGGAGGTTATCCAGAGGCTGTCGGTGTGTTTGGAGGAGAGACGTCGCACCTTGGAGCTGCCAAACCTCGACAACTACGAAGGCTGTGGAGGAAACCCAGAGGAGCAGGACTTGGTGGAGCCCTGGGAGGACTTTTGCTCCACCACCAAGCAGTGGGTTACCAGTCCACTCCACTCTCCTGACGTAGAGGAGTTGTTCAAGCAGCTGTCACCCTTCGGATCTCGCGGGGAAACTCCGATTTCATCTCCTTCAGTTGATAATAACGAACAGTGTCTCATTAAGAGCACTGAACACGTTCCTCAGACTACCGGGAGCAAACCAGAGACTAAATGGACGTGTTTGCCATCAGGGATCAGTGTGAACAGCAGTAGCACAACACAACCTCACACAGGGAAATGCAGCACAACCAAACAGAAGAATGCAGCATCATCTCAGAGGTTTTACAGACAGATGTCTTATGAGGCAGAGAAAAGAGAGGAAAATGGCTTTTCTAAACACAGACCATATTCACTTAATTTGGACCTGGGGCATCGATGCATCAGAGACATTTCAAATCAGCAAAACCGTAATTCCTCAGAGTTTTCCTCTTGTCAGAGAGGATTGCTGACCTCCTCCGAGTCTGTGAGTAACCGTCTTCCCTCAGAGCTGGAGCTGTTTCTGAGTGATCGGCAGGCGCCTCTACGCCGAAATTCAGCCCCGGTCAGCGTGTCATCGGTGCGAACAGCCTTCATGATAAAAACATGCCAGGCCAAAGCCGTGCCAGTCGTCCCTCCGAAGGTGCAGTACAGCCAGATACCTCCCTCCAGACGCGACAAGGATTTAGATGCAGCGAAGGAACCAGAAAAGGAACATCCTAAAATGACTGCAGAGAAAAGCAATGCTGCACCTTCTCCAGGGATGTCCGATCTAAAGGAGGAGGTGGAGAATAAAGAGCCTGATCCCAAACACCAAAAACACCCACATGGTGCCGAGTCTGCGAAGACCACGTCTATTCCAGAGCTGCCAGTCGTCCCGAGGAGACACGCGCCCAGCCTGGAGGTGTTTGTGGACTGTCCCAGACCCACCAGAGTCTTACAAAGACCGTCCTTTAGGAACAGGCAGAGACCTCAAAGTCTCATCCTGCTCAGCCCTCCTTTTCCCATCATGGACTATCCTCCGTCAGGAGACGACGGCAAGCTCCTTTCATCCATCAAGAGCCTCGGCACCTCGAACGACACCTCGGCAGCGAATGTCTTTTCGAAAGAGATGGTGGAGAATTTAAGGACGCCGGAACCAAACAAAATGACAATTCCAAAAAGTGGACAGAGACTGGAAACGTCAACCAGCTGCTTCTACCAGCCGCAGAGGAGGTCGATGATATTTGACAGCAGGAGCCACAGACAGATTGAGTGACTGCTGCCACTGACTATGAGACTGGCCGCGTGTTTAACAATAGTATACGAGGAAAGTGAAAGGAGGATGATATGATAAACTGATGTGAATCATAGCAATGTGTTTGCTATGATTCACACATTTCTTGAGGGAGGAAGCTTTGTACAATTTCAGATATTGAAGTATTTGAGAAAGTGGTGAGGACACCACGATGTAAGTGAAAGTCATTTAAGCTTGACTGAGATCTAGGGCTGCAACTAATGATTTTTTATTTTTATTTAAATTTTAAAGGACATATAAAGGTCACCAGGTGAGCACAAACCGTTTGTAGGGGTCAAATGTGGACCACAACTTGGTCATGACAATTCAGGGGCTTCATATTTGTTATTTCTTTTTACTACAGAAGCCTCAGTTTTAGAATAATCTGAATAAAAACCAACATGTTATGACATGTAGTTGGATTATTTTAATTAACTGACCGATGAACAGCCAGAGTTCAATCTGAATTAGATTGTGACCTCTTCACATACATATTCTGAACTGAATTTACCTTTGAACATTAAGGGCTCTGAATACAGGAAGTGTGCAGTAAAAGTGGACAAAAAATGACAAAGAAACTGTTGAACAACCACAAATGTGTTCACGTAGATGAAGATGTGTTTATTTATTCCTTTATTAAGATACACATGATATGAAGTAAATGATACCTATAGGCTGTATGTATGAATTGGCTCCGTGATAAGTTGATGTCAATGAGATTTTTTTGTAACTATTTAAAAGGAAATTCATTTTTCTGATTTAAATACATCAAACTAGATTGATAGTATTTACCCACAGAGGAATTTTGATTCAAATGTATCTTTTTTTTTCCTTAATAATTATTGATATTTTATGGCCATTTTTTGTTGTTGTTTGGTTTTTGACATTAATGAGAACCAGTATTTCCAGAAAGAGTAAAGAGTATGTGATGTTATCAAAAGTAAATCCCTGGCGCTGCTCCGCTGACAGTGAACTGGAGGTTGACTTTGTGCACGCTGACTGTATTTCATGTGTTTGAGTCAAAGTCAGATGACGGCATCGTCAGGTTTTTGTCTATTTTCTTTGCATTTAACAAACAAAGGATCTGATGTATTTCGCTTTATCACCCATGAACATAACATAGTTTGGATGTTTCAGGAGTCTACATTGTATAAAGATGAGGATGTTATTGAGGTGACAGTATTTTTTATACTGAAGTTTGGATGGACTGGATGAATGATGGCAGTGTTTTATAAAAATAAAAAACGTTTGAGAAATGAGAATTATTTTTTTTTTTAATTAGTTTTGTAACTTTGGTATTCTTGATACTGAAAAGGATTGACTGAAGTGTCTGTATTCATATGAAAAACAACAGAAATTAGTTTTTCTTTAAGTATCTGATGGCGGCACCTGAAGTAATGTAAAAAAAAAAGACACTTGATGAGTTTTGTTAAAACTGAAAGTGATGAGAATAAAAAGTTCGGAAAATCACACGAGTCACTAGTTTTCGTGGCTTTCATTAAAACATACCAAGCAGTGAAATGCTAACTATCTGGTTAAAACAACTTTATTTTGTTAAATTTGACTTGAGGTCTCAACTTCGACAAGCAGATCTTTAGCAGTTTTCTTTTACTACTCTGGGTATTTTTTTGCCCGAGGGTTGAATGTCAGGTAGAATGTGTCATTTAAACTTAACATAACATCTCAAAATGAATGAAATATGTCAGTAATCAAAGAGATGAGAAAACTACACAAAGAGTATTCACCAACTATCACATCAAAGACCAGCTTTGTTATTGACTGCATGGTTTTTGCCATTGAAGCACACTTTTAGCAATTTTGTAAAACAGGCTTCATACAAAAAGTGTTAACTTTTCTTCCTCCTTCATCTCCCTCTATTCATCTCTGCTTAAGCACTCCTTTAAGGTATGAAACTTCGCTTCTCTCTGTCTTTTTGAAGTATTTTAGCAAACATTGTCAGACAAATTATACATGTTCACATGTTGTCGAATTAGTGCCTAAATGACCGTCTGGTTTGGTAATCCAACTGTCCAATTTTTCAAGGGAACTTCATAACGTTCATACAGTCCCACTGGCAGTTTCTCACTATGAGCAATGTGAAAGAGGTCATAGTGCTGCTGTGTGAATGAGGAGTATTCAAGTGCCCATGTGCTGTGGGGCCCTTTGGAGATCAGATGGGATTCTGCAGTCTATTGTGATGTGGTTGGGACCTATAGAAGCTTTTGTGTCCCAATGATTGTTTACTAATAGTGTAGGCTACAGTGGTTGAACTGTGCATAAAATACTTTTTTTTGTCAACATACTCCAAAGTATAGGTTGTGCAGCTCCATGTTAATCAGCTCTGGTCTGTGCCACCAGATGACGCTCCTGCTCCACACTGCCTTTCTTAACGAGCCACTAAACTGCGGGATAAACAGACAGTCACACGGTGAAAGTCCGCGCGCTTCAATACATTAAGTGCTACAACTCCTCAACACATGCTGGGGCCGGGAGGGGGACCGTTATCCCGTCTTTACAGACGAGAACAACGTCGCCCTTTGAACCATGCCCCATTTTGGGTCTATGCGTTTACGCGTGTACGCGTGGCTTGTGCGCGCGGAGAGCGTGCGTTCAGCTCACCAAAGAACCTGCACTTGCCTCTCTCCCTCGTCCTTTTAAACAACACAAGTGTTACTTTTAACTGCGTGATGCCAGAATGCAAAACCACAATAAAATCCAAACAATGTTAAATGCAGAGTAGTATTATATTTACGAGTGATGATACACAACAAGTGTTTGTTTTAAATAATACAGAACGTGGAATACATGGTGCAGGAAATAACTATTGTACGTATTTTTACCACGTACCTTATTTTTGACTGGCTACAGTCACAATAAATGTATTTTAAATGTTGTTTTTATATACCTCATTGACCAGGTAGGCCTCTGATTTCGGCTCATGTCCATGTTGACACGTAGACTAAGTGAAGGTGACGGTAGCCGATGGTGAAAAAAAAGTCCACTGTAATTTTATCCAAAAGTCAGATCTAATATTTTGGCCCAAACCACATTCAGCAGCATTCAGTTTGGAGCAGTGGTGCTGCTGGCAGAGGTTACATCCATGTCTGCGCAGTTCATTATTTCTCGACCTTTGACACTGCTTGTGTATGGGCTGAGAATTAGAAAGGCGCATTCTCAAGCTCACTGAAAAAGACAGAGCATGGTGCGCGCGTTGAATATTCAATTAGAGGGGGGGGGGGGGAAGTAAGGGAAAGTGACGCTGCGTGCCAGTCCTTCATCTTACGTTACTGATTAGCTGTTAAACAGATTATATACAGCTGAATGGGTTCAAATGTGGCTGGAGAAAACAGCCGGAGTTCAATGCAATGCGGTTTCCTTCCCATCCACTTGAGCAGGATGAACACACTTTGTCGCCACTAACAGCTCCATAATGAAACATGTGGCAGTTCAAATTTTCTCACTTTAACCACAGTGCTTAAAAAACAAAACAAAACAAAACATAACAAAAAACATCGAGAGCAACTGAAACTGTAGTTTTAGTTGTTTGGATGACGCAGTATCAAAATATAGATATTAATATATTTTATAGATATATGAACAAAATTCATATTTAGCTGAATTCCCGATGTAAATCCAAAGTTAACACTTTTGGCATTTTCAATTCATACACAAACGTACTCATATTTCCATATCAGTATTCTAATTCCCTTCAATTTATTGAGGACACAGCTGCAGACTAAATACAAAAATGCCACCAAACGCTTCCAAGTGATACAATATGAAGATAAAGGTGCACTAAACTATAACATACTTGTTTTTGAAAAACCTCCTCTTGAAAATAGCCTCCCCTCTGCCAACAATGACTCAGTTCTCAACATTTACAAGCGAGGTTGGAAGCCTGGAGCAGCAGGCGTTTTTCTTCTAAAACGTAGTAAACATACACTTTATATATGTACTAAAGTGTTACAAAGTTGCTAAACTATTTCGTTAAAGTTTGTATTTTAACATATTAGATTTAGTATACACATTTAGTAAGCTGGATAAGTTTAAAGTAGTTTAATGTGCAGTGCCACTGCAAGCCACGCGGGTCCAAAAGAGCTCTCATTGAGAAGCCACGTGTCCGTTTCCAAAGCCTCTCCAACTTAACCACCTCCTTTGTACGACTAACCCACATCGGCAGCGTCCCTCCACATAAAGGGATTTGCAATTTCAAGATATTTCAGCTTAAATGTTTTTGACAGTTCCCTCGCTTTTACTTCGGCTTGGTTATTTTAACTGTGCCAAATGGGTCACCTTGGGTTGCTGTCTGCGCGCAAAGGGCTTTTGCGCGCATTCAGTCTGAATTTTTTCCAACTTTCCTTGACGGGGAAACCAGCTGCTGGTCGTGAAAAGACGGCTTATTAATTGTCCTTTGTCATGCAGAATTGCTTGATTTCTAAAGAAACGTACAAAGGCTCTTTTTCAGGATTCAAGTATTTTGTTTCGTGCGTATTTTCAAACCATCGAATCAGCTGCAGCGCCGCGCCGTCTACCAGACTCTCAGGTACTGACTGCCTGCTCCCTTTGTCCCCTTTTAATGCTGTTGTAAATCGTGCAGACTGATTTGTTACAAGCTGTTCTTTTAATCTGATAGATAAGAGACATGTCAAAGAAAAGCCGTAAATAAAAAATTAGCCGGAATAAAGACAAGGGCGAGTCTGCTAGATGGGCGCCTGTTGACTCAAGCGGCTCTCCAGCGTCAGGGGAGCCCTCTCCTCAGCTCCGTCAAGGTTACGTCCACAATTCCCTTTTCTTCTTTTTAAAAAGACACCGTAGTCCTTTTTGCTTCAATGAATTGATCGGCACAAAATTAAGAATAAATAAATTGAGCATTTGGAGCACCGAGCGTATAAGCTCCCCCAGGGCGCATACCCCCGGGCTATTGAATGGATAAAGGGCGCTTTGCAGAGGACGTTGTGAGCAAAATGGGGCTCTATGGTGCAATTAACAAAATAGTCTAATCCCATATCTTAACAAATGCAAATATTTGAGTTTGGTTAAAATGGTTAAGTGAACAATTAAATGAAAGTTTACAAGTGAAACTTCACATCCAAAAAGGCACACTGATGCAGATAATGTGCTGTACGCAATTCAAGAGTTTTTACTCCCTTTAAAAAGTATAGGGATACGTTCCCAATGAAGCAAATATAAATTAAAGCGTATTCAACATAATAAATATAAATTTGAGAGCCAAAGCTTCAGTCAGAGAGCAGCTGTAGCGGTGCGTAAAATAGGCGAACAAAACTGGAACAACTCTTGGCTTGGCCATTATGGAGATGTTTTAGTGATCAGACGACATATTTTTTTAACTTGAATAAAAACAACATACACATATATACTCTTTTTAGACATATTTTACCAGAATAGCCACATAAGTATTTTGCCTTCTAGACTGAATGTATCTTTGAAGATGCTGCGCACTTTTTTACTTGGCACATTGTTTTTTTTCATTTTGTGGATTTAATGATTTGCCACGAAAATCACAGTACATAGTAATTACCGATGCTATTTTTTATTTAAACATAATGTTGAATGAGCCGTAGAGGCTTATATTAAGTGTTAAACACACCTGGAGTTAATAAAACCGACAATGAACATGACCCCACTGGTGCGTAAGAACAATAAGAAGAATATGGGTCATGGACACCAAACTGTGTCTTTTCCTCATTTATTTTCATGTCAGATCGATATCTTAAGATATGCACACTCCTGATTATACTCACCATGATTATTAACTCAGGCACACGAGACGGATCATTTCAGCTGGGGCTAAACTTGAAAGAAGCTCCAAAGGGCCAGGCAGTGATATTTGCGTTGAGTGTCCCCCAGGGAAAGCATATAAAGGACCCCATAACAACGTCTTTATCGCCTCTTAGCGATAAAGATTATTGAGCATTTGATTTACTCGTTTAGGGTGGAGTTCAGCTCATGTTGCCTAATGCGCTCCTTCTAGATACACAAGTACATTTTGCTTGTCTGTAGTGCAGCTGGGTATACTTTTGTCTTCCCCAATTTATTTTTGTCTCGTTGAGAAAACATTGTGAACCTTGTCAATCACCCTTTCAGTCGTCTGACCACCAAACACACCGTACACAGCAGCTGTACCTCATGTAAGAGAAGATGGAAATATATATTTGAAATTACAAAGAAAATGGGTCTTGCGTCTAAAATAAGACACTAAACATGTTGCAGATACAGCGCAGCCCGAACGAGATTATATGTGTGGAGATGTAATTCATATTACCATTTTGACCAAAGACTATCATTCAGTATTGTACATGTATTGTCTTCTCACGGCTTCTTGTATATTACAAATGTAATGCCCAAACTGTTGATATCAACCTGAGGTTACGCGCGCCAGTGTGCGCGCTCAGTGGTGCGTAAAGACCAACACATTTAACTCACACCACAACAGTCTGCCGCTCAGAAATATTTTTATTTAAGTATCAACATTTTTAAATAAATAAATATTTGTTTCAATTACACTGAAGATATAATTTCAGAGTCATTTCAGCAATTTGACATTGAGGGAATTTCTCTCCAGCTTTCCATATTTGAAGTCACAGTCCATCCACAGAATGAATCTAACCAGTAGTCACCATGTATACAAAATACTGCCTCCCCCAAAATACTAATACACAATGTTGCTATTGTTTTTTGTTTTTTTGGGGGGGGGGTGGGGGGGCTTTATCTTTACAAATATGCCTACCATACTCATTGGCAACAACAAATGGACCGTTTTCAGAAAAAAACTACATACAAAACGTACAACATGTATACAGCTATACAATAATTCAGGACAAATCCCTGATTAAATATTCTCTTTCTATGTACAGACGACTGAACACAAGTGGAACAGTCTGTTGTTTTTTTTGGCTGTATTCAAAATCAAGAGGACCAAAATGTTTTAGAGGGGAGAAAGCGGGAGAGTTCATGGGGAGACGGAGAGGTCCACGTCCTCCTTTTCGGACGAGGAGGGAGATATGGGAATGTCATCCTCCTCTTCCTCCGAGCATCTCGCGGTCGACAGGGACGAGCATTTGCAGTTGTGTGATCCAGTCCTTTGGCCGCTGCTCTTGCCCTCCTTTTTGTGCTTCACCCTGCGGTTCTGGAACCATATTTTCACCTGTTTCTCGGACAAGTTCAGGTATGTGGCGATCTCGATGCGCCTCAGTCTGGAGAGGTACATGTTGGAGGTGAACTCTCGCTCCAGCTCCAAAAGTTGTGTGCTGGTGAAGGCCGTGCGCATGCGCTTACTGCTCTGAAGTTTGCTGTTGCTGTTTTCTGTGAAACAAATAAATAAAGAGAAATCGTCAGCCACGGTGATATTTTTGACAACACGTTAAAAGTGGCTTTTCCCACACAATGAAACGCTACAAGAGCCCGTTACTTACCGATGGAGATGCAGTGGAACTGTCGCGGGTCTGGGACCGAGTACGCAGCTTGGTATATCCCCGGTCCGTGGCTGAGGTTGGAAGCGTGTTGCCTCGACAGAGCCGAGTGACAGTACTGTGAGCTGAAGGGAGAAAAGGACGCCTTGAGAAGCGGCAGTGTCGGCGGAGACTGGTGGAGCTGGGTCGCGGTCATGCACAGCGGGCAGAAGCACAGCAGCCCGGCTTTCCTGGAGTGGCAGGAGCCCGGCAGCCCGTGAGGGTGGTGCGGCGAGTGCACGGCGTACGGGAATAAGGGCGGGTGGTTCTCGTTCCCCTTATCGTTGGCTTCCCGTAAAATCAAGGAATCCACAAGAAAAGACCTCGGCATGTTTGCAAACGTGTTGCTGTACAACGTGGTTGAAGTTGAAGCCTGCGCGTGGTTGTGTCAGCGTGCTCTCCTCAGGGCGGTGGACAGCGAAGTGGTGCTGAAGGCGCAGCACTGCCCCTTAAATAGCCGCCGTGGACTCGGTTCGGCCATGTGACGGTTACGCTGTAAGCGGCCAAGAGCTCTCAATAGGGTTTTGTGCCTTTCTCTCGGCATTCCCACTGCACGCTTCCCCATTATTTCACTTGTTAACTAAATGAACTGCATAATGTAGTCTATTCTTGTCAGCCCCACCCACGCCGCAAGAGGCGGCACTGCCCATTCTCCCTTTTATCATCACTCTCATTTTATCATAGAGCACAGCTTAAATTTGCGAGAGAAAACGTCCCTGTCACATTTGGAAAGCCGGTATATGTATTCAAGTTTTGTCTTAGACATTGAGCAGCCTATTAGGTATGTATGTAGTCTTAATTATGTCTGTATAACCAGGGCGAGAAGGAGAAGCTTTCAGAAATGTTTACGACTGCTAATGTACATTTAGCCTATTAACAGTAGGTAAATTACTGAATAATTTCCCATCGTTGCTTTAAGATTAAAGGGTCACTGTATGGTGAGATTACGAAAAGGTATTTATTATCAGATGCATTATCGGCCTTACATGTATCTACTTTTCGCCAGGTTATTTTTCTGGTTAATTATTTATGTGACAGATCTTCTGCACTTGTGTGGCTACTTAACTGAGTGTTGAGCGCAAACATAAATGCAACAGCTGAATGTAAAGTTTATGCATATCCATTTTAAGGTTAATGTGTCATTTCTGGGCACAAAAAAGGGACAAGTCATCGCCTGAAGGCAGTGCTGTTAAAGAGCAGTGATTAATTCCTTTGCTCGGGCCCCTGCCGAGTCGGGGGAAAGAATATGTAAAAATAACCAGGTTTTCACTCTGCGGCCCTTATTGAATGTCATTGTGGAGGGTTTTCAATGAGAGAGAAAGAGAGTCGAATTAAAGTGTGTGACAGCGGCGGATAGACGCAACAAAGGCGACTCTGTCATAGAGGAGCCCAATGCGCGGCGCGTGAAGCCCCCGCCTCGCGCACTGATTGAATTAAGTAATAGGAAAACATTTTCTTTCACTTTAAGGCTCTCTGAACAAGACCTTCAAAGGGACGGGACCCGTAATGTGTGAGTAAATAGTGGAATGTCATTTCTCTGCCTCCGAGTAAACAGTTTGTTTATATCTTAAATTAAAGATAAATATGAGATCATAAACATATCCAAGTTATAGCCGCAATGCCTCGGGACGTTTCGTTTGATGGGGAGGGGCAATGATAATGTCAAATACATTTAAGTTATTGCACCGCTACATACTAGTGGTAGTTTAACCTGCTTTCTGCTTTATTATTCGTTCTGAGAGGTTTCCCTATTTCATTATTTTGATATTGTCGTCTGTTAGGGTTTATGTTGTCTGTTTTAGGCATATTTCCCATAAACTGTCACGTCCAGCGTAATAGCTCTTCAGCTCCAAAACACACCCACATGAGGGTGTGATGCTATCTGTTTTCTCCTCATTAAAGAGGCCTAATGTGCTTCACACCGCTAATCTTCCATAAAGGCTGGACCTGTAATTAGGCTGCTGCGCCATTAAAGTAGGTACAAATTAGGAGCAGTTAAACCCTTTAACGAGACAAAATATCTGTCCGAATGACTGTTGTATCTCCGAGAGCCATTTTCATTTGTCTATTAGTCTGTCCTTTCATTTCATGCCAGGAATTAGCCATTAACTCGTCTGTCAATCTTGTTGCACTCTATGGAACCTGTAAATACAAATCTATCGCTTTTATTCCGATTCTTAATGAGGTAATAAGTTAATGACATGTTTTCATCATATGTTAAAAAGCACCATTATTCCCATGAACAGTGTGCCAGGGTATGTGCTCAAGCAGAAAATGAAATAGGCAAACTGTGTATTTGATTCAGCCCTGGGCTAAACACTGCAGATTTAAAAAGTATCGTGTCTCAAATCCTGCTTTTTACAGCGGCAGATAGGCTGCATGTGGTGGCTGCTTGATGTATTGCTTAACATAAAGATGTTATCAAAGGCCCTAATTTTCAAATTATGTACAGCAGTCACCCCGTGGATAGGAATAGAGGTTTCATGGGTCGTCACGCAGGGAGGCTCATCCTAATTTGCAAACCCTACTGGAGACTGACAAATAGTTTTGACCTCCCTCTGGAGGCGCGGGCCAGAAGTGCAAAGAATCTCATTCTCCATAATCACTTGTTACTGAGATAAATAATCGAGGGAAATAGCCCACTCGCATTATTTCAACTCTATTACATTTTTTTTTGCTTAGTCCCAAGCTAAAAAAAATATATACATTCATAGCCACTTATGATAAGATTGATGCATCATCACATCCATATCTGTGTGTTCTCTACAAACCAATGAGCTCCATGTGTTCAGTAACTAGCATACAGCTGTGGGTTGGTAAAGCTTCTTAACGTTTATGTTTGATATGGGGAAAGCAATGCCCCTGAAATAGTAAATTATTTATAAGATATTAAGTTGGAACAATTGCCATCACTCAAGTTCATCCCTGATGATAACACTGACCAGTGCCTGCTGTGCCGTTGAAGAAGCATTTACAGGGGCTTTTATGCAATTATACCCAAAGATCTCGTGCCTGATGACATAAAGAGAGCAGTCTGTTTATGGAGATGTAGTCAATATCTCCTTTTCTTTTTGGTATGAATAATTCATAGTTTAAGACACTATCCCCCCTCACTTAATATGTACACACACTTAAACACCCACACATCTATAATACAAATGATGGTTTTAGCTGACAGTGTAACAGGATTTAAGGTCCCAGTGGGGTTTGGCCCAGCCGTGGATGGGCGCTGTGACTGTCGACGTGACACAGAGGGCCGGCTGCCCCTCCTAATCTCCCCCTGAGGCAACATCACAGACTGCAGATCCTGCTGCACCTCTATGGACGCACAAAAGCCTGATTATCATTCATATGCTTACCAGAAAAACCAGTCCAATAGATAACAGATGACACATAAGTACCAGCTGAATGGTGCAATATGTTGAGGCTGCAGGAGTCTGTGGGGACTAATGAATCCTTAAGAGAGAGGGAGACTGACAAAGAGACGCAGTCATTTGAGGTATCGTGATGTGTCAGATATAAGACTCTACAGGTGAACATGGACTTGAGAGAAACTGAGGAGACTAACTGCTTAAAATGTGTTTATTTGCAAGGAATAAATAACCAACTATCTATGTGTTTTAGCATAATGAACAGTCTGATCATATTTAGAAAGTCGAGCAGTTTCAGTGATTATTAGGATGATGATCTTCAAGTGTCCATTTCAAAATACTAATTGAAAAAGTACTGCTTTACTCAGCTTGCCTCACAATTAAACAGATCAAATATAATTTTTACTTTAACTTAAGTGAGGAGAAACATCCAGAAAATCAGCATTAGATGCATTACTTAATTGTTTTCAGATGCTTAGTTTCTGTCTTGTTTTTTTTTTGTTATTTGAAGTATTTTGTTTAAAAATTTGTTTTTTATTTGCTCATAAATGTTCAGTAACCTTTCTTTCACATTTCCCTTCTTCAGTACTAAATTGTTATGCTTCACAAGAAGCAGCCCAAATGTGAGCCCGAAGAGGGACTTGCACTGTGTTGGCTGACATCTGATTGATCCTTCATTTTACTTTGACAAATGTCGTTCGAAAGCACAAAGCGTCACAATTCTCTATGAAAGTTTATTTAATCCCAATTTCACTTTCACAAAAGTACATATTTTGTCTCAGGAGCGCAAACAGGACAGCACTATACAATTCATAAAGTATACCAGTAAAGCCTAAAATACTTACTGCATGTGTGCCCTTGTAAATATGGTTCACTTACTGGTAGATGCATTCTGAGTAAATAATAACATAAAACAAAATGTAAAAAAAGATATACTGTTGAAGGACTTTTTTTTCACTTCTTTTTAAATTTCTGACATCTAAAGCACTGATGGTTCCTCAACAAGTGTCAGTCAAATTGAAAGCAAAGATATCAAATGTTGTGGTATATTAGGTTATAATACAACTTTCACAAACCTTCCTTCATATATTCTGTCATATTAATTTGTCTGTGTTTATGTCTGTGTTTTCTTATGATTTGAAATGGCTACTTACAAGCTGCAAAGAGAACACCAATAATAAGAAAAGACCAACTAATAACCCAGTCTAACTATCAGTGACCTGAGCAGTATCACCTCTTTACACATTTAATATTAAAAGTCCATATCTTAAAATACTACAACAAGACAAAAGATTAGATGTATCGATTAGATGAGTATGTTTGTATTTACATATCCACACGTAGGTTTCAGTACATTTCATATGTGGGATTTATTCTGCTGTGAATGTTAATTTACAAATACACACCTTGATACACCACTGAAAGGCAAGAGGTCATGCTGCACACTGACACCTCTCCACATGTGTGAATATGACAAATGACGCACCATACGTCATGCTGACAAAAGTTTGAGCTGCGGTTCATTGAGGAACTTCGTAAAAATCTCCTAGCAACCTCCGTCATGGAGGTCCATTAGAGAATTATAATCAAAGTTCAACAATGTAGGAGGATCATAGTCGTGTTTACGAAAAGTCACTTCTGCAGACAGTACCATTGGAAAAGTCCCCTTTGACAAAATGGAAAGACAAACATCATACTCATTATTTGTCTGCAAACTTGTGTTCCATATTTGGTCGAGTTGTGTGAATTATCCCAAATGATTCCAACAACTTTCAAACCAAGAGAAATACGTTTTTAAATCCCTTATTAGTCCCACAAGGGGAAATTTATTCTCAGCATTTGATCCCATCCTTAGTAATTAAGGAGCAGTGGGCAGCCTCGTGAAGCACCCAGGGGTTCAATGTTTTGCTCAAGGACACGTCGACATGCAAACTATGGGGAGACCAGGGATCGAACCGGCTACCTTGTGGTTTCAGGACGACCACTCGCTACAGCCTTTTTTAAAGAAGGGACCATGTCATTTGGTCTCTGTCAATGTAGTCATATCCCCTTTGCACGTACGTCAGTATTATAGTTGTCTGCCAGAAGCTGTAATAAATATACTTTATATATAATGTTAAGCCACGTTCTTTTGATACCCTTTTAAGATCTTGGTCTTTTTAACCTATATTTTAACCAGATGAAAAATGTTAGTCATCAGACATCAGATTGGATCTTAAGTTATCAGAGAAACAAGCTGAACAAATGTCAGCAGCAGCTTGGCTCACAGCCCCTCCTCTGTACGACGAACAGCATCGGAGAAGCTGTGATATTTAACTCCACATTTAGGGGTTTTACTGATTTTAATCTCTGGGTCCGTTTGCTTTGCAGAGAATGAGTCCTGCAATCAAAACAAGTCAAACTTTATTTGAATAGGGAAATGTAAAAACAACCGCTGTTGACCAAAGTGCTGAACAGGCACAAAACACAAATGAATAAACAACAACAGGAACAGAAGAAAAACAATAAACATAATGTGCACATACTAGTAAAAAAAAATTGCTGCAACAGAGGATGGAGTCAGCTTTGTGTATTTTTATTCTTTTGATGAGGAGACACCTGGCAGAACATTACATATTGTGCTTTTAAAGTTAGTGTTTCAAATGAAAATATTTTAGAAAAACAAAAGAAAATGCTTAATTTATTTACACTGATGAGTTTGAGTCCAAGTCAAGTGCTGTTGCTAGGTGCGTCCTCAGAGCTACACGCCGGCCACACTGACTGAATGACTGAACTTAGTTAATGAATAACTAATTCACAGAATTAAACAGTGGTCTGACAAAGAGCTACTTTGTTGATGGAGGTCCAATCAGTGATGTTGAACATGACTACTCTCAGTTGGTTTGGGTTTTCAAGATAGTGCCAAGCTTGTTTGGTGCTGGTTGTTACTACAAACCCTCTGAATTTAGTTCTGTAATTTTAGCGAGCTTGTTTTTTTGTTAACCATTAGTTGTTGTCCAGGGAGCAAATGTAGCAAAGTACTAAATGTTGGGAGCTGCTATGCAGATATGATGATATGAGTTTTCTGTTCTCCAAACCAAGTTTTAACTGCTCAACAATCAAGGTCACCACCAACATCGAACAAGTTTAGACATGTAAAAAACATATAATATATATGTTATATAACATATATTAAAACCTATTAACTGTCCTCAAAATTATGCACATAGTTGGTGGAGTTCAGCAGCAAAATCTAAATATCTTCAGCATATCTTGTTCAATCCTAATTCCTCCCGGGAGTTTTTGGGCCTTCATGATTGTCAGAATGTGGAATGGCTGTTATCTTGATATAAACAATATAAACACTAGTATAGTATAAACAATAATATAACTAATAGCTTTCTTTATTTATAGAGAAAGTTACAGAGTGCTTGTGTTTTTAAAAAGACTGAGAACCATCATGTTGTGTCTTCCCTTGGGTGGTGCCTTGGCGTAGCATCCACGACTGATGTGTTGACTTTCTGTTCAGTAAATCCCACAAGATCATGGAGCAGCCAAAATAAAAAAAGCCAAAATGCATAGGATCTCTGTCTACAGCCTTAAAACATTTATGAACGCAACAAAAGGCCAAGAACAAGCTAAATCCAAGACATATAAGACTAATGCTGCTTTCACATGGAATCAGGCCGTCGGTAGACAGCGGAATGCGGCTTTAGAAAAACACAGGAGCAAAGAAAGTCAGACGTGTCAAAACGTCAAAATGAAGACGTATGACGATATTTTGTTACAGTGATTCTATTGTTTTATAAAGAATGGAATCAAATATGTGAACTACAATTATTTTGTGACTCTTATGTAAATATTTTGGTAATGCATGTAGTTATAAAAGCAGCGTTCTTTATATTCTGTCCCAGAGTAAAAGAAAGGCCAGCAAAAAGTGATGGGTAAAAAATGAAATAAAAATAATTTTGGATAATTTGCACACGATTGTCATCCATTCTGCCACTTTTTTTTCTACAAGAACAGAGAGTGGTTTAAAATAAGTTTATATTCATACTTCAGCAGGGCCATAGCCTGTTTTTGACGAGAATAAATGGGAAATAGATGCAAACCTGACAGTCTGACCTCTCTAATGAGCCCATTTACATCTAAATGTGATGATTTTCTGGGAACTGAAATGGTCGACATCGTTCCATGAACGTTTTCAACTTCAGAATAAAACAAATGGTACAAAGCAATGCTGTTTGCCATCCAATGTCCGTCATACTAAGACACAAAGCATTTGTTAACTCCTGAAATCTCCAACTGTGTTCTCTGACATGCAGGACTCATCCATCCTCACACTTTCCTCATCAATGAAAAATAATTAGAAATTGGATTTTGCTCAAAAATATTGTTAGAAAAACTCCACACAACCATTAGAGGTCTAAGTATCTTGGGATGATTTCCAAATCCCTTTTGATGTCAATCCATTGGTTCTGCTATAGATATGTCTCAAACTTCCCCTTTGACCCTTTTCATATAAAAGCCTTGAAATTCTCTTCAAAAGGGTTTGTTACCCTGTGGAGGTCAGTAGGCTATTACGTATGGCTGACTCACATTTTTCCAAATCAGCCGACTTTTGGCCAAGAAATAACAGGTCAAACCAATGAATTTAATGAACTCTCCCAGACACAATGAATGCCTCTTGCCATTTGAACCCCAATAAAGGGATATGGGCAGGTCAGCCAGCCCTTTCAAGGGGTTTGTACACAAATGTGACAGAATGCAGTTGCTTCAGTGTCTGCGTTGACAAGTTGTTCAAAGTGCTGGGGATGTCAGTGATAGTGCCTCCATCCACACTGCCCCCTTTGTTCCCTATTTTGTGTCTGTTGCTCTTTCATCAACAGTCCCACACGTACAAAAGCGAAAGAATGCAAAGCGTCTTTTGCAATGTTCAATGTTTGCCTCATTTCTCTATGCTGAATTTGATGCTGTAGACCAACACGCAGGAGACTTTATTGTCCAGAAAACAAAGCCAAATTACGGCGCAGAACAACTTCTGATGGTGACTCGCTACTCCTCCCTCCTTTTCACTGCTTTACTTCTCTGATCCTCCCCTCTTGCCTCCCTTCATTCACTTTCTCCTTCATTTATTGTCTTTTTTTCTTTCTGAGTCTTCATTTTTGATGCTCTGATGTTTCCAGTAGGTTTAATTTGAAAATCAAAGGATGAGAGAACAGAAAAACAAAAGGAAAATAGCTAAATCTCCTACTATTTCAACTTCTAGCTGAAACTTTTATCAGCATCAAATATGTTTAATTGATGCAGCTGCCAAGCTGCTTTGTGCTTGGCCGAGAAAAAAAACATCTTTAAACATATGGTATGTGTGTGTTCACTTAATTGAATCAATTGGAGGCCATGGGAAACCACCAAGGGGGGTAATGGTTCGGGAAAAGGGAGGTCAAAGAGTTAGAGCAGGAGGGAGGGGGGATAAACACTCCAAAAACTACTCATGTAACCATTACTTACCAATTTTCAGCTCAGGAGTTGTTCATTATTACCTCATTCTTAGTGTGTTTCTCCCAACAACAGGATGAGAATGAGCTTCAGGGAAAACTCTTAAAGGAAGCTGACTCAAAGACCACTGTGATTCCTTTAAGTTTATGGTTTTCTCATTAATGACCTCCTGTGGTTTGGCCTGTTTCCTCTCCATTCATCTCACATTAGCCCCCTTTCAGAGTTCACTATTGTTTTGGGATTGTTTTCATCTTTTAGGATACAAATGTTCAAATGTCCACACAAACCTTAAAACATTTTACAATTTTAAATAAAACTGAACCACTGTCACTCTGCCTAGCCACATGATCTAAAGAAATTTGGGGATACATTTTCTTTTTTCAGTAGTTTCTGAAGTTTTTGTTGAACACATCAGTTGCTTGGTTGGTGATAGGCTACATTTTCCAAACATCAAGTCGTACCCACGCTTCAAAGGATGGATTTGAGTTGTTTTTGAGCATCACTTTCAGGACAATGAATAAGAAATGTAGGGACATTTGCATAAGAGTCGACACCCTGTATGATTTTCATAACTTTTCTTCTCAAATTTCTATTGCAGGCATTGTGATTTGGAATCAGCTTTTGTTAGATTTTTTTCCCCACACTTTTTGGTTGTTTCATTTTACTTCTCTACCCCCTCCCTCAATCCTAATGACCTCTGTGACGGCTTTTTACTCTGTCTCACACACTGCTTTTGACTAAACGGGGAATATATGGCTCAGTCTCAAGAGTTATGACGTAAGCAGTGTGAAGAAGCGGTTTAGGGTAATTCAATGTCTATATATGACCATATATGTGAGAGTCTGCGTTATGACGGGTCACTGCCCATCTCACAGGGTCCCCTAGTTTTCTGCAGATGCGCTCTATTCAGGAGGCGACACGCGGCGGGACGCTGCTGGGAGGTAGTTACTATTTCTCCATTACCATAGAAACTAACACACTAGCTTTCAGCTGGACTAGGCCAGGGGTCCACTGACACCAACTTTCACACTACTCTAAGCCCTGACAACACCCCAAATAGATCTCAGTGCAGTGAATAATACCCATTTGTACCCCGTTCAATGACAGAATGAGCTGCCAGCAAAATACTCAACGCTATGACACCAAAAAATAAGAGGCCTCCTTTTTTGCGACACTTTTTATAATGAACACAATGGTGATGGGATGAACTCTTGGCCACTGATATGGAGAAAAGCCGTCAAGTAAAAACTACATTTATATGGGAAATGCAAACAACAGGTTATATCTAGTCTAGATCCACGTTTATCTGGTCCAATAGCAATGTAGGGGGTTGTCAATTTAAGCGGTTTCTCTCGCTTCGGAAAGTGTTTAGGTAATGCCAGAAAATTCACAATTTACAATTTAGTCCAAACTTAATAGAATAGTTTGACGTTTTGTGAAATATGCCTGTTTGCATTCTTGCCCAGGGTTAAATGAGCAGAGTGATACTGCTCTCATGTCTGTACGCTAAATATGAAGCTACAGCGAGCAGCCGGTTAGCATAAAGACTATAGACGGGGGGTGAAAACGCTAATCTTGATTTGTCCAATGGTACTAAGAGCCACTTACCAGCACCCGAAAGGCTAAGGTTGTCTGTTTAATTAGTACAAAAACTGAAATGTAAAAATGACAAGGGGGTTATGCCAGACGTACACTTACTACTTAATTGGCAAAGTAACTGTTTCCCGTCTCTGTGCTTTGCTAAGCTAACTGGCTGCAGGTAATAGCTACTTATTTATCGTACAGATAATATCTTGATTAGTGTTTTATAGGTCATTGCTCGATACAACTATGTGACTTTAAACAAGCAATATACAACATCCAGTGTCTTAGCAGCAAATTCATCAGGTAAACACTGATAGCTCTGTCAGTATTTTCGTCGTAGTTTGTACTGTTAGCTACAGTTGGTGGCGCATACGTCGCCATGTTGAGAGCCGTTGAGAAGCAATCTAAATGCGCCCAATCTCTTTAATGCCAGAAAATTCTATTCTATTGTATCCTTAATGTATTTTGTATATATATATATATATATATATATATATATATATATATATATATATATATATATAATATGGGTACAGTACAAGTCCACTGACAAAACTAACAATTGGACACTGATGGGGAGTGAAGCAGTCAAGTAAAAACTACAGAAGTTTACATTTTATGATGACGAATACTAGCAAAAGCAGGTTTGCAATATGTAAATCAGTGTTCTTTTGTACAGTGTAGGTTGGAGTTAGTTTAATATCTTTCCTGTTTACATCCTATTTGCTCTACACTTCTGAAAATAGCTTCTGCAGCTGCACAACTCCCTGGTTTTAATGTCAGAAATTTAATTTTCCTAATGTATGATGTATATATTACATGGTAAGGGTAATAATTGGGCATTGTGGAAGGTACGAGGTCAGAGTTCACAATTGATCCTCTCACCCCTGGCAGGTGCAGCTCACAGGAGTGAGAGGAGGCGGCCCCTCGTCTCCCGCACCTCTTCACGCTGCTCAGCGAGAGAAAGGGAGGAGTGTAAATGAGTGCACTCCAGAAAGCCATCACCTGCTCCCTCCACCCTAAAATCCCCACTAACTCCGCCAGACAGAGATATCCAACAACTCCAGCTCAAATTTCTCCAACTCCGGTTAATGAGAGAGACAGAGAAAGCAAGACTGACAGAGAGGGAGGGAAAGGGAGGGAGGAAGAGAAGGGGAATCAAGAATTTTAACTATTAGCATCCATGCAGTGATTGTTTTTTCGCCTGTTTTGTTGTTTTGAGTATGAATGCATTCATCTGCAGCAAAATGTACATTTGTCATGCCTATAGAGGGAACTGAATTGGACTGGAAGGGGCATTGAGTTTGTGCGCAGAGAGAGCCCACGGGTGAGGTTGTGTATTGATGGGTGCCCCTCCCAGCTTCTCCCAGATTCCCCCTCTATTGTGACTTTGAGTGAATGTATCCTCTTGCTAAGGGCACTGGAATGTGTCTTCTCAACTCGTGTGATGGATGGGGCCTTGTTTTCTACTCCTCCGCCCCTCCCTCTGAATCCCTCTTTCTCTCCCTCAGCCTTTGACTCTTTCATTACATCCTTTTATTCGGCACCAATAAAAGTCAGTGATTCTTCATCAGCCGTTGTGCAGATCTGAGGGCCGCTGTTATTTTTCATCAGGAGTGTGTCACACATCACCATTCAGCCCCTCCGTCACACAAATTCAGACACTGGCACAGAGTCTGAAGCAGGTGGAGATACACCATCAATGAATTATTCAAATGAGACACTGGGCATATCCTTTAAATTTAATTTAAATACTTGGTTAATGTTGTTTAGTGGGTCTCTATTGCCATTTACGCACGAGGGTGATATACTGTTTTAGCATATAGTAGCAGTAGTAGAAGTAGTACAAAATATATACTTCTGCTATTAATAATTAGGATAATAAAATAATAATACACAAAATAAAAGTATGACAATGAATACAGATAACAGAAAATATATTGGTCATACATGCTCTTTGTTGTCGATTTCATTTTAACCGAAATTGTAAAACCTTTCTAACCTTCAGGGTAATGAGAGAAGTAAAACATGAAATACTTACAATGACAAACACAAACTGTGTAGTGAAGTTTCTAAAAGAAGGCCTACAGGGAAATCTCATTGGTGTGCAAATAAACAAACATAAACCAACATGAGCGACCAGTGCATCGCGCTCAATCAGTTCCATCGTTCGCCATGAAGGCCTGACTGAAGATGTGCCCGAAATCAGTGACAAATGATATTAATAAGGATATCACAAAGTGACAAATGTCTCCAGAATTACACATACAATAATCAAACGGTAAAGAATTATATTCCACTGTATTACAAGGCAACAAACTAAATATAATACGGTTAAAAGTGTATTAATTGCAAAACGTATGAAAGTAAAAATTGGGCCTAATGTGCTCTTTTACAGTTATATTATTGCAATATTATTACTGACTCTTTCACATGTAAGCAGCATATTAATGTTACAGCTGGTGGAGGTGGAGCACATTTAAACTACTTTATATGCTGTTGGATAGTTTAAGTACCTAAAATTGTACTTAAGTACAGTACTTGAGTAAACGTACTACTTCCTACCACTGCGCCAGGTCATTTGAATGGATCACATCACCCCGACTACTGTGTAATAAATCACATCAGAATATCTACCCGAAGAAAATACCATCAAAGAAAGTTACTTCAGACCGTTTTGAAAGGATTTCTTTGAACATTCTGTTAAAAATTGCACATCCTAAAAAAAAAACACCTGACAGCATTCAAATAATTTCCATTTAGCTTGGAATGCATTACAACCCAGCGCAGCACTTCCTGTTTGATCATGGCATATTTATTCCCTCTGCCATTGACCATGAAAGTTGAAAGCACCAAATATTTGTCATATACTTATACTTAAGTATTTTGTATCTTTCACTCTCATTATTTTCCTATTTGTTTCCCTTGTTGCGGATCATCCCAAGATACCTCACACTCAGACATGTTTCCCATTGGTGGCCTTTTGTGGAAAGTGAGTGTGTCTCTATTTAAAAAGTATTATTCAACCGAGTGTTACATAAGAAGCTCCAAACAGGAGTCAGGCCTTGCAGATGAATCATCAGCTCAGTCATCATGTCAAACAACGATCCTCTGGTACTTATAGCACTTGATGACATTTTACACAATCTAAAAAGACTCATACACACCTAAATACAAGCAGAAGTATCACTTAAACAAATTATAACACATTGTACTGTCAGCTTTATGCGTGGACATGCATAAATGTCAATACAGCAGTAGACATAAGCAAAGTAAAAGAAAATGTATCAGGTTTCAATTCAGTTATGTTACTCTGAGCATAAGTATTATATATATATATATAATATTGTATCATAGATATTATGATAATTTTGCAATCACATACCTATCGTTAGTTGGCATAACGTATTGGCAATATGTATCATGTACATTAATTAAGCTTATACATTTCAGAAAGGAAAATGCATGTGATTTCTTACAGATATTGAAATGTTATTTAAATATGAATCTAACAGATATATTTTTGTTGTGTTTAACTGGTGAATGTAGACAGCTGATTGGCTATGAGAGGTATGTCTCTCCATTAAATGCTGCCATCCACGTGCATGTGGCTTGTGAGACCATGCAGCCAGCTCGACTCCAGCAGATGCAATGAAAAATGTTTCTCCACTGTTTGACTCGTTAGGCCTGAATCACCTTATCTTTAGAGTCCTTTGTATTGTAAGATGTTTCTAATATATTGTTCACCATCATAAATTATTTTGGGGGCACAGATTCAAACACATCTCATGAAGTTCAACACAATATAATGAAGGCATCACCGGAAGTCCAGCTGATGTCAGAGAAAAAGAAGTCTGGCTCTGCAAAATACTTATTTATTTAGTATTTATTTATTTAGTGTTTATTTATTTAGTATTTATTTATTTAGTATTTATTTATTTTATTTATTTACCAGGGACAGTGCACAATAATCAACATTTCAGTTTCCACCTCAATGTAAATGTGCCAGAGTTAGCTCAAGAGTAAATTGTTGCCTGCAGCCCTTGGGCAGGTTATTACAATGTAATGGCCCAATATTATCAGTACAATATAACAGCAAACACTACAGTACAACAGTGTATATAACGGCAGTGGCAGAGATGAGGTATAATTACTTGTGATTGCAGGTTTGCTTTGTTTAAAGCCATTTCTTTAGTTTTTGTTAAAAGGTTAGGTAATTAGTGCTTTGTCTTAACTCAATAGAAAGACCAGTTCCAGTAATGGGGGCTCTGACTGGGAAGACTCTGGTCTTTGCCCTTCTTACCTTACCACTAACTGAACCATTAACTGATTCAGTGTGGGAGGTACAAACCATGTAGAACCTTACAGACGAGGCCACGATCTGCTAAATGTTTAAAACTAACGAAATTAAATAGATTGTGCATTTCAACGATATAGCAATAATTATAGCGATTGGCCTTTCGGTCAAGTGTTTTTACTATCTATTTGTGATGGGACTCAATAGGTTTCAGAGTTTTCATGCCTGCTTGTGATCACCTATAACACCGTTTATAATGTGGGAAAAGAACACAGCATGCATAATAAATCAAGAGTTTGGCGGCTTCTGTTGTTAGGTATGATCTTATACGTCTAACATTAGCCAGGTTGAATTATACCAGCAACCTTTTAGCATGCTTTTTAAATGACAGATTTGATTCCAATACATTTGACCACCTTGCGATTGTCTCCTTTAACAAAAACATCAGGTCGGGAGTCTCCGTGTCTCCTTGTAAAGGATCAATCTGTCATTTGAAACTAGCGTGAATGTGATTGGATGACTGGTGACAATGATTAGAGCAGAGAGTAAAATATGTCCAGAGTCTGCAAGATGTGTGATGATGACAGATAATTCAACAATAAAAGAGAGACTTTAAAGTTATATTATTATTTTAAACAAATGTTTATCACATCAATTATGTCCTCTTCCTGCTTCTGTGACAAGTTTGGGAGGATATGTTGAGATGAAATAGAACAGCCGCACGTCCAGGTGTAATGTGGGCTTTTATTATTACGGCACTTTAATACAAACATGTAGACATGCAGCTTAAACACACCAGTTGCAACTGAAGTTTTGGCATTATTATATAAAAAAGTCAAAGAAGCGACTGCAAAGGAAAAACATATACACACCAAGGAAGAAAAATAAAATGAGACAATTCCATTTGGTGTGAGTGATGATGAGGTGAGATGCAAATTAATGTGTAGCCTGCACCGAATTATTAAGATTTCAAAGAATTACAAATTAATCCATTTGTAATTGATAAACTGTAAAGTAATGTATAATTACATATGAGGTTTGTTGCTCATCTAATAATTGTATTGTAGGCTGTAACTTATTGGAAAATGTAGTGTTTTTTGAGTTCCAAACTGATTTTACGGATCTTTAGTTGTCTGCTTTGAATGGAGGAAATTCACAACGACAACATGGAAGAGGCCTTTCAACCATGTGATGTGATATAGATATTTTTCAACGGAGAATTATATTAATTGTTAACCTTGGAAGTATTATAACATTTTACCATCACATTTATTTTGTTTATATGTTGTGTGTCAATGTAAAAACAAATATATGTATTTTTCCATTTTCTGATATGAAAGCACAACATAGCCTACTTACTGTACACTGAGCACAAATAATTAACTTTCACTAGTATCTCATTGTATTTTTACTAGCGCCCTCTGCAGGCCAGCCACGAACACCCACACTCAGCAATGTGGACTAAAAAGTGTCTCACTATTTTTTGGCCCTTTATTAAATGTTTCCTGAAAATAATATTCTTAATCCTGTCATAAATGTAAAAGCAAGATTCAAAAACTTAAAACATGTATAAATAAGTGATGGGCAATAAAGCCACACAATTGTTTGAGTAGTGTGGCCTCAATACAATCTATTTAAATCCTCAGAATAAGAGTATACATTCTAGAGCAAAATTATTTTTAAAAGGATCCCTAAAACCAAAATGTAATTCTCAGACGCATGAAATTAATCCCCTAATTGAAATGTAGCCACAATCAGCTTCTTTGCATTATTTTAATTCCTAAAATAAAATGTCTTAGAATAAAGCTACATGTTGCATTATGTCCTGGTGAGCTCAGTTACAGTTCAGCATTTTATGTTGTAACTGCTTTGTTGAGTCCATGTCTTTTCTTTATTGGTGTTGAAAGCCCCCGGCAGCATTAAATCTGCACAATGGACTCATATTAGTTGTATTGTGCCGTCATCCTCCTCTTGCTCCCACTTCATATCATTTTGCTAACGGTTGGAGGAACGATGGAGGAAAGGGATGAGAGATCACTCATCTTGCCTTCTCCGCTTCAGGCGCAAAGGATCTTAACTGTGTACACAAGTTCAGGATATTTGGTGTTGTTTGGTCACTTGGAGGCAGGGAGCCATCAGCAGAGGCAGATTTAGTGTCGCCTCCCAGCAGCTGCCTCTGTTGCCTCCGGCTAGAACGGTGGCTCTCTCCTCCAAATGTAAAAGGTTGTCATTAGTTTGTTTTATTTTTGGCATAATTTTCAAAACTTTTAATGTCTAAAAAAAACTAGCAGGATTTACCACATTTTTATTTCAAATTGTCTTTTTCTGTCAAATGTTAGGGAAAACCCCATTTGACTTACTCCACTTCAATTTAGATTTATTTCTTCCAGCTTTTAAATTGTTCACCTGTTCTTTCATTTGCATAATCTTAACTGGCATTATTGCCAGATGGTTTTATAATAATATATTTTATTGATGTGCATTGTACACTATTCTTTTTTATACATACCTCACCTAAAAAATATACTGCTGTAGTATATTCTTAACTCTTTAACATCATTAAAGTAAACATTCATCACTTTGTGGATGATTTATCCTTGGTCTGCAATTTAATATTTTCAGCAATGTGAATAATCAGAAAACATAACATTTTGGATATATATATATATATATATATATATATATATATATATATATATATATATATATATATATATATATATATATATATATATATTAGTAAATGTGTTCTTTTCATATTATCTTCCATTTAATCTCCAAAAATGTAGGGGTTGTGATTAGGATTAAGAGATGCTATTTGGAAAAAATATAGTCTCATCGTTTAAAACATTAAATGATTAAACAAATATGAAGATGAAATCAGCATTTGTTATAGAGGAATATTGAAATGAAATGCAATTCACAAATTAAAATTCTTGAATAAAATAAAAAGAATCATCTTGGTGACAATCATAGTAATGTTAAATTACCCATGCTTATTTACAATTTTGTCATTTAAAGCTGATATTGTCAAAATTATTGTTTGAACGTAACCTTTTTCTAACTGACTGAATTCATATTTTGGGTGTAACACTTCACTTCACACTTCAGTTGTTTTCGGAGGATGACTGACGGCAGGCATATCTTACAGATGTTATAAATTACACGGTGTGTGTGTGTGTGTGTGTGTGTGTGTGTGTGTGTGTGTGTGTGTGTGTGTGTGTGTGTGTGTGTGTGTGTGTGTGTGTGTGTGTGTGTGTGTGTGTGTGTGTGAGGGAAACATCTTAATGTGCATGTTTTTAATCAGTCCTGATATAACCTCTTGAAGCATGGAAAAATGGCAGAGGCATTAAAAACATAAAAGGGAAAAAGGGCAGTAATGAATTTAGAGGAAAATGGACATTAATGGTATTAGCATTACTCATGTTCCATATAACAAATTATTGGAAATTTGACAAGCACACCAAATTATCTCCTCATGCCTGACGTGAGTGTGGTGAAGTCCTCTCTACCTGCTGAGGAAAGACAATTTCTGCTCATTTTACTATTTTTAACAATAGAACCAACCCATTAAGACAAATTAATGTCATTATCAAGTCTCTATGAAAATGACAAATACCACCGTTTCGAGCAGCTTTAGAGGCTATTGACAATAATGAAATTCGCTGTACAGGTACTGAAAAGAAACACTCCAAGTAATTATTTTCTAGTAGCTTGTTTGTCTGCCATCCGTTCATTTGCTTTCAGCTCAATTATCTGACTCTGTGAGCATGTGGAGGCGCATAGTGCTCTGCGGCCCACAGAGCGAGGGCCCTAATTGGGCAATTACCGTTCTGTTTCGGGGCTTTTAGCTCCAGTGGAGAGTGGAGGGAGACCGCGGTGTGTAAAACCATGAGGACCTTACATGCACAAAACCACACATATACACTGTTTAAACAAAAACAAAACCCCACGTCCTCTATACACATAACACAGAGCTATACGGTGCAGATTTAGCGCAGCTCATGCAACAAACACTAAAAACATAAAAGTGACACAAGCTGCATGCCAAAACACAGTCCTTTCAGTGACACATAATGCAGGTGCAACACAGAATTATGTGTAACTTTTCAAACACCTCATGTACATATATGCATTCTTTCAGGTTTCCCTTTAAACAACATCTCATCTGAGCCATCACCAGCTATAAATAGCTGAGAGTGCTTACCTGCTGAGTATTTTTTGGGGGGGACGGGGGGTTCAACAGTGGGTACCACTTTAAAGTGTAGTGCATCATCAGCAAGCTGGGAACTACAAGACTCATTTCAGAGCTTAATAATCAGGTTTCAGCAATGTTTTGGCTCATTTCAATAACTTCAAATGCAAGTAAAAAAAAGTCAAGAAACTTTGTGGTGCAGTCCTCTGTTACCACGTCAAATCGGCCCAATGTTTTGGACACCTGAGAAGCCCAGAGAGGGACACAAGTAAAGGAAAGACCTGACTGGATGAGTGGAGAGACATAACAAGTGCAGACGATTCCACAGAGGATACGAGGGGTCAGGAATCAGATGCTGTTACCTTCCCGGTCTCCAGATCTCAACCCAACTGAACACCTGTGTGTTAGTTAGCCCTCTCCGAAACATCAAATTACATGAATATCTTTTGGAGGAATAGTGTTCATCCTCCCACAGACTTCAAGAATGATCATGGTGGCTGAACACTTTTAGAAGACATGTTTCCTTTACCATCAGCTCATGGATCGTTGGCCTTCATTACGTGAGATATTTGCAGGAACATTCACAGGTTTCTTTCAGTGATTTCATAATTCCGGTGTTGTGCTTGTTTCCTCTATTTCCAAAGCAACCGAGCCAATCAAAGCATTATAGAGTGGATTAAATTGGAATCTTTGCGTGCCAGAGTCAAAAAGAAAATTGCGACAGGTACATGACCACAAACATCTGTCAACGAAACCGTACGAATATTTCTCTGAGTTACGTAAAAAAGTAAAGGCAGTCTCTCTTATAGGAACTGAAACTGTGTGCATGTCAACTGAACTGAAAATTGATAGGGCTGAACACAAAAGTCTGATTTAAACAAAATGGCAATCCAGATTATCAGACCAGAGAGATTCTGCAGTTTTGTTCAGAATCTGCATTTCTCTCAAATTCTAAAATAAACAGCTGGAAATGTCATCAGCGGCTCCAGAGACAGATTTTGACTTGATTTCACCTTCTCATCTAATCAATTATTATTATAGGTACTATCAATATGCAGTTTGATATGATAAAATTACATTCTGGCCGTAGCTGGCTTGTTTGCGACGCTCATCTGTAGTAATGTGCAAAAACAGGAGCAAATTCTAGACTTTAAACCTGTGAGATAAAAGTTGGCACCCTGACCCCCCTTCCCTCCCCATCTCACCCTCCTCCTCACTAATTTTCATATTATCCCTGTGCTGTGCGCTCTCCCCCTCACTTTAACATTCTGTCACGCGCTCCCTGGATCATGTAGCTTGTGTTAATTAAACCCTCTTTCAGATCATTTTCTTGCTCAAGTGGCCTCAGTGCAGCACCCATTAGGCAGAAAGCTCTGTTATCTGAATTTCCAAATGTAGCTCAACATTTATTAAAGTGAAATTCATCCAGTAATTGCCCGCCTCGGTATGCCCCATGTCTCCCTCTTACCTCCAGGGCCACCTGCTCAGAGACACCTCCAACTATTTACCAGCATGACGCAGGGTAATTAGACCTCTCTGACCCCGTCCACTAAGAGCCCGGTAATTGCGTTAATAAAAAAAATTAACAGCAGCAGCATGAGGATCATTCGGTAAAAATATCCGGTAATGAAGCATTAGCCTTGATTTTATTTGGATTAAAAACAGCTATAGGCATTTAAAGGTTACAATGTCTACTAAAACAATATCTAAGGAGAAAGTTATTTTTTTTTCCATTAAATATCTGTGGCAGAGAAAATGAAATTTTAGCACAAATATTTAGGAAATCCTCTGCAATGATTTGACTTGTTCATGTTGAAAAAATGTTTTTTAGACATATGAATGTTATTTTGCACCCTGCAAAGCTTCATGTTGCATAGCAGCAGCAAGTTAGGAGCAAACAACAAGGACACAACATATATTGAGGATGTGAGTTTGAACTTGGCATCAACACATTTGGTTATCAACAGCCTGCACTTTATTTTCTTGAAGTCCTATCCGGCTTCACATTATCTAATGTTCAAAAAACCTCATACAATGTCATCAGGCCACTTTTTAGAATGACTAAATAAAATCACTATTATAACAGCATGTATCTAAAGTAACAGCTTTATATGCACTCACACAAGTTTCACCATTTAACAGAAGGTGTTTCATAAACTCAGAAATGGTCTTTGTTTCTTCTTGTTAAATCAACAAAGGGTCTTATGGTGTAGATGCAACAAGGTATATTTGTTTTTGCACTGTATTATGACAGACATGTGTATTATCTGCGACTGATGCAACTGGTTAGTGGTTATGGATGTAACTAATTGGTATGTATTTACCAATGTATTATCAGTAAACTTGTAGCAAAGATATGGTCTGTTGTAATGTCTCTTTCACTGCAGTTTGATGGATGATGATCAGTTGTTTGCTCACATTGTTGAGTAATATAACACAATTATCTTATAATGCCACAAAGACAATATAGCGCTTAGTCATAGGCTATAAGTTATTTTGATTATTTTCCTTTGGTGCGATAGTTAAAACCAGATTGTGTCATGAAGCAATAAGTTAATCACGAGTTGTATTAGGCTAAACAAATGTATGAATGAGAAACTACCAAGTCTGATCAGCACTACATAAACTTGCCAGACTGTGTGCCAAGAGATGTTTAAAGATAATCATCTATATAGTGACATCCGATGGACAAATAGTGCAACTGCAGATAATCTGTGACAAACCTGATTACCAAGAGAATATGCTGTCAATTTGTGAAACTATGAACCTAATAACTCCACACTGACACACGCAATATGTTGCCTGAGTTGCTTTTGACTGAACCCCCCAATCTGTTGCTGTTATTGCAAAATTGCAGCAACAAACAGCGAGGCAGGATTTTGCCAAACCTATTGATTGCACTGTAGCATTTAAAGAAAAAGATGAATTATAGCCAACCCTCTCAGAATCAGCTCTGGTCATTTACAAGTGTGGTATCATTAACACATCGTGGTAGAAATCTCCTCTTTGAATGTGATCTCGCCACGTTAAGCTCGGTTTTAAGACTAAGCTGCATGTCCTCCTGGTTAAATCCTGTTCTCTGCATGACCATCTAAGGTCTCTGAGAGTTCAGCTGGGACACGACTAACTTTAAGTTACATTTTCTTTAAATACAAGCTAATGAAGCGTACCTGAAACAAAACAACTCTAGAAGGTTTTTAAACTCAGATAAATCAAGACGACTGCCTCATTAGCATATGAAGGTATGTGGACATAATGATCCTCACACTTCATTTAACATCAGTCCTGCAGCTCTCGACAGGCTGCCTGTGGTCTCTCACATCGAACTGAATCCCCCAGTGCTCACTTATCAATGCTCCACACGGAGCTGTTTCTTTTCACCTAAACCAGACAGTCATTCACTTTCCTCTGTCATATCCCAGGAATGTGTTACAGTTTCAAGAGACAGGAAAGGCAGAGGGAGAAAGCACTGGGGGATTAATACGAGACAAAAGGTCACCAGTTATGCACAGCTGACTTTTTCTTCAAGTACGCTGTTGTTGTAAAACAAGGAACAATCATGTTGTTGCCGCCTTTTTGCTCCAAAATTTCTCTCATACAGCCATCATGGTGGGGAGAACACAGACATCCATTTTAAAGTCAATGGTTGCCAGTCTTCATTCAGTTTTCATATTGATATTAAATGTGTTTCGTTAGTTTATAAAGCGTAATGGTCTTGCACCGGTCTAGTCCTCTGACTTACGAGGTATGAACCAAGATATATAGTTGTGTAGGTGTTCCTGAAAGGAGAGAGCAGAACAAATGGTTTTAGATGAGCCAGCTTTTAGTTTTTATGCTCTAAATGCCCGAGGACCTGAGATTATCTGAAAGTGATATTTAATATGCCACTACGATGACAGCCGTGGCCGGAGGCATTCTGGGTTGTCCGTCTAGTGAACGCAGTAACCCAGGAACACCTTGAAGGAATTTCCTTAAATTTGGCATACATGTGTGCCTGGACGCAAAGATGAATTGATTAGATTTTGGAGGTCAAAGGTCAAGGCCACTGTGACGTCCCGAAACACGTTTTTGACCATAACTCAGCAATTCATGAGCCAATTATGACATTTTCACAAAAATGTCCAATAGGATAAAATGATGACGTGATGATATTTTGGACAGACATGGATGTTATGTCCAACTTGACTTGGAGGAGAGATGCGACCACGAGGCGGCAATTCCAGTTTTAGTACTTACGTTAATTGTAATCTTGTTTTTAAAATGTCATCTATCATTTCACTTTTGTCATTTCGTTTTTTTCTTATGCATTGGTTTTACAATGATTTACTGGTCACCGTTGAACTGCCTAATTATCAGCTTGTCAATACCTGCAAATAACTTTTAATTGCACTAGCGTGTATGAAAGGTGCTATACAAATAGCGTTTTTTTATTTATGTTTTGTTCAGTCCATCTCCAGGACACAGTGGCTCTGACAGTGCACGTTTTTTTGGTGCTGTTGGTGGCTCTGGATAATTTATTAGGTAACCAAACGTATCTGTAACGTCTCATTAAAGATGTGGCGATGACCAAATGTATAATTAATCGCAACATCAGAGTTGTAATGTGCCAGCTGTGAACAATTCCCCTATTTATGTATTCTTTATCTTGAAAATGTCTTCTGCTTGTCATGGACTCTTTATCATAAACATATTTAACAAGTTACAGACACGATTAATGCAAGATCAATGACAATTAGATTCTCATTTTGTCTGTGGAAATGTATCTCTTTTTCTGTGTATCTTTGTGCAGGAACAGCACTGTCCTCCGTTCAGTTTCTTTGGTTAAATGGTTGAATGGAAAGCCGGGCCGTGGCCTCACTCATTACCAACTCGCCCTGTTAGTATTTACAGCATCATGGCAGGTTGACCTCCCAGCATTCATAGCTTCACACCTCACACCCATTCACTGTTAGAAAACAAACACAGGCTGCATTGGCCCCCAATAAAGAACCGCTTCCTCTGAAAAGATACAGAAGGTTTTGTGGCTTGACTCAACTTTTTCTGTTGGTGTGTTGCAACAATGTAGGATGGAGCAGAATCCAAACGCTAATTGGGAAATGAGGAACATCGCCTTTCCCATCTTGAATGCTCTTTCGGGCATCTTTTTATTTGGGATCAGTCAACCATACACAATCATCCACCTGCTACCTCTAAATGATGGACTTTTTAAAGGTTCTTATTAAAAGAATTCAAATGGGTTTTCAAAGATGTGCATGTTGTGCCCCACAGCAAAGAAAGCACTACCAGGCCACTGGGGTGCTGGATTGTTGTGTTTGGCAGCCAATAAAAACTGTAAAACACTTTAGTGTATGCTTTAAAATACAAAGTTGCTTTGATAAGAAAAATATTACAATTTAAATAAGTCTAGACAATTGAGAATTGATACAGAACATTAAACAAATGCAAAATGATGCTCCACGTCTAACATTTAAAAGTAGCGATGTGATCTTGTTTCTAAATAATCCCCAAAATGGAATTCAACAAATTAAATACTAATCTGAATCTAAAAATAGTCACAATATAAGCAAGCTACAACTTTTCATAATGGTAATATTTCAGTTTATTTATGGCTACTGAGAACAAGAACTAATCTGATGATCTCTGAGCCTCAAACCAAACTTCTCCAAGCTTCAACCTTCATTTTATACAAACTATGAAGCACAATGGAGGAGAAACTAAGTGACACCTGTGTGATGAGCAGGTGATGGCGCTTTATTTAAAACAGTTGTTAACGCACTTCACTCCACTGCTTGAAGCTGAGGTTAAAGCCAAAGAAGAAAGCAAAGATTAGACTACCTTTGTGTCGAGCAGCATTAAACATATTTATCTTTTGCTGTTCATTTGACTGTGAAATCTTTGGAATCACTGTTTCTAAAGACCAATGAGTGAGGCTTATCATTCAGCCCGCCTCGTGGAAGGTTTATAGACATTTGGAGTTCCGAAAAAGGGGCATAATCGCAGCCCGGTGTTTTACAATCAACTGTAAATGATAAAATAAGATAAAGCAATTAAATGTTTGTATTTCAAAACATCGAAGTTCAATTAACAACAATAGCCTCTTCATTCAAGCCTCTAAAAGGGTTTTTCCTTTGAAGAACAGGCTGAGAGAAACAATTCTGTCAGACCCCCAGCCTCAGCAAAGGCCTACAAAGGCCCATTTCTGAAAGGACGAGGAGTTTTGAGAAATAATAGAAAAGCAAATGTTGAGAAATGAGAGCTTAGAAGAGTAGAAATTGTTATAGAATCTGTAGGGATAGTATTAAATGCAATTCCCAGGAGAGAACATGAAAACAAAAGGCCAGCGGAGAGGGGCATCGGCTGAGGTCAAATTGTGTCAACCTGAGTTACGTTCAGATGAGCGCACTGAAGTTGACCTGTGTACCAAGTGTAAGCCTGCGCTGGCCTGTCTAAAAAGCCTGCTTTCATTCCAGTCCCTTGATGTCATTATATCTCCAGTGGGCCATGTGCCTTTAGTTGACAGCCTCCTGGTTTGACGACATTATTTTTTTCACAGCCACCCATCGGTGAAAGCGTCCCCAAATTGGCTGCATTTGTGATCTGGCAACAAATTAGACCATTCATAAATCTGGAACAATGACAAGAATTCCCGTGGTTGGACTCTAACTTTCAATGGCCTGTTTCAGTGAAAGGGTGCAGACATAAATGACTGTGTATGAAATAGTTTAGATTACTATTACAATGTGTATGTGAACCAAAAACAAATTGTGTTTTGTCTGCATTCATAGCCAATGCAACAACATTTTAGTATTAGAAGCATTCTGGCTTCCAAGTTGTATTGACCAATTGGAGCCGGCTTTGGTTGAATGCAGGTAAACAGTCCGTGTGAAGAGCAAAAGAGGCAGAAGGCATTGGCTGAAATGTAATCTGGGAACCCACCAGCTATTGTCAGCTATTTATCCTCTTATTGGTTTGAGATGTAAACTGGCACTTTTGAAACAATCCGGTCGTACACGTCATTTCTCAACTCCAACTCTAGTCTTGCAAGTTGCTAATTGGACTGTAAACAACAAGCAGCACACAGAAACGGTACAATAACTGTGTGTCTGACTCCAGTCTATCAGATCAACCCCCCTGATTGACCACTGTTGTGCCTCATCAAAACAATGTATTGTTTAGTTATCGCTACCTTGGCCCAAATAGGAGAAGACAGACGCTTCAGAGACAAAGAGGAATAACTTGCTGATGTGATAAGACATTATGATGGCATGTGTTGTGTGGAGAAAATCTTCTCAAATTACAAATATACTGTATATTACTTCATACAGTTAAAAAGGCATACAAATATCACATCTGCAGCTTTGGATCAGCTGAGCCTGAGTAAACCTGACCTCAGAGTTTACTCTCAGGCCAAAAAATTTCAAAATTCTCAAATGTTTCAACTTTGGACTTGACAGAGGGCTTTGCTTTGCTCATGTTTCTGGAAATACAACTATTATCATACACAATCACTTTAGCTATAGACCAGAGAACCGTATGCTGAACATATGTCACTAACGACATTCATATTGGTTAATGTTTTAAAACGTTCATTACAGTTTAATTTTATATCCACCGCTCACACCGCACTCTTTGTCCTCCTGGTAAACAGATTTTGCTGCCAATGAAAGTCAGTCAGACATAAACAGTAAATGCACAGCACATAATGGAGACCATGTCTGTATCAGGAAAGGGTTGAGCTGCATGCAATGTGCATATCCCTTCTATGAGATGTACTGATATTTTTTTTCTCATCTCAAATTTTCACTAACAACCACTTGTTGTTGTTTAGTGCAGGATATACAGTATAATGTATCCTTGTTTACATACTGACTGAGGACTCTTTGCCAAGTGTTTCACGCTTTAACAAATAAGTCACAGAACGACTGCAGTGGATTTATATCCAACACTCCAGTAGCAGAAGTTTACATACACTGACAGATTATCTTAAATACCCAAGATTCAAGAAAGAGCTTTGATTGCATAAAGATAAGTACAGTATTATACTCAAAATCTGTGTGACTCTTAAATATGATATATTCTGTAAGTCTACAGAATAATTCTTGCTACAAAAATTATTAATTAATTAAAGAGACTCAATTACCAAATAGTCTAAATACAATTATATGAATGTATTATAAAAGTACAAAGAAGAACTGGGTTGACTCTTAATATTATTAGTATATTTTTCTGAATAAACATCTATTACAAGAAGACAGGAAGTGATTGTATAATAAAGGGACATTTCCACCTGATAATGATGTCCAATTTATTTAGTTAGATATCCATCTTGTGGTTAGAAAGTAGTACTACACCATTCACTGTTTCTTTTTTTTAGGCTGCATGTCAGTATGTGGATACATCTTTGCATAACTTTATCACTCCAACAAACTGAGTTCTTGGTGAATATTGCCAACAAAATATAATCAAAATAATAGTGGCTGCCATCTTGTATTAGTCAATGGATCCAAATACCCAATTCAACAAGGAAGATATACAATTATTACTGTATAAATGTATACTGTTGCCTCTAGGCAAAGCAGATCAGCAACAATCAGTTATTTTGCAACACTGATCTATTCTGCTGGTGGGCAGGAAACTGGACTTCATCTCAAGTCTGTATGTCTCTCATATTAATGGGACAACAAAAGGCATGAAATGCTAATGAAGTGTATACATTAAGATGGTGGCTCCTGCTCTTTGGTTTAATGTAATGTTTTATACCACTTCTAAATTGGTTAATGAATGTTTAAATGTACACCGTGAGCAGTGACACATGCAGCACTCAAAGCAATCGTTGCCTCTTGAGGGGGAAAAACACATTTAATGTGTTCGTCCTTAGAGACAGGATTAGGGCGAGATGTGCTCTTGGGCTCAGGAAACCCAGGATTTCACACTTAACTCTGAAAACATGACGGCTGTTCCAGATTTCTTAAATTGACATTTTGAACGGACAAAGTCTTGTTTGTTTTATGACTGTGTGAATACAAAAGTTACTTACATTTACCTGCCTATACACTAATCTAAATTGGGCATTAAATAAAGCCAGCTACTCATTCTCCCCTCTTTATATCTCTATTAGAATTGAAGTGCTTGAAACTCTCAGAGGCCTCGCGTGGCTGCACTTCATGGCCTCGTCTATTTTGCAGAGATACTATCCTTTCTTCCTGCCACCCAACACACACGATGAGATTCCTCGGCGCACACAGTCACACAGGCTTTTAGACACTCATTAGCCCCTACTAATACAATAAGTGTCACCTTCTATTACATGGTGCTGGGTTGGATATCAGGATTGGAAACCCACCAAATCTCCACACAAGGGGCGCTACCCCCTCATGCACGGTATTGTCTTTCAGCCACAATGTCGAATTGTTTTCCCCTCGCTCTTTCAAGTCTTAAATATAAATATGGAAACTGAATATAGAAATATGCACAAACTGAAAATGTCGCAGACATATAAACAATATTGTAGACTATCTTTGAGGGTGAAAGTATGCACATTCCTTCGTCGTGTGGATCTTCATGTTAACTTTGGGTTTTGTTTCAGAGCAGGCAGCTGTTTAAGGATCCACCGCACCCCACCCTATTCAAGCCCTTTGTCTCGCAAATGAACAGCACATGCAGAGTTGTAAAAAATCTTAATTAAGACTCCTAATTCTCTGTGCCGTCGCCAGACCAAGGCTGTGCGCTCACGTGAAGCGCTGCTGAACACAGCATGACGGTCCATGTCGTTGGACAGGGACCGGCAGTTTTCTTGGCTTTCACAAAACATTCTGCAAGGGACATTTGCCCACAATCTTCAAGAACAAAAAGGGGTTTAAAATCAGTTAAGCTGATATTCTATTTGCTGTAAAAAGAAAACATTTTTTTTTTTAGCTTTCTGCAATAATTGTGCTGCAAATATGATGTAAAATTGGGTTGGTTTCTGAAAATGTTACATTCAAATAGCCATTTGAGTATAGTTAAACAATTGTTTTCTTCAAGAAAACATTTGAGTAAACATGATAATTGTAATTCAATAGTTACAAATGTTTCATTGGGGGTGTTGGATCTCTCTCAATAACAAACACTTTTTTTTTCACTTTTCCAATCTAGGCGAATCAGATAGTTTTCATGCACATGTTAATGAACGTTCCTCATTATACCGAGAAGCTGCAGTGTGCTGTACATCACCGCACATATAAAAATGTGAAGTGACAAGTGTTTGCCACTGTAAAGGTGATTCCAGCTCTGGGTTTTGTGCTGAGCCCTTTGCTTCGGAGGCCTCTCCCTCTGAGCGGTGGCAAAGGGCATGTGGTCCTCTGCATGCAGCAGATGCCCTGAAAAAGTCTTGCGACAGATGAGTCGAAAATAAGCGTGACATGTGTTAAACAGGCGAAGCCCCACAACACTGACATTTGACAAGATGATGGGCGTAGGTAATCATTATTGTCTCCGCTTAAGCAAGCAGTAAATATTCAGGGCTGATTTCTGTGAAAGCAAAAGCCATAATACAAATCAGCCTGAACAGATTTTCATTAATGATTGAGGTGTTTGAATAGATTGTGATCATACTCAAACACAGCGGGCTGGTAAAGTGAGATCTAGTGAATAAAGGTGCAAATAGCCGTGTGGATCCATAATAAAGATTGTAAAACAACCATTCGTGTAATTTTAAAATGATTTTGATAATAACTTTCTAGATGAAGGTGTCTGAGTTCATGGATTCTTTCCTCAGCCACTTACACGTACTCGTCTCCACACGCGAACAGACCTTCGACCCTGGTCCTTCCTGCCTCACAAAGGTGCCAACGATGGTGAGTTAGGCATGGGGAGGAACATGCCAAGGAGGTGCCCCTCCTCCCCTCCCTCCTCTACCCACCCTCCAGAACCATTTGGACCACAGGGAATGGGTTAATCACATTAGAGGCCCAGAAGAGAGATGGGAAGTAGACAGTACCGTGACAGCCGGGGTAGCACTGGCACGACTAATCCCGTTAGGCCGAGGAAAAAGGGGGACGCCATCGCGCCGACAAGGCTGAGAAAGAAAAAAACATTTTCCCAGGAATGAGTTCACCTGTATGGTAACACAGAGAAGTTGGCCTGTTGATGCCTATTAGAAGAAACAATTGCACTTGGCACATACAAATGTTTTTTTCATGCTGGGCAACACTTTATTGTCAGCGCGTGAAAAAAGATCCACAGCAGACAGTGGCATCGCATGAGATCCTCTTTCATGCCACGGTGAAGCAGCCCCTTTCAACCCGGTGCTATCAGTCTCCCAAACAGTGAGAAGATGGGGAGGGGTGCTGTAAGAAGGATAGGGCTTACTTCATCTGCCATTGTAAGTGCACCCGAGTTCAACCTTAATGTAAACCTTTGCAGGCAGGATATGAATAGGATGCTCTCTATAAAAATATATCCTGCTGGTTAATCCGGCAGATGGCCACAGCAGCGGACACTACAAGCGCGGCTGGCCACTGCAGCGGTAACGAGGAACGTCCGATCAGCAGACACTCTTCAGCCTGGGAGATGTGGAATCAAGATTCTTAACTCCCCTTAGCAACGCTGGGAAACAGAGCCGTCAGTTTAGATCCATCAAGTTTCTACTTAATCTCGCCCACCACTTTTTTCTCTCCATTTTCTCTTTTTTGTATCTTCCCCTTTTGTTGTGGGGATTAAGCCAAGTGGTAAAACAGTGATTTAATGATCTTTCCATGGCTATGTGCACCACTTAAACCATGAGACAAACAAGCTGAGGCATTCTAAGAGTCACCCCCTCTAAAGGCGGCTGCTAAGGAACTGTGAGGCTTTTGATACGGCCTTAAGCTCTGGCTGATTATTTTTCCCACTGTCGTGGGATGTGCTGCACTCTGCTATGGGAAAATTTAAGGTTTTGTGTTTTGTAAAGGCCCATTGTAAACAAGATGAGAAAAAAACAGTTGGAAAATTACTTGATGATGGCTTTGGAATAACAAGGTATGGTGAATTTGTATGATTTGTTAATGCAGAAGAGAAGTGGTTCTACTTTATTATCACATGCGAAAATTATTAGAAAATTAGATACATATAACAATTTTTACAGTTTTTATAAAAGTGTTTATGGATTATTCGGTTCTTTCAAAAGTTCATCTCTCACCTGGGATGTCTGGTTGTTTGAGGTGAAGAGAAAGACTCAAAGGCTGCTCCCTAACGTCATCGCCCACGTAGCTGATCAGCAGCGGGATCTCTTCAATGAAGAAACTTATTTATTAAACTTCTATGTGAAAGCCTCAAATCAATGAAATAAACACATTACATAGACCGATGGAGCAGCAAATATGCTTTACATCTAAAAATGTTAAACATATTTATAGAGATATGATCCTATTGGGCTGCTTACAACTGTCTTTAATGGCATATTTAGTCATTTATACAATCATCTAAAAGGACATACAGTATATAACCCCCAGATAAACTGCTCATTCACTTGTGCTATACCAAAAATAACCAAAAGATGGCACCAAGTGAAAAGCAAAGTTAGAGCTGTTAGATGACTAATACTGCAAGTGTGACAAGGTAAATACTACAGCCCTGTGTCATTTGTGACTAAACTTCCCTTTTCAGTGAAGTGTAAAGGCGTTCTCAAATGATTTAGTATTTCCATGAAGTTGGGAGACTCACAAAAGACAGATAAAAAAGAAATGCCAATGTAAAAACAGAGGAAGCTGAGATGTCCTGACTCGTAGTCCTTATTATGGATCGAGCACAAATAATGCACCAAACAACACTTCCCATATTGCAATTTATACTGTCAACGATAATTAGATTATGTGCCATCATCGGGGGTATTTTTTCAAATTTTGGAGAGCTCCCTCCAGAGCCACAGAAGACATACAAGTACTCTTTGTGAGAAGTAAACTAAACTTGAACTGAACTTTCATAAAATGTTGGTAAATGAGCAAGGCTGTCATGGAGTCCTGACTCCAAAGACTAAAGTTTCCAACACACTGAATGAAGCATTTCAATGTTTCATGACTCTGCCAGACATGGATACCTCAAGTAAAGTGATCCGGAATCACTTCTTCCCATGTGGGTGCTTGTCTGATTACTCCCGCTCTACTCATGCATCTCTTTAAAAGTTACTCATGATTTTAACAGAGAAACTACACAATACTTTCTTTTGATACGGTCAGACAGCGCTGAATGAGATTATAACTCTCACCGTAAAGCTAAACATGAGTGTGAAGGATGCACACCGGTGCTGATGACACAGCTCAGGGTGTGCAAGTGAGCATGTGGCTCACTCACTGGGTAATAACTGACAGGGCATTGGCAGTGATCCGTATGGAGTAGGACTAGAAAGCCATAATAGGAGGACAAATATCAGAGGAGAGGCAGTCTGGGCGTCGGTGTGTAATGGATGATAGAGGTGTTAGTGTTTGGGCCGGTGCGCAGTAAGTGGGTAAGCTGGTGGTGTGATACCAGCAAGGTCAATGATGGTGATAATGGGGAGGGTAAGTACTGTATTGGGGTTAATACTTCTGAGCTGGCCAAGAGATTATGGCACTGTATAAAATATGGAAGACCCCTCAGGGAAATGCTTTGCTCCCATTGCTTAACAGCAAACTGACGTCATCAAGAGCGCATGTACAAAAACACATAAGAATAGAGAATATCGGAAGTGTTTTGTGTGTAATTTGTTGACCATGACACTAACATTCTGTTATAAGTGTTGTCCTGATACATATACTGTATGTACGTTAAAATAAAGCTTTGGAGATATAATCCAACAGTAGGCTGCTCCTCTATTTATTTATTTCACTGCATATAGGATGGGACAAATATGCAACAAATTTTTTGCATCCTGATTAAAGTCACAAGATCAAAACGGTAAGAGAAAGTCATCAAAAGCTTTTTTGTCACTCCAGTTGTCTTCATGGATCTCACGGATATCACAGATTTTTAGAAATACATCTTTTTGCCGAGAGTTAGACAAATACAGTAGATGCAACTCCCACCTCTACCCTAAAGTTGAAGCTGGAGCCGGTTTGTTTATCTTAATCAGCTACGCTTCAGTGGAAACAGAGTCTAACAGCTAATCTGGCTCTTCGACTCCAGAACAAAGTCTCAGAGAATCCAAATCTGCGTCCACCTTTGATTTTATGGGTTGTACACTTCCTGTTTTCATCCACTCTTCCACCCCTCTTCTCCCCTTTATTCTTGTAATGCACTTTGTAATTTATGTGAAAAGTGTTAAATAAATTAAGTTTTCTTCCTTGCATAAAATGCCCTCTGAGCACTAATGCAAAAATAAGTTCACTTATACGACTAAAACCCATCACCAATGGAGATGACATCAAGACAGTTGCATGAAACAATGTCTCTGTGAAACGAGCAATACTCCCGTAACACTATGTTTTGTAGTATCGGGGTGTATTTACTAAGATTTAAGCCCTCATATATTGGTTACAATAGTCCCTCCTGCAATCCAGATGATGCCATCTGTGAGAAATCAAATGTCTCTTTTCACGATTAATCCAAGTTGCCCCAGCTGCGAGTGACTATACAGTATGGATGTAGCGTTATATAAATCACTTTTTTTTCAGTTTGGGATTCCTGGTCAGACAAAATAAGGAATTTTAAAAGGGTTAGGGTGTGGGAAAATTGTGATGAGCATTTTCACTATTTAGAGACTTTTGCAGATTTTAATTGATGAGTTGTTACTACAGTTAGACACAACCAACCATGTTAATATCCAATTCATAGAAGGCCGCAAGTTACTTATATTCATAAAAACATAGGAATAATCCATCCGGAAATAAAACACTGGATGTCAAACGACTGGCATGATGACTGTGATTGGATGGCAGGAGTAAATCTGCTCACTAAATCCCTTAAGGCTCAAGCTGTGATTTGGACCAGAGAGATTTGTTTTCAGAGTGAACTCCGCCCTGCAGAGATGACTACAGTCAATGTCCAGCACACGACTGCAGCAGGCCAGCAAAGGGTTCACTTAATTTGGATAAAACAGCTTGGACCAGACTTTTACTGCTCCTTTCCGCCGTGCTGACGTGAAAATAAACGTCTGTCGAGCCGATAACAAGCTCACCCAACGGCAACTCTATGGTAGGATACCCTGAGATACATTTGTGTGTGTTTTTTCACTTATTAGATATCCAATGTTTCGTGTCCGTGTTGTCTGCTGTTGGAGCAGGGACGACTGTCGTGTCAGCATCGTAGTAGCAGTGAATTATGGGAAATCAACGCTCGCGTGCCACACTGAAAGCACTAACTTTAAATTAGATGACAATTTAGCATTATTCATAAATTCCATTTATGTGTGTGATTGGAGAGGAGTATAACAAATTTAAGTAATTTTAACAAAGTCATTTAACTTTTTGGGGGAATAATCACATTATTCTTTTGTGGGATCTTTAATTTGTTAATTGTTTAGTTAACACCTTCACATAGTTAACAGTGAAACCAGGTGTTGGCTGTATGTAGCTATGAAGCACTTGATTTTCTTGTAAAAATGTATTTATTATTTCTGCCTTTGCTACATCAATGAGGAACAATCTGCTTATAGGCTTCAATTAGGTTGAAACGATCTGTTGAAACTGATGAGCTAGAAACCAAGAAAAGACCCCACATTAATGATTTTATATTAGGCTTAATATTTGTTAAAATGCTAGAATGTGAACTACATTTTTGTGTTAGTGGCTCCAAGCTCTCACTGCCAATGATGCAGCTCCATATATGGTCGAACATTCAGGGGTTCTGTCTGACTTGTTTGGGTCACAGAATATGAAAATGATGGTAATTATGGTCAGTTCATGTTCTTATTGTTATAGTCTGCTGGTTGTTCTCAACCTGTACTGCCAATCACTCAATCTCTTGTTTCAAGTTCATTTAATACAGGAGTGTAAAGTGACTTGCAAATTAAATTAAAAAAACTGCCACATCATAGTCTTCACACTTCTTTTATCACAAACCCCCAATCAAAATATCTGTGATGAGCATGTTTAATCTTTAAAAAATATACATTGATAGGTGGTGATACATTGTGACATTCAAAATGTAACAAAAATCTGGAAAAGTTTCATTGTGATGCTGTCCATTACACTTTATCAAAACAAAAAAGATAACAGTGCTGATAACAGTGCTGACAATTACAACAGTTTAACAAAATATATACTATTTAAATATATTTTCATTTGAAAGTACAGATATACTGATGCGATGCTTAATGCATAGGTCAGTTTAACATCTTGTTTGACACCTTGTTTGATACACTTGATGTAGCATTATGAATATAGTGTAATGTGTCCATAGTAGCAGGTAGTACTGTAGTAGACAATGAGCTGTCCTCTGTCCCCCAGCAGGTGCCGTGGCCGAGATGTGAGAGTAGGTCATGCCTTTGCTCAAGAGAAACATTCAGCCTCGGCACCTGTGCCACGGTGCAGTGCCTGATGGGATTGGCAACGAGCTGGAATGTGTAACCAACAACACGCTGTCCGCCATCATCCGCCAGCTCAGTAGTCTGAGTAAGATCACGGTTACTCATATTTAGTTTGTATCACAGCATGTTCAGATGCTTCTGTAATGTGAGATCATTGCAGGAGGGAAGCTGCTTTTGAACCAATCAACCCAAATGAGCATAAAATAAGTTCTTCACTGCAGTAGGAATGCTTAAATGCCCCTGATCCTTGGAAGGTGATTATCAGAAGAAGAAGAAAATACAGTATGACAGTGTTTAACTTTTAACTGTTAACAAGCCCCTCAAAAAAAATCTAATAACTTATCATCTGTTTCAGTTCATGTACATTATGATCCAACACTAGACACTACTGACATATATCTACTGTACACTCCAATCAGCCAATTTGAACAGAAGCAGAGTGGTTAAAATTGTTAATGATGTATGGTAATGTATATGTATGCATTGGTATACCTGTGTTAAGTAATACAGTGTGTGCACTGAAATATGTGATACAGAGAGTAAAATGATAAAAAGACAATTTTGGGGAGCACATTTACTCCTGGACATCTGGCCCATGACTACTCTGATTAGTGTGTGTGTGTGTGTGTGTGTGTGTGTGTGTGTGTGTGTGTGTGTGTGTGTGTGTGTGTGTGTGTGTGTGTGTGTGTGTGTGTGTGTGTGTGTGTGTGTGTGTGCATGGATTTAGTGAAGTTACAGGAGCTTAGAGCTTACAGTAAAGCTTTGTCACAGGCAGATAAGATGGGAGTGAGTGGGTGGAGACACACACAAAGGCAGTCTAATGATAGCTTCGACATTAGGTGGATCAGAGCTGTGTGACGTGTGCTATTAATGTTGTTGTGGACAGGGACCAAACACTTAACGTGTATAATCCAGAGAAATAGAGAGGATCCAGAAATGTACAAACATTATAAGATGTATTTTCCTGTCTCGTGCAATATGCTGCACTTATCTCTTCACCGCAGAAGTTTGAAACACCTTTCTATGTATTGACAGCTTCCTTACCTTCCCTGCTGGCTCTTTGACCTTTTTGCAGGTAAACATGCCGAAAATGTTTTCGGGGAGCTTTTTAGCGAGGCCAACACCTTTTATGTGCGCGCCAACTCACTCCAGGACCGCATCGACCGCTTGGCCGTCAAGGTCACCCAGCTGGACTCCAGCGTGGAGGAGGGTTAGTTCTCTGGAAAGCATCTGTCTGTTGATTTATTGACTTATTTCCACTGTCACATGCTTTGTATTCAACTTTAAACACCTGTCTTACTGTTTCGTAGTCTCTCTTCTGGACATTAACCTGAGGAAGGCATTCAAAAGCTCGACTGTCCAGGACCAGCAGGTTTTGTCCAAAGAAAGCACTCCGGACTCAGTGGCTGAGATGCACGACAGCAGCGACAGGCCTCCTCCCCTCAGCGACCTCACGGCCTACAGGTGCAGAATGCGTTGTAAAAACTACAACATCTCAACGAGGAACATGTTCAGTCGTCTCATTGTTTTTTTTATTTGAATACAGAGAGGATTCCACCGATGCCATGAAATTCTACTCTGACCCGTCATACTTTTTTGACTTGTGGAAGGAGAAAATGCTTCAGGACACGGAGGAGAAGAGGAAAGAAAGGAGGAGGCAAAGGGTGAGAGCTCCCCCTTACCCACTGCTTTTTTTTTGTATGTATCTATTTGACAAGTGGGTTTTCATCTCTTTTGCTGTCCCTTTGTCCATCTTTCTCAGGAACAGAAGAGGTGTGTGGAAAGCAACACCCTTCAGCGAGAGGTGAAGAAGGTGAGAAAGGCTCGAAACCGCAGGCAGGAGTGGAACATGATGGCCTTCGACAAAGAGCTTCGTCCAGATCACCGCCATCCGAAGAGTCTTCGTCGAGGAGCATCATCTGAGGGCTCGCTCTCCCCAGACGGCAGGTTAGTGCTTATTTTATATGATACAAAGTAGAGATGCAACCTAGGGAATTTATGTTTTTAAATGTCACAAACTGCACAGCTTTGGAGACATTTTTCCACGGTTGTTGCATCTACTCTTTCTGATACAGTATATTCAATGTTTTGGGCTAGTGTGACCACGCCCACCACGGTTCCTTAAGTTCTGTTTCCGCTGCCATGAAACCTCTCGCTACGCTGGAACGAGCTGACGGTTTACGGGACGGAAGAGAGCTGAAGGGAGTTGAATCCAATTCTATATAGAATTCTATTCAGAGTTAAATCCAATTATATTTAGAGTTGAATCTAATTCTATATAGAATCTAATTCTATATAGAATTGAATAGAATTCTGTATAGAGTTTAATTCAATTCTAGTAAATATATCATCATGTAGAGTATGAACACTAAATAGAGTAAAACATACTCTGAATTATTAACGCTGAGGCAAGAGTAGACTTTACTCTATTTAGCCTGGGACCAAATGTTATATTACTTTTTTTTTTTATTTGAGTAAAATGTACTTAAAAATTAACTGTGTATCTCTCTGTCCCTATGTTACCTGTCAATCTTCAGATTTAAAATATTTAAAGAAAAGTCAAAAGTATCTTGAAAACCGACCTTTGAAAAGATGTGATATATATGCAGAAATATGATAATCAAAACAAAACGTAGAACACTGGAAATTGGAGCGAAGATTAAAGACAAAGATTGTGAGGAATGAAATATACAATGTATTTTTGTCGTAGGGCTTGATCCTATGAATATGACCATGTGGCTCAAAGAGCAATGCCTCTGTCGTGTAAAGCTTGAATTTTTATTTCATAACAACAAATCCACCATCTGGACATGTGCAGCTCTCTGTTTTTCTTGGTTTATCCAGGCCTGACCTCCTGGGATACCCTGTCCCTCCAGTGCCTGCTCAGACTGCTTATAATCATGCTCAGTCACGTGATCGCGTGCCTGGGAACGCCCACCCCTCACCACCTGTGGAGCATGAATACCACAGCATTGATGTCAACTACAAGAGAGTAACCTATGCCACAGCAGCAGAGCCTCTTGCTGCAGACCGAATGAACGGTTCAACACGTCCACCTGCAGATTACAAGTATGTTTTTGTTGCATGATCAGAGAAAGAATTAAATATAAAATCTTCTTTCCACTGCAACATAATCCTCTTTCTTTCACTGTCCACCAGCTCTCTCCCCCCTCCACCTGCCCCGGGCCCAACCATCCCATCAGCCAAGACAGCCTTTGGTTTTCCTCTGGGTATACCACCTACATCACATAATGGAGCTATAGGCCCAGGATACGCACTCCCACCTGTACCGCCTCCAGGGTCACACATGTTCCCTCCTCCCCCTGGCCCCCCACCTCCACCCCTCCCTCCCCCAGCTGAGCCTAAACCTGTGAGAGATGGGAGAAGTGACCTGCTGTCCGCCATCCGCATGGGTGAGTCGTGGTATTGCCATTATTTCTGACTGTAAATGTTCTGTGTGTGGCAGGTGAATAATACGTGATCTTGTGTGCTCTTATCAGGCATCCAGCTGAAGAAAGTGCAAGAACAGCAGGAACAGCAGAACAAGCGGGAGCCGGTGGGGAACGACGTGGCCACCATCCTGTCTCGGCGTATTGCGGTGGAGTACAGTGACTCTGATGACGACTCTGATCTGGACGAGAACGAGTGGTCAGACTGACGAAGCACAACGTGTAGTACCTAGCTGGAGTTTTGTTTCATTGGATCTTCAATGCAATTAAAGCAAAACTGTGAATCACTCTCTTTGGCTCCACCTAGTGGACTCTGTATACCAACCCACTGCTGCCAGAGCACAGTTACACAGTTACATCTTGCATTATTCATGTGTTACCACATTAGTTTTTCATGAGGAAGTTGCATTAGGAGGCAATTTGCACCATTCTTCGGAAACAGGTGGATTTTCAGGTTCACATTCAGAAGTTATGACGTTTAGTTTTCTGTCACTGATTAAATGTGAGACATTAGTTTTCTCACTTTGCAAATCTAAACTGTGTTCTAATAAAATGTCCTCTTCTGGTAAAGTGACACCTTGAACACATACTCGTTGATGAAATGTGCAGTAGACCATGAAACTGATGTCCCCGTTAGGCCTTTGTCACTGAAGACATTCTGAGCTTGCAGTAGATAATAATAAATAATGTATTGATTGGCTGCATTCCATTAAGCTGCGTCAGGTTCAAGATCCTGGTAATGTGCACACCGACTCATTGTCACAATTAACTGTCATAGTTGACTGGGACACTTGGAAAGAACAGAGGCATCGTTGAAGTTATAGCACCTGTACTTTTATGGAAAAGGCCTATTATTTATAAATAAATGCAACAATATATGAAGTAAACCTTTGAAGGATTTCAATGTATTTTCATCATTTTATCTGTGATAATATTTTGGACTAAATGTACACCTCCTATATTATGTAATTCCATGCAACATTTTGTAATTGCTACCTCAATCTGTGACCATTCCACTACCACGGTGTGTGGGGTATCATGGCCAGTCTGAATACAGTTTTGTTCTGCCATTAAATTATTATTTATTGTGATGTGTCTTTGAAAATGTTGACTGTCTACAAAATTCAGTATTTGCTAGAAAATCCTGTCGTGATTTTCTCCTCCTTTACTATTTTCTTCTTCTTCCTCCTCTTCTTCTCTTTTACGGCTTAAACTGTTTCTGGGCACCATAATCTTATAGTAGCTATAGTTATAGTATAACATCAGTGGTTCTCAAATGGGGGTATGTGAAGGCACTCCTGGGGGTACGTGAGATTTGTTTTTTAAATATATTAAAAATTTGCATAAATTCTAAAATCCTTTAAAAAGTGTTGCTTGATAAATATTAAATAAAATATAAGTGTAAGATCATACACTTAATTTAATATATTCTATATTAAATAAGACACTGCTTTCAACCAAAAATGCTTTACGCCCGTTTGGGGTAAAAAAAACAATTCCACCTCGCTGAAAAAAAGGTTGAGAACCACTTACCTAGTATAACAAATCATAATGTTGTTTCATAACCAGATATGCAGAAGCTTTATTATTTTTGTAATATGGACATATGTGTCTGAAATAAAGTTGAATTGAATTAAAAATGAACATTGTGTGAGTGTTTTGCCAAACAGCTAAAATATAAATGAAGTTGTAAATATATTGTTGTTGTACATTGGTTCATTTATTTATTAAATAATTAGTTTATATCCAGCAGAGGTCAGTAACGCGCCTGGTGGAGGTTTAGACCGGCCGACTGGGAAACTGTTGAGCGTCGGACGCCATCTTGGCTCCACGGACAGCCAGCGAGCTAGCACAGGGGAAACCAGCGGAGCCACAATGGAGATGTTTTCCTCCCGTGACAGTCCTGTGCCTGGCAGGTGATTAACACAGTGAAGCTCGTCCTAAGCCTGCTACGTTATAGACAAACCTGGAGAACTACACATTGAGACAAGGTAAGATATGTATATATTATGAGCTTTAAACAGTTTGACGTGTCTTGACCATTTTGGACCCAATGTTACGCGATTTATCGTCAATGTAGCGTAACCTTTCCGTGGCGATAGTGAGGACAGCTTGTGTTTGCTAGCGAGTAGCCTGATAAATCAGCTTTGCTCTTAATGGTACGTGTCTGAAGGAAGACACATTATGACGCCATCTGGATGGCTATGCACAATGGAGACTAACTCAACCTTGTCTTTAACCCTGTCTGAAGGAAAAGGACTTAACTCGGTTAGCTTTTGACCTTCCACTGACGTGGTCATTTATTCTGTACAGAGCACTGTGCTGCAACTGTGAAGTGGGATGGTACTGCTCGTATTAATATCCATGGCATCGTGAAAGTATGAAGTAGGCTGACATATGTGCACTGTAACTAACGTTATCATTGGCTTAGGTGCGATGCAAATGCATGCTGTGTGTGTCAAACGATGTTGTGTGTCTGTTGAGTGTATTCAGTTTGAATTAGCAGCATCTGTGTCTCATACTAGTTCCTCGTTGTTTTTGTTGCAGGACAGAAACTATCAAGATGGATACCTCAAAGCTTCCCAAGATCCAGGACGAGGAGCGAGAAAGCGAGTTTGGATTTGTCCATGGAGTTTCTGGACCAGGTCTGCTTTAAGGCCCTTTTTCTTTGCATGGCTAGATTGATGGTTGATGGGTTTCAGCATAATTCACCTTCCAACAGTTTCGTTCATTGTATTGTTTGTATTCATTCTTTATTTCGAGGATAGCCTTACAGTTACAGCTAGCACTATAATTCAGCAGTAAATGGAAAACATATCTTAAATCCCTTCCCATTTAAACAATACATATCCAATCACATTTTTCAATAACTATATAGATTCTGAAAGAGGGGTTTATAGTAACAACATGTACATTTACATGTTGGGAGACAATCCAGTAGGTTATCTTATTTCAACACAACAACTAAGGATCTATACGTTTGTTAACTCCATAAAGTGTCATTGTATAAATGTCTGTATTTCTTTCACAGTGGTGACCGCTACTGCGATGGCCGGAGCAGCCATGTACGAGCTGGTTCGCGTTGGTCACAGTGAGCTGGTGGGAGAAATCATCCGTTTAGAGGGAGACATGGCGACTATCCAGGTCTACGAGGAGACTTGTATCCTTTCTGCTGCCACATTACCCACCTCTGTTGCGCATGTGACCATGAGTTTAAAACTAGATTCACATAATGAACGTTACAAAAGACACTTTTTAGAGCTACTTTACTCGATAATAATTGGGTGTCTGTATTTGAAGGTGAGACTGGGGTGTCAAAGTGTGTGCGTTTTGTGTGGTTTACCTTAACTTCATACCACAGCCGGTGTGTCTGTCGGTGACCCTGTCCTTCGGACGGGAAAACCCCTCTCTGTGGAGCTTGGACCAGGAATCATGGGCTCCATCTTTGACGGTATCCAGCGTCCACTAAAGGACATCAATGACCTCACTCAAAGTATCTACATCCCAAGAGGAGTAAACATTGGTGCTCTTAACAGAGACCTGAAATGGGAATTTACCCCCGGCCAGAGTCTTCGGGTAAGAAAAAAAAGGCTGAGTGTGGTGTGAATTTCTCTCCTCTGTAAATGTGCTGACTAATTGCCTAATAATCTCCTCTCTAGGTCGGCAGTCACGTGACAGGTGGCGATATCTACGGCGTGGTGTTTGAGAACTCTCTAATAAAGCACAAGCTGATGCTTCCACCTCGCAACAGAGGCACCGTCACCTACCTGGCCCCACCTGGAAACTACGACATTTCTGTGAGTGTGTCCAGAGGCTAATCGCTTGTTTGTTGGATAAACATTTCCGTGGGACTGATTTTCTGACTCCATTGCATCCAGGATGTGGTTCTGGAGCTCGAATTTGAAAGCGTGAAGGAGAAGTTCACCATGATGCAGGTGTGGCCGGTACGACAGATTCGCCCAGTCACTGAGAAGCTACCTGCGAATCATCCGCTGCTGACGGGCCAGCGAGTGCTGGATGCACTTTTCCCGTGAGTAGTAGATTTTTTATTTTTTTTGTTGCAACTTCAACCTCTATTTTGAGTCTTCACATGTGTGGAACTACATCTTTTATATTGTGTGATTAAAATCTGTTAAACTCTATGACCGTGGTGCTGTACAGATGCGTGCAGGGCGGCACCACCGCTATACCTGGAGCCTTTGGATGCGGTAAGACGGTGATCTCGCAGTCGCTTTCCAAGTATTCCAACAGTGACGTCATTGTCTACGTTGGCTGCGGAGAGCGTGGAAATGAAATGTCTGAAGTGCTGCGGGATTTCCCCGAGGTAGGTGGAAGAAATCAAAATATCTGTTATTTTTACTTTACTCGGTCACCTTCAACTACTTTTTAAGCTTAAATAAGAATAAACGAGTAAAGAGAAATTAGAATGATTTTTATATTTGTTTAGAGCAAAATGTCAGTGTTCCTATTGTATTATGCTAACACTGCTCATGCCCAACAGCTTACTATGGAGGTTGATGGCAAGACTGAGAGCATCATGAAGAGAACAGCACTGGTTGCTAATACATCCAACATGCCTGTGGCTGCCAGAGAGGCCTCCATCTATACAGGTACCAATCGTTCACTTTAACAGTCTCATTGGTTGAGCTTGAGTACCGGTGGAGGTTTGTGTCAAATTTGAAGAACGTTGCTCACTGTGTTCCTGAGATATGCGTTCACGAGAATGGACCAGATGGGCAACTCTAAAACCTAATGTCTGCGTCCACGACTGTCGCTGGCACAAAGGCATAAATACAGAGTGAATGTTCCCTTCCCTATCACTTTTATAAGCAGTGGGAAAAGGCTTCTCTCCGGTTTGTAATTGTTGGGAGAATCCAATTTGTAAATTTGATGTATCTCTGCAGGGATCACGTTGTCTGAATACTTCAGAGATATGGGCTATCATGTGAGCATGATGGCCGACTCGACATCTCGATGGGCCGAAGCTCTGAGAGAAATCTCTGGAAGATTAGCTGAAATGCCTGCTGGTAAGTTCATGATGGATGTGATTGATTTTTATGTATTTGTAAGGACAGTGTGAGACAGTTTGTGTCCGTCGGTGTTTGTAGACAGTGGGTATCCTGCTTACCTGGGCGCCAGGCTGGCCTCCTTCTATGAGCGCGCCGGCCGTGTGAAGTGCCTGGGAAATCCAGAGAGAGAAGGCAGCGTCAGCATCGTAGGAGCGTGAGTTGACTTTGATATAAGCAATGAAAATTAGGTCATACTTTGTTCCAATTTCTGTCATACAATTTTAAATACATTTGCAGTTGGTGCATTAAAATCACAGTTAAAGGATTACAAATTATTGTAATTGCATTATTATTGAGATATGTTGCTCTCAAAGAAAATAACCATCCCGAAGTCTTCCATTTTATGATTGTTAAATTTGTGCAAGATAGGCGGTGTTGAAAATGTCTTTACAGCTAAGCTTTGTGATACACTTTACATATTCTTTGGTTATGTTTTCATGAAAGTAAGAGAAGAAGGCAACATAACAAAACAAACCTAGCCATGCAAGATGCATTATTAATTATTAGACTGACTTTTCCTTCAATACTGTGCATTCCTGTTAGTGTGTCACCCCCTGGTGGAGATTTCTCAGACCCTGTCACTTCAGCCACATTAGGCATTGTTCAGGTAAGCAATGAGTATTGGCTCGTCAGCTCTTTCCTTACATTTATTCTCATAGTCAATATATCTTTTTTGCACACCATTCCTGGTATGTGTCAATCTTCTTCTTTCTTTTTTTTTAGGTGTTCTGGGGATTGGACAAGAAGCTAGCTCAGAGAAAGCATTTCCCTTCAGTAAACTGGCTGATTAGCTACAGCAAGTACACACGAGCTCTCGATGAATATTATGACAAACATTTCCCAGAGTTTGTTCCTCTTCGTACGAAAGCCAAAGAGATTCTCCAGGAGGAGGAGGACCTGGCTGAAATTGTGCAGCTTGTAGGCAAGGTGAGGTTTCAGATTATATATTAGATTTTATTTCTAACATTTTCTCCAAATGCACACATTTTTACAGCCTCTCGCATCAAATTATTGCTGCCTTTGATGTGTGAAATCTGTGTTTTATAGAAGAGGCTTCTATAGAGTTAATGATGCATGTTGTTCACGTGATGACCTGGTTAATCAACAACTCTGAAGGAATACATTTGACTGATCCTCGTGATCTTGTTTTGCTCACAGGCTTCTCTTGCTGAAACCGATAAGATCACTCTAGAAGTTGCAAAGCTCATTAAGGATGACTTCCTGCAGCAGAACGGTTACACCCCCTACGACAGGTGAAGACCAAACATCTCATCAACCACAAAGCACATCTTTTCTATTCAATGGGATTGAAATGGCTCTCCCACCTTTGTATACAATGAACAAACTGAATGTTGTAGACATTGAAATAGCTTCTCTTTTTGCTCCACAACAACTGAAGACCTAAAGAAATGTTCATATTTAAGCTCTTTGTCAAATTTGAATGGTCTCAAAAGAACAGGAAGTTAGCAACATGAGAAAATATAGCCATGAGATACAGCATCTACACAGCTTTGAAATACATGTGTTTATTTTAAGACATCCAAGTGATTTCCGTGAGAACAATAAAGAACAAATTGTTGGACACAAAATATGTTCCCGTCCCTTGATGATTGCATAATCTGTGAGCTTCACACATTCTCTTGTCCCCACACACAGGTTCTGCCCCTTCTACAAAACTGTTGGCATCCTCTCAAACATGATCTCCTTTTACGACATGGCCCGACACGCGGTGGAGTCCACATCACAGAGCGACAACAAAATCACCTGGGCTATGATCAAGGAGCACATGGGAGAGATCCTGTACAAAATCAGCACCATGAAGTTCAAGGTACGATTGCGCCTCATTCCGTGAAGAGTTTTATGTCTGTGTCTAGTTTTTAAATCAGTCGAGTTAAATAACTTATTCTTTGTTCAATGGATTCTTTAGGACCCCGTTAAGGATGGCGAAGTTAAGATCAAAGCAGAATTTGCCCAGCTGGTGGAGGACATGCAGAACGCCTTCAGGACTCTGGAGGAATGAGTTTCCTACCCGTCAGTTCCTCTTCCAAATATCCAAACCCCAGTGCAGTGCAACCTAGTGCAAATTGAATGGCCCGTGTTCTTAATGTCTGTCTCAGTCATGTGAAATATTTTATTCCCTGGTGTTCCTGGTGTCCACTGAAACATTCCTGTCCAAATGTCCCTTTTTAATTTAGTTGATTTTTGACTCATCTACTTCAAAAACACAGTTCTGGAATCCCCTAAGACACCTGAAAATACGGTTTGCTCAGTGAATGTAGCAACACGCCAACATGTTGTGGTTAAAATTAGTGGGCCCCAATCAATTACTTGCACTCAACCAATGGCAGCATCAAAGAGATGACGGGGATGTTTCTTTTGCCCAGGTGTGACAGTGATCAATACATATTTAATTCTATCAAATGGGAACATGCACAAAGGTAAAGGGACAAACGCACTGCGTATCGGGTGGTGAAAGGCATTCTTCCACCTCTTACCTCTTAAGTGTGATAGTAATATTGTGGACAATATACTTGATATTATTTGCAAAAATGTGAATGAATGAGTCTGTTAAGAGTTGTGTTGTATCAGATGTCTCACTATTATATTTGTGGTACGTTGCTGTCTCCTGAAATAGATGTTTAAGAAAAAGATTAAAGTTAATTGTGTCTGTAAGATTTGTTCATCATGTTCTTGGGAAGTTTGAGAAGCTTTTGTTTGTGTAAATTATATTAAGCAATGACAATCACTTTGTGGTCTCTCCAGAAATGTAAAATCTTTGATTTACAAAGCAAACTTCTCTGATCGGCCGCTCCATGAAGCAGAGTATAAACACATTTGATAACAAACAGTATTCTTAAACTGACGGTAATGGGAAAGCGATACAAAGGGTACTTTTACCTTTGAAGCAGCTGAACAAGAGTGAGAATCAACCTTTGACTGCTGCAACTCATGACCACACAGATGTTCAGTGAAAGACTCTGGCCTCTAGGTGGCAGACATGTTTGAATGACTTCAAACAGACTGTTTGGAAAACGCTCTTTCTGATTGACTTGCCTCTTGAAACCTTATTTTATGTTTTAAAAGCTTTGAAGAAGTGAGAAGAAAACATTTTACACACTACACCAAACACTGTACGACATGATAGTAGATAGTGTATCTGTTTACTTTTTTCAACTCTTGCATAATCTACACTGTAGTAAGTATGCTTAGATTGAGAGAGATATTTGAGTTCTTATCCCTTCTGTCACATAATGTGTTTCATTGTGTACGTATTCCCCTAAAATTCAGCTTCACATATGGTTGTCCTAAAAATAGTTATTTTTTTCACATTTAGTGCCTAACTTTGATGTTACTAAAAATAATTAATCCATCTGAAAACATGTTATCCAATCTTAAGTATGTTTTGAAAACATTGAATATTCATAACTAAATGTGCAACAATCAAAGTTAAAGTTAAAACTGTCAGAATACTTTGATTAAAATGTTGCTAAATTCTGATTGGTGCACAGAAGTGCACGTCATCACCTTTTCAACCAGGTGGCAACCTCCAGGTCTGAAAAGTGAAGCCAAAGCAGAAGAGCCTTACACCTGCATTCCTTCTGGCCTTCCCAGGGCAACTCCTATCTGATGGAGAAAATGTCTCAGTAAACATGAGTTTATGGTCTCAGTCGCTAGTTTCAAGTCTTCTTCAATACAGCATGATTTTCATTTAGTCGATGATGGTCCTATTTATAGTAAAGTAGACAATAAAGCAGGATATGCTTAGGGCGGAGCTACCTTGTGATTGACAGGTCGCTACCAGAGCCGTCTCTACGTCACTCCTTCGCAGTCCAAACACTTCCGTCCACTATTTGCAAATAAACAAGATGGCGATGTCCAGATTGTCAAACTTGAGGCTTCAAATCCGCAGTCCACAAACCAATGGGTGACATCCCAACGACGTCCATTTCTTATGTACAGTCTATGTTTTTAACAAGTCCTGTCCCTTTGAAATCAAAACAAAAAATATAACAATCTATTTTGAAATAACCCAAACTGCTTGAAGTTTGGTGGAAAGTTGGGTGTTCATGTAAGACCCAATCACTCAAAAGAAGCTCAGCGAGAAGGCCTTTAACTTGGAAAACTCTAATAAACTTACTTTACTGTGGAGGAAAGAGCAGAGACAAGAAACAGTTTTATCAAACATGACAGCAAGATATATTTCCCCTTGTTCACTGCATCCAGTCGTCGTGCTCTGCTCGCTGCGAGTACGACATCTGTTGTCATTTGCTGATGTAATCTCCAGCACATACTCTTAGTTCAGCCTGACTCCCAGCATTAATTCCTCCAAAATAGATTATAGCCGTTATCTCGGGTTCCGGGCTCCATCAAGACTAATGGATGCATTACCCACAGGAGCAAGAGCAGCATCTTTTTTTTTCTGCATTGATTCAGCCCATCCAGACTCACACCGGTGGACATTAAGAGACTTCTGTGGTCTCAGGATTCATCCGCCTCTAGCTTACAAAGCACCCTCCTTTCTTTCTCTCTTTGTTCAGCTCATAGAGACTGACCGACGGGCAGTGTGTGTGTGTGTAAATAGTAACAGAACTGAAAGTTAAATAAGACAATTCTCCTCTATGTAATTGATGACTATAATGTCTCTATTATGAGCAAACAGACTATTGCAACCTTCTGCATGTCTCTCACTACTTCTTGAACTTCTGGGTATTTGCAACGTGCACATCATCCAGGCGGCAGTCTGCTTTCCCAATTCTTTGAAATGATGGGTAATTTTTAAAAAAGCTGCATTTTTCTCCCCATTTTGCTTCGATTTTTTACGGGCTTCCCTATCATCCGCTAACTGTTGCGTGTAATGAAAAGAAGCTCTCTGCTAAAGTATTCAGGAGCAAGAATTAAAATCTAAATTCCTGACACTTGTGCTCTAAACGTCTGCCAAGTGATCAAGGGTCAAGTGGAAAAAAAAACTCCCTGCAGACATCACTTATCACATTGTTACTGTTAGTATCCAGTGTTGTCACAAATGTCACACGTAGAGTGTAATGTATAGAAACCCCTCTATTCACACACACACACACACACACACACACACACACACACACACACACACACACACACACACACACACACACATACACACACTTCTAGAGTTTTATGTGTGTGAGCAGCAAGGTCAGGTTGCTAGTGGAAGGAAATGTGATCCCAGAGGGTGGGGCTGCCCTCTGGATCATCGCCCACTCTCTCATCTATGAATGCCTGTCATGTTTCTCATATACGCCTAACGGTCCAGCTCAGTGTGGATTGCTGTTACAGCTTCTGAACACCTCAACATAGCCTGTCAGCTGTGGAGAGAGGCATGAAAGGCTGTTGGCTCTCTGCCTTCCTCAGCCAATAGCACCTACCAAGCATGCCAGTATTCAAACTTCTAGAAGCTGAAGCTGTGAAGAAGGCGACGCCAAAGGACAACTGGTGAACTATGTAATGACATGCGAGGAAGATAGTCTTGGGAAAACTGAGCTTGTCAGGAGGAGTCCAAGTTGCCTTCTGTTGGGATATTTTCACCGAGGGAATCCAAGAAATGAAAACCATCTCAGTGCACTGATACGGTGTTGTCGCAGCACCGCCACAGCAGAAACATGCACATTTCTTTTTCCAACACAAATGACTGATGAGAAAGTAGGCTGCTGTTTCTCCCTCTCATTCATTTACTGAAGGAGCTTCGTAACAAGGGGTCATCTTCTAATCATTTCCCTCTTCATCGTTTGCAGAAGATCCCATGACTTTTACCCGGAAAGAGTAAATCTGACTTTTCAGCCCACGTGTGTTGGTTGGGTGTTTTTGTGGCAGAGACTTAAGGTAAGTAAAGCGAGAAAATATGTAATCTTGGTTTTGTAAAAGGGGATGGTCTTATTAAACACAACATTAAATAAGTCTTCGTGGTCATTACTAGATAATGCAGTCTGGTATTTACTCATATAAAAAAATTTATATTAGGAAATTAGAATAAGACAAACAATCAAAAGTTGATTGAAATATGTATTTTGTCTTCCTATTTTTTATGTTTATTCAGTTAATTGCATAGATCCAAATCAGGCTCTGTATGACAAAATTAAATAATAACTCACACGGACAATAATAAGTACATCTCTGAGTGTTGAGAACTTGAGTTTGCTGACCCAGATAATTTGTCTCTGTGGACACTGTGGCCTTGTTTCAACAAATTACTTTCGAAGCTCTTGGGGACTGAGCATCATCTGATTTTGGACATCATTAATTTCTACAAAAAAACAGAAGATCTTGCAATTAGTAACAGGTTGAGTCCAGTAAAAGTTGCTTTAACCTGTATAATCTAGGGTAAGATGTGTGTGTGTGTGTGTGTGTGTGTGTGTGTGTGTGTGTGTGTGTGTGTGTGTGTGTGTGTGTGTGTGTGTGTGTGTGTGTGTGTGTGTGTGTGTGTGTGTGCGTATGTGTGTGGTTGTGGTTGTGATAAGATAATTTACGAATATAAAAAATAAGAAATTATAGAAATTAACAAAACAAAAATTGTCCTGAGGATTGTTATTGGTTGTGGTAGGATATACTTTTTCATATGCAGCAGTAAGTTACAATTTTTTTACGTTTCACCTGAAGTGCAAGAGTATATACAGAGTTTAAATTGATGGCCTTTTTTGTTGAAATGACAGCTTATACACTTCAAAGTCATCTTTAGCAAGCCATTATGAAATGGGAGAAGTTAAAGCCTCCAGAACCAGATGACCCTATGTGTTGCTGTGAGTGTGATATCGACCAGTACAGATGTTGCTGTGACTGTGAAGATCTGGATGAAGCCTTTAACAGGTATGAAGGGAGAAAGAAAAAGGGTCAGTACTACTAAGAATATACTGAAGTACTGTACTGGAAAGTAAAGTAGGCCTACAAGTTTTAAATGTTTTTCATATTCTTTTAAAGACTGCTCTAAGTAACATTGTCTTTATCATGTATGACCAAGAAAGATAGATACCGCAGTCAGCAGCTGGCTAGCTAGCTTAGCATAATGACTGGAAACAGGGGGAAACAGCTAGCCTGGCTTCTTGGAGTTGTGTCCATGGTTACCCTACATTTAAAACGTGCAAAAACATTTTTTAAACGTGCAAAAACATTTTTTAAATGTGAAAACATGCAAAAACCTTTGAAAACTCTTGTGAGGCTCGCTGCCCGCTGATGTAGCCTAACCTTGATGATGCTATATTAATATTCAGTGCATTAATATAGCAGCAAACCACTAGTTGTGTTGTTGTCCGAGCTTCACCTTACTGACGGCCAAATGTATGCTTTTGGTGCATGTTGGTAAATGTGATGATGCCCGACTGGCTAGCTCATGGCCGCCGCTCTGCACTGCTCTCATACAGATAGGAATGCCATCCCAACGAACAGCTTTGTTGCAAAAGCATATAGCCACATATATAAACACTCTGTCATCACTTTTTGAAATTGATTGCACTGTTAACACTGTTAGCACTTTTAACATCGCTAGCTGCCATCCGCCAGCTCAGCTGCACCAACAAGAATTCATTTTTAAACCAGATTAGATCATGGTTTGAATGTAAAACCTCAATAAACCTGATATTACAAACAGGAAAGATTCAATTGTAACATTTAACATGTGAAAATTAGTAATGTTTGGCCAACTAACTGACTTTTTGTTATTTATTTACTTTAATTTGGGTGATAGAGGATCTCCATACTGATTGCACTCTGTTTAATTTTGGTTTAAACTTGGATTTGCTAAACAGAGATACAGTTTTGTGCAACAGAGCGCTGCTTCATTTAAAATCTAAACTCAGATTAGAAATAATCATAGCTATTTCCACCTGTTTCCAGTTTTCTTTGGCTATGCTAAGCTAACCGTCTCCTGACTGTAGCTTTTTCAATTTAAATTGAAGTCATCAGACTAGTATCAATCTTACACATCATCACCTTCCTAAAATATGCTGCCACAAGCTGCCTCTAGACACTGCACAACAAGCATACTGTAATACTGTTCAAATTATGTTATGATTACTAATATTATGTTCGAGTGAGATTTTCATTGACAAAAATGCTCGCAAAAATGCTAACTAAATTGCTAGCTTAAATGCTAGCTTCAAAATGCCATAATAAAAAGCTTGTAAAATTAAAATGGCCTAAGTCACACTCTTGTCATAGGCCATTATACTACAGGGGTAGAATCACATGATCTGTTCAACTGAAGATGTAGGCGATTTTAACAGAGGTGGCCAGTATCATGAGGAGATGATTTAAACAAGAAAATCATTTTTGTCAAAAAATGACTTAGGTCATTATTTTAGGAATGTGATAACATCGAATTTTTGGAAATAAAGTAAACATGTGAATTTCACAAAGTGTTTATTAACTATTCCTTTCATATGACACCAATCATGAGGTGCTGTCTCGTAGAGGGGCGCTGAGTTAAAATCGAGCTAATTTCAAGCCAATAACCTTTTTAGTTTTTGGTGCACTTACATGTTGCATATTCCTTAATAAGCTTTTTCAAGTTACTACAAACAAATGACATATTACTAAGTAATGCATACATAACACACAGACAGTGATGGGGGCCTCTCAGCTTGTGTTTTTTCTCTGGGACCCCTAAAGATTCTGACACCTGATATTTCCTCACAATATTTATAAAATCTGTATTATGCTTTTACAGGTATACACTGTAAATCTTAAATTTGAAAAAGCAGTTCATATCATGTGAAAGAAGCATGATAATTTGATTTTAGAGTGTATTGAAAAATGTATGTTGCACAAGCATAAGAAAAAACAATGCCTTTCCACCAATGAAAAGAGCAACTGTAAAGGCCACATTCATGATTATGAATGTTTGTAATTATGACTTGATGACCATTGTCCTCTATAGGTGGCTGAAAGACAGGCCCCCTAAAGGTGGATGTCAGTCTTCTGTATGTGGGGCCATCATTGACAGAATTGAGATCTCTATGATCCCGGTCCTGCTGCTGCTCCCTCTCCTTCTGCGGGTCGCAGCGCTGCACTACCTGCTGGGCGTCATCATCCTGACAGCTCTGCCCGGCCTGGTGCTGTGGTACTACTACGCCACGCACAGAAAGAAGAGACGCACCCTCTTCTTCCTCACCCTTGCTCTCTTCTCCCTGTTCTACATGTATTACCTCTTCATCACAGAGATTTTACCTCGTGGAGACGTCAGCCAGCTGGAGCAGTGTGCTGTGACCTCGGGGGTGATTCTCACCATAGTCTGCCTTATTCACACTAAGAGAGGCCCAGGGTTGGTGACCACTTCCCCACATGAAGCACACAGTCACTGTCAGGAGGCCGACAAGAACTCCACACAACGTAATGGATCTATCCAATCAGCAGCATCCTCAGAGATTGGAGCAGAGTTGCAGACAACAAAAGAGGCCCTGACAGCAAAATGGAGCACATGTCCTGTGTGCAAAATAATGCGACTCCCACGGACCGGACACTGCCGGATTTGTGGATCATGTGTCCAGCGTCTGGATCACCACTGTATCTGGTGGGTTGGACATAACAGATGTATTTATATTTCTTGTGTGGCCAGTGAAGTAATTAATATGTTTCTGTATCGTGCATTCAAGAAAATGAATATGGAAGGTTGGTTAGAGAACTGCCCTGTAGTTGCGCAATAATGAATATGTCTTTAGCAAAAGCTCAACTTTTCTCCTGTTTCTTTCCTGGCAGAGAAACCAGGTCAGGTTTAAATGAACCATTAGCCCATTTGATGACACAATCATCAGCACATTTAGTTGCACTTTTTACAGGGAACACTGTAGGTACAGACCTGTGGATGGCCCTTAACAACCTGAGTGTGTCTGAGCTTAACCTCTAAAAATAGACTAACACTCTCATCCATTTCATCACTGAATAGGACTAAACAGCTGCTTTAACATGACCAGGAATAACACAAAGGTCTTTCACATGTAAACTTTAAAATCTTGCTATCATTTTACATACACTAGGCGTAAATAGCCACAATATCACAATGTTGCTGCTTTAATCTCTAAACTGGTCCACTGTGTTGTGTCTCTGTGTTACGTCTGTATGTGTTGGGGCGTTGTAGGATAAACAGCTGTGTTGGACAGGCAAACCATCGCAGTTTCCTGCTGACCCTGTCAGTGTTCCTGTTGACCTCTCTATATGGCATCAGTGTGGTGCTCCGCAGCCTCTGTCCTCGACAGTATCTAGTGACGGCTCTCCTCTACTGCCCCGGCGTCTACAGTCAGTCCAGGTACGGCCCTCGTTCATGTTCTGTTGACTGCAAGCATCCCCTGCTACACACGCTCAAGCCAGTAAACCACTTATTCCTGTCTGTTTGAAACACCTGTAGTTTATACAGGATTTACACTGACAGGCTACACCCAAAGGACAACCTCCAGACCTGCAGATATCTTCTATCATACAGGATTTACAACGATACTGGCGGCAACAATATCAACTCACTACCAGTGTGTACCTCAATGGCAATGCAAGTGCATTCACAAAAACTGACTTCCAAAATTCACTCCATGTTTTTCATTTGACAAAATATTCTGCTTCAATTCGTTGTAATTAAGCATTTAAAAAAAAAAAACTCTCGCACACCTGTATTACCACGTGGTCTAGCAGCAATCTAACGGCACCATAAAATAACATTTATATAACCACTATAGAGAGCTGGAGGAATGAGTCCTTAATCTGGAAATGAGTTCCTGGTTTTCTTCATCTCAAAGTCAATGGATTTTGAATGTGTTTTTGGTTAGATGCCTAAACATCATCAGGCCGACTAGTTCATACTCACATACTTGTTGTTCATACTCGCACATTAACATTTTCGTTTCACTTGTGGAGGTTGCATTCACGCTTCAAAAATCACAAAATTGGCCTTTACTTCATTAATTTATTATAACTGCATGCATGTCTTTTATTGTTGTTTAGCTGTGTCAGACTGACTTATATAATGTACATACTCTGCATGCATGCTTTTATGTTTTGTGCTTCTGACATGTATGTTTTTCGCGTCTAACAATACAACATAATCTTGTGCTGTTTTATGAGCCTCTGTGGTGTACGTCTTAATAGTACTTGACAATGTAGTACAAGGGTGTCCTGAATGATGTTGTACTTATATTGATGCTATCTCTTCTTTTATTGTTTCGGCATGCTTTCTAAAGGGCAAATAATGAATAATATATTTATTTATACTCATATTCTGTTTTTAGGGTGACTTTGTAACACCTCTCCAGGGACTTTACAGGAACTTTTATATTAATGTGCACTGTCCCTACCAAATAAACTAATACAATAAAAAAAAAAAAATTGTGAAAATGATCTTGCTGAACAAAACCATAAATGTATTTTTTTGCCACAAAGCACATTGTATTTTTTTTATTATCCAAAACGCAATTGAAAAATACCATTGACTTCTTAAAGGGAACCAGTGTGATGCTAACTTCTGGGTCTCATCCCTGCACCACTCAGTCACAAAGACAAACTGTAATTTCTTCTACATTCTTTAGGGTGATAACGTCATAAAACATTGCAAGCGTCATTTGAAATCCTCAACCAAAGCTTTGAATGTAAAAAAGAATGGCCTTCGATACAATAATGAATTCATACATGTATTATGATACATTTTGTCTAGCATGAAACTAGCATGAACAGCAGATATATTTTGGCAAGGCGTGCACGCGTGTATAATCATTTTAAGCATTGCAACTTTCCCTCTTTTTTTCCTTGAATTGTGTCATATTTACCATAAATGAAGATTGGTGGACACTGATTATCGGATCAACATGAATTGTGTTCCTAAAATGAAACAATAGGTTTATAACAACGTGGAAGAATTACAAACATTCAAATAAAGTGATCAGCTGCCAGAATGGAGCCAGTTTTTTTTAATACATTTCAAACCGTAGGCTGTAGATTATACTACTGTAAAGTTACATTCACTCTTGCTTTATCTCAACAGCATGGCCCTTTGCTTCACCTGTGCATGGTACAGCAGCATTGTCACAGGTGGACTTCTTTACCTGTTGGTGGTACAAGTTTTGAATATCAGCTTCAATGTGACAGAGCGGGAGGCTCAGCTGGCTCTGAGGAACAAAACGGGCCAGAGACGCCTTTGGGGACTCGTCATCGACACGGGAGAGTATTCACGTGGCTTCTATCAAAACTGGGTTGAGTTCCTCACCATGGCAGATGCCTCGCTTTCTCCTCGCTCCAGCCTCACTGACTTGGTCTAGTTTCACTTTGTACTCTCTATTCACATCAAGATAACATACTTTTTATACAGTTTGCTTGAAGAATTACATCTCACGTGTACAGTAACTTCGGAGATATCGGCCGATGTCTCCCAATGCTTGTTACATTCAAGCCTCTTCATACCATACTTACAAAAATGTTTAACCCCAAGGTGCTAAAAAAAAAAGAAGGTGTTTAAAAACTACACATTGATAATTGTTTTGGAAGTTGTAGCACAATTTATGCAAGGACCTAACATACAGGCAGACATAAAGGCTGCAGGCTCTTTCATGGTATTGTATATTTTATCTACCTGCAGAATGTGATCATCATTTAAGCAGCTTTTTTGTCTGCATGCCAATTAAACAATGAAAGAAAAATCAAGGGCACGCAAAAGAAGAACGAAAGCACACGTGTGGCTGTGTCTCAGGTATCTGCCTTTGGATGCCTCCCTGCGAAGATCTTCTGAGTCAAACTGGGCCAAATGCTACATAATGCCCCCAGGACATTAATAAAACCTGTTTATTCAGCATTAGATTAAACTAAACAGGCATTGGAATCTGGCACAGACAGATAGAGCACTGCATCTGACCCCTGTGAGTCAGTGCTGGGTGTGCAGTCATAACTTCCTGGAGCAGCTTCAGTCATGTTATGACTGATGGAATCTGTATTAATGTAGTCTTCTCTGCAGTCTCTCTAATGCAATTTGTCCATTGCTGTGCCAGTGGTGCTCCTTTTAGACTGTCCCGACCTACACATTTTAAGACATGCAGGGTTTGTTTCTGTAAATAATCCATTACATATATTATGTGTTTATATTAAGCTGAAGGCCACAGTCCATAATGTATATTAATTAACGAGTATAAGTAAATCTATGAACTCTTATAAAGCATAATAAACAGCAAACTGGACAGTGTATGTACACGCCTCTGTTTCACTCCATGCACTTCCGTTATTATTTCCCATTATAAATTCTCATAATGCACATCTTGGGTGGAGGCATCGATTAAGCTTTTCAAACCAATACTGTTCCTCCATTTAAATCACTCAGTTCATCAACTCCTTACATACCAGAGTCTGGTCTGGTGCCACCCTCAGGCCAGTCTGAGCATTTTCCCCGCCTAGTGCACTGACGATGTTAAGAACAGGGATGTGTCTCTCCGTTTTCCCCCCTCAGCCACAGCTGATTTCAGGAGTGTACGAAGCATTGCAGGATGCTTAGTGTCCATCTGTGTCTAGATGGACAACTGTTGGAAACAGGTCATTTCATAAACATTTCAGCAGTTTAAATATTTTACATTTCTATAACCTGCTTATAATTCATCTCTGTCAAGTCCTCAAACATTTGACATCATACAGCCCGTCCTGACTGCCAGGCCGATACGTAACAAGAGGATTTACTTCTGAATTAATTGTAGCAGTTTGATCGATCCAATACTTTTTGAATAAAACAAATCATTTGGTATATAAGTTTTGCTCTCTTTTTGTGTAACCATCTCCCTAGATATCCTATTCGGTTCTTAATCTGTACATTTATACATATATATGTATATATATATATGATATGGTACTCACAAGTTGAAGCCTCTCCACTCGCATCACCATGACATTTTACACATGCTGCTCCAGACAAGACAAGGCCCAAAGGAAAAACTTGTTTCATTTTGGTCACTCTATGACCTTTCTTCTAGCGCCCTCCTCAGGTTACACGGTTCATTTAATGTCAACGAAATGCAGTTTGTAGTCCCATTTTGCTGCAACACACAAACACACACACACAAAAAAACAAATATATTATAGGATGAATTAAGGAGTATCACAGCCTGAGGAAAGAAGCTGATCTGACACCTGATGGTACATTAGCTGATACTTCTATACCTCTTGCCAGATGGCAACAGAGGGCTGTGGCTGGAGTGGGTATTGTCTTTTAATATCCTTTAGGCTCTTTGTGGGGACCGCTTGTCACCAATATCGCTGATGGTCAGTAGATACTGGGTACCAATGATGTTCTGGGTGGTTTTCACCACCTGCTTTAGAGCCCTCCTGTCTTGATGCTCATCCAGTTTGTAATGTTTCCAGTCAGGAAGCTTTTTATTGCTACTCTGTAAAGTTGACAAGAACTTGGCACAAAAACTTTGACTTCTTTCCAATTTTATCCAGAATAAATCTCAAGATCTTCACAACAGATTCAGCACATTAACAATCTATTGACTTTAATGAAACCCCACCTTTAATACCTCTTTACCATTCTTTATTTGTTATGCCTTGATTCTTATCTTCCAATAATCTTCATTTCTGATAATTTCATTATTTTTTTTCTCTTGCCCTCAATGAACAGTATTTACTGTTCTTGTGTATGTGAGCATGCATGCCTGCCTCGGGGCAGACAGGGCAGATGTATCCTGTGACAGAGACTGTGATTGCTTTGGGCAATGAGCTGTTAACAAAATATGCAGTCATATTTCTTCTGTGATGATTTGCACTTGTATTCATAGTTGAGGCAGTTAAAAGGGAAGTTATTTATTGAACGTCAGATGAAGTGTGTTCCCTTTTTCTGATTGCTGAACCAAAGAATTTCAAGAATAACACCTGTTTCTGACAGCATGGTGAAAAGAACTACAGTAGTATCTACAAACTGGTGTGATGGCCAACAAGCCACCTGCATCACTGGCAGTTAGTGACATAAAATCCCATAATATTTCTAATACAACCAATTTAGTTCATTAAGACGTGGCTACATGGTCTCTGCTTTCACTTGTTAACGAGCTGATATGAACACAAATGCTTATGTGGGCTTGGTGTAAATGGCTAGCAATTAGGGTTTTGAAATAATGTGTGAATGCTCCCACATAACTGGAATAACTGGAGGAATATCAAATTGTTCCCATTTTGCCAACATGGCATGAACTCATTACCACCCTATCACATTATCACTAAATATGGCAGATTGCAACCAACTGAATACCCCTCTGCTCACTCCTCCCTTTCCAAGACCAAGGTAACATGAGCTGCAAAAGAGGCCATCTTACCATGCTTCATAACGCTACTTTAAGGGCAATGGAAGTCAGACAGCAGCTGGCGATACTGCAGCAACGTAAAAAACAAACAAACATGCAAAGCTCTCACTGGAGCTGTTTGGTTTGTCAGTTCTGGGCTACTGAAGAAACATGGCATTCCTATTTCTGCTAATAAATAACCCTTACATTACATGCTGTGCCTTTAATTTGAGTTTTTGTAAATCTGCATGATATAATATATAATATGCATATATAATAAACCATAATAAACCAAATTTAAATACTAAATTTAAATGAATCTGCACAAGTTGTGACAATTTACAAATTACTGGTAAATGGACTGTATGTAGAGATTCCTGCAGCTGCCCTGGTTTGTATGAGCCTCTTTTTATGAAATGTGCAAACATAAAATACTCCTCTGGCACAACATTACTTTAAATATTTGTTTTCTCGCGGCAAAAGGCATATCTGTTTAAACATGCAAGGTATGTTGGTCGGAGGACTCTTTGTACTGTGGCATGTATTGGCCTGCACCTGACTGCTGCAACTCATTGCACTAATAAATCTCCTCATCGTCACCACTGGAGTCGTATTTGCATCTGTGCAGCGAGAAACAATCCTGCAGGAAGTCGAGAGCTCACACACAAAAGTCACAGTAAGACATATATTGGAAAGATCTTCAATAAAGGGAAAGGTATTAGAATCAAAAGTAAAAGTATACTCATTATGCAGAATGGCCCGTTTCCGAATAATATATACTATTATTATAGTGTATAATACTATATGTTTTAGTATATAGTTATATTATACTAAGTTTGTTGTTGGCTATTCTTGAGGCAGTAGATGATAGGTTGGTTTTTACAAACAAATATCTGAAAAATAAAGCCTGAGAGCAGTTAAAACCTTAATTTTCACAAAGTAGACAATGTTAGCATAAATGTAATAATAGTATGTTCGGTTGTAGTTTGCAGTTGGGTAGAATTGAATAGAGGCATTTAAATCAGCTTCCCTACAATAATTAGAAAGCTGTGTTTCTGTTCAAAAGGCAAATTGAGTGTCTTTCTGAGATTTATTGTTGCACTTGCAAGCGGGCAGTCAACAGAGTTTCGGACTGAGGGAGAGTGAAGTCAATCACTCACAGGGTGACTTTATCCTTCTTATCAAAACGTTCTCAGCATATTTGTATACATTGTGTTGTCTTCTAAAATTATTTAAAGAGTTATTGTATTTGCTGAATAAGACAGCTTCTTATACTTAAAGACTTTATACTTTTTATTCCCAGATAAAAACACACATTAAATGAAGACAGGCATGATAATACACCGTTATTTATCACGTTTAGCAACAGCAATATCTTTCTTTCAATCATTTTATTTTAAGTTACAAGTTACACATTACTTCACATTACTAGACAACAAAAAACAACAACAAATAAATAAATTAAATTAAAAAAATAATACATAAAAGCATAACAACCAACTATACGAACAATCATACAAGGACAGAACGGACATAAATCGAACATAAATCATCATCCTCCATATTGAACCTATATAACAATTGTATTTATCTCATTCTTACCACCATTTTATTTTCATTTTTATTTTATTTTCAGCAATATCTTATGATGATGGTATTTGGTTTGAAGCAGCAGCAGATACTGTAGTAGTGGATGGCTGGAGATCATGGAGACACCATTTAAAAAGCCCTGTTTGTCATGAGAAATGTTGTTGCTGAGGGGAGGTCAGCTGATAGATGTCTAATCTAGCACCTCAAGGTCCATTCAGTAGCTGCTGAGGTGCTTTGGATCACTTGCATGATCACAGGAGGTTTGCCCTATTAAGGACTTCTATTTCACGTTGGTTGAACAGTAGCGTTTTGAAGTTGATACTTGACTGTGGAAGCAGTTGATAAAAATATCTCAGCTGAGGGGCCATTTAGTAGCTTTTCTAGAGCTTTCACACATTGTAGTATAATTATTCTCTATTTGAACTCCATTTTGCAACCATTCTTCAAGTAGCTCATGAGATCAGAGAACCCTGAGGCCATAGGATAGAACCCTGAGATCAGAGCATAGAACCTTGAGGCCAGAGCATAGCACCCTGAGGTTAGAGCATAGAACCTTGAGGTCAGAGCATAGAACCTTGAGGTCAGAGCATAGAATCCTGAGATCAGAGCATAGAACCGTAAGGCCAGAGCATAGAAACCTGAGATCAGAGAACCCTGATGGCATAGCATAGAACCCTGAGTTCATAGCATAGAACCCTGGGATCAGAGAACCCTGAGGTCAGAGCATAGAACCCTGAGTTCATAGCATAGAACCCTGAGGTTAGAGCATAGAACCCTGAGATCAGAGAATAGAACCCTGAGGTTAGAGCATAGAACCCTGAGATCAGATCATCCATATTTCTTCACTTGCTAGCTGATGACGGGCTTGTTCTGGTCCTGGGACTGTCTGCTGACGGGTTGGTTCTGTTGCTCGTCTTCATTTTGGAACTAGCTGATGCTCAATCTTATCCTCTTCTTTAAAGTCACTGTCAGACTCTGAATTTTCATAAATGTGATCCTCACATTCTGAAACCTCTTCCTCTACATCGTCATCAAGGCCCTCTGAGCGGAGAATCTTTTGGCCACCTTTATCAGTTGTGATAAGGACCACAACCACAACCACACACACACACACACACACACACACACACACACACACACACACACACACACACACACACACTCTATAAGCAGGCCCAGACAGGAGGACAGAGGGAAGGTACAAAGGACCTACAATTTCCACTCTTATTAGCCCCGGGTCATACATTCTGTATGTAATATAAACAGGATGTGTCAGTGTGTGGTCATTGAAAATGTGTTCTGATTTATGTTCTTTACAGAAAATGAGCCAAGGCCAATGAGTCTGAGTTTGAAAAAAAAGATTAATCGTATCATTTTTCTTTTGATAAAAAATTAAAACGGGTCCCATTGACCTGAACCCCACACAAGGGTTGACCCACAAAAGAGACACTAAAGTTTCCCAGGAAAACATTTCCATTCACCACATGGTGATGCATGATTAGGAAACTAATCTGCAAGGGCATTTGTGTTGTCTCTGTGTTTCACTATCGCAACTGCTGACCGATGAATTTGATTCTGTGGTCTCTGACACAGAAAGCACTGGAAGGCAGCCTCTGCTTTGTTGACCAGTTTTGGTTACTGTGTTTTTACAGCTTATGCTCACAAACAAGAGGCTGCAAAAATTCAATTGCATTATCAAATACTGTACAACAGGGCGGCTGTACCTCTGGGGGATGAGTGGTCATCCCGCAACCACAAGGTAGCCGGTTCGATCCCCAGTCCCCCCATAGCTCACATGTTGAAGTGTCCCTGAGCAAGACACCAAACCCTAAATTGCTCCCCGGGCGCCGCTCAGGGCAGCCCACTGCTCCCTAAGATACCAAGGATGGGTTAAATGCAGAGAACACATTTCATGTATGTATGTACTATGACAAATAAAAAGGATTTCTATTTCTTTTTCTTTCTCAGAAATGTGACAGGCGGGATATCATCTCGATCCAATTCTTATTCAGTCATATAGTTTATGGTGCCATGCATTCACCTCTCACACGGTTGATTGAAATCCGCTCTGGCAAAGCTTACCTTGTGACTGTGAAACTGGATGTGTGTTTTTCATAAGCTTCACGTGTTCGAACCCATCCCAGCTCTCGGGTTTCTGTAGGTGTGCGTGCGTGTGTGTGTGTGTGTGTGTGTGTGTGTGTGTGTGTGTGTGTGTGCTGGCTGGGAGGGAGGGAGGGAGGGAAAAAGGTAATCTCGCTCTCCACTATATAAAGGGTTGTCAGCAGAACTTCCACAACAGATCTTCATCCACTCTCTCTCTCTCTCCATCATCGTTTCTGCGACTGCTCCCTCTCCTCAGAAGCTATGACTTTCCTGCTGACACTGCTGGGAGCTCTGCTCTGTTCCCTGACGGTGTTTTCTGAGGTCGTACCCCAGGCAGACTTCAATTTACAGGGGGTAAGACTCGTAACTGGGTGACTTTCATACTTTTTTCTTTCTTTTTTTTATCTCAGTCACAATATTGATTCATGCTGCCTGTATGCATTTTGTTAGATTCCTGCTCACAACTGGCTCACATGAGTATTTAATTGTCAAAAGAAAGTTATTTGATGGCAAGCACAAGATTAGCTAAAATAAGTAAGACAAGGAGTATTTTACTTTCCCTGATGTTGTAAACTAGTATATACTTTGTGGACAGTTTGTATAATGCATTTCACAACTGTGCACTTGAGTTGGTTGTGCATCTGTCACACGTTTGCAATAAGTAAGGTGACATTTAGGGGGAATAACGTGGAGCCAACTTTTCCAAACCTGCCATCACATTCTTGTTCACTAATGGACAATTGGGTGTAAAAAAAACCTGAAGTTGTTTGTAGTGATTGAGGTGCTAGATTAGACATCACTTAAAAATACATTTGTCGTTTAATGTGCCACTTGGTCCTAAATGCAGGCCACAGTGAGTGTTCCTTTAGATGGTGTTAACGTTGGCCTTGTGTGTGTCCACAGATGGCAGGGAAGTGGTACCTGATTGGATTTGCCACTAATGCCGAGTGGTTTGTGAGCCGCAGAGCCAGCATGAAGGTGGGCACCGCCATGTTGACCCCAACTGCTGATGGGGACCTGGACATATCCTACGCCAGTCTCAGGTGAGTGTGAGAAAGAAAATAGCTTCTTTTTTTTAAACTACAGTGTTCATCGTGTTTCAATGTGCTCTTTGCAGCTCTGACGGCTCTTGTTGGAGGATGAACAACCTGGCTAAGAAGGCTGATGTGCCTGGAAAGTTCACGTACACAAGTGAGCATGAGTGCACACACACACTGAACACAGAGGGATGCATGCAACATTCATTTCCGCTATCACGTGATCTCTTTTGCCCTCCTCCCTTTGTTCAGGCTGGGGGAAAGTGAACGACATGTGCATGGTCGAGGTGCAGTATGACGAGTACGCCCTGACTCACACAATGAAGAGCAAGGGGAGTAATCCCACCGTCGTCAACAAACTATATGGTAACGCTCTCATGAGCCATGATGCTACACTCTGTCCTGTGAATCTAATCTTCAGTATATACATACTGCCAGTGTTAACGTCATGTGGTCCGACAGGCCGTTCCATGGACCTCAGTGCTGATCTGCTGGAGAAGTTCAGGCAGTTCTCCTTGGAGACTGGCGTCCTGCCTGAAAATATTGCTTTCCTTCCCAAAAATGGTATGTTTCATATCAGTGGAGAGTATTTTATGTTGACAATAACCTCTGATTAAGCGTGATGTGTTGCACTACTCTCCTTACTTACTGTTCTTTTCATCCCTCTTTAGCGGAGTGCCCAGCTGCTTAGTGTTCTGCAGCGGTCATTGTCACAATGCCGTGTGAAGACTTCAACGTTGATGAATATTTTACGTCACGTGAGATCACTGCCATGAAGTCAACTCAGTTGATCTTCTGTGCTCTCTCAGATGTTGTATGAATAAAAGCTCCCAAGGGAACAGAACATGATGTAAAGTATGATTTCAATATGCAATACTTTTCCTTTGAAGAATCCCTTCAGACATGTTTTCTGACATTACAATTTGATGTAGTGAGTAATGTGTCTGCTGTTTCTTCCACAAAACAGTTTAACACAAGATGTCTTCTGCTTCACTGAGATGTCCAATCTCAGTGTATGTGGGTCCTGTTGGTTTTGTTTCCACATTACACAATTGGCTCCAAACTAGTATACTTTTTCTTTTTTCTTTTTTAGAGTTGTATACCTCTACTAGCGCTGTGGACTTGGGTTTTCCTCAAGTGGGTCCTCCTTTTGTTGGTAACACAATACAGTCCTGCAACACACTCCTCTACTAATGCGCCAACAAAGGCAGAGAAGACAGCAAGCTGGTTAACAACGAAGGTTTCAAACATTTAGACCTTAAAAGGACACATACCATGTGTTTTGATGAGTAAACAACTTGTTTGTTTACAAGAAAACCAACCTAGTGTCAAACTCTGCGCACACATCATTCTGCAGAGTAAACGCCAAATAGCCAAGTGACGTAACAAACAAACACATTTATGGGCAGTAGGAAACCTTAAAAAAAAAAAAAGGACAAATAGAAGACAAAACGGCTAAAATACTTTGCTTTTATTATCTTTTTTAACAAATACGATGAAGTACATCCATAACACCACAGTTCAGATTTCCGTTTTATCAAGTGTTTACATCTACACGCTTTGTACAGATTTGTATACAAAACAATAATTTACGTCCCATAGAAGTCTAGTTACACTTAACTATACAACAACTTGTAAATGAAATAAATATAAAAACAGGAATAATCACAGGTGATAACAAAAATGTAAAAAGCCATAGTACAAGTACACCACCAGCACCGGTCTTCTGAAGTTGCATCTAGAAAGATATACATTTTCCCTTTCTACTGGCAAAAGTACATCTGAGGGCAAAACAAAGAGTTCAATCCGTAATTTCATAACAAAGGCCAGACAGTTATATCGGGATACTGATGTGAACCTTTTTTTGTTTTAACCCAGCCTAATATCGGTATCATACAGACATTTGTAGATAATGTTTTTTCTGTGACTTAACAGATATCATGTCAATTCATATGAGAAACAACTTTGTTGATGGAAAAAGAAGCCGCTTGTCATCAGTAATAATGGTGAAAACATAGTTGTTTTTTCAAATTCATGGGATTTCCCTCTCCAGGTAGCATTAATGGATTAGAAATACTGTCAGTCAGGGCTTCATCTCTGCTGCAACAACTTACAGTACACTTACTGACATGAAACTGAAATATCATAGCTATATGATAATCAAGTGATGGGGTAATGATGACATTGTGATATAGGTGCATATGTGAACTTGTATTCACTACCATGACACATACACTATTTCACTGTGTATTTTGTGGTAATTGAATGATCGTGGACCGCTGTGTACAACGCTAAGAGTGATTGTTTCTTTTCTCCGAGTGCTGTACACAGCCAGCCTTGTGTTTTTACCAACACAACGAAAAGCACTACGTTACAGAGTGGTGGGGTTGGAGCACCAGGAAGCACAACAGATGTTTGTCATTCACTCTTCCTCTCTCTCTTTCATACACGCGTGACTCGATTACTGCATTCATCATGATCTGTATCAAGATGGCAAGTGCTACTGGGAACAGGTTGCTAATTTCATTTAAGTACATTTTAACAAAATGATGCAAATGTTTTGCAACGCACACTTCAGTTTTGAGACAAATAATTAGGACCATTGTGACTGACAACTGATTGCTGCCTGAAAAATAAAAAATAAAAATGTATATCTACAGAGAGACATCTGCACAATCTGCCATGCACACAGTCACCAGCAAAGGGACATGCAGTTAAAAGTGCAAGTCTACAGAGGGGTTCTGTTGCTATCTCAGACAGAGCATTAATGTTATGTACATGTGTATACATTTATGAACAAACATTAGGCTGAGGATAAAAAAAAAAAAAGAGAAAAACAACAGAACAGACTAAGTGCAGCACGCACATGCACCACATTATGCCAATGTGACTGGTGGCGTGCTGAGGGTGCAGAGATTGGGGTGTGATGGTTACTTCAACATTGTTCTTTGTCGTGGCACAGTATTTGGCTCAGTCAGAGTCACTCTGCCTGCACCACGTCCTTGTGGTGGCGTATGATATGCTGGTTCTTCTCCGAGGGTCGTCGGAAGCCTTTCGAACAGATCTCGCAGCGGTGCGGATAGTCTTTTGTGTGAATGGAAATCACGTGCCGCTTGAAACCCGAAGCATCCCCAGTGCTGTAGTCGCAGTACTGGCACTGGTAGATTCTCCTTTCTTTTTGTCCTTTGCCAATAACTACAGTCACACTGCTGGCTAAGCTGGCTGCACTGACTCTGCCAGGCGGGCCAGCGGCGCTGGACGCGGCAGGTGCAGCAGGTGCAGCAGACTTTTTAGGCGTCACAACCGGAGTGTGCGTCTCTGTCCTCTTTGGCTCACTCTTTTCAGGAGAGGCCTGTTGCTCCTTTGTGTGGACAGACAAGATATGGCGACTGAGAATAAAAGGGTCTGCAATTTTGAAGTTGCAGTGCCGGCACTGATGGAGTTTCTTGGTGCGATGGGATACCGAGTGCTTCTTCAGTTCAGACGGCCGGTGGAAGCCTTTACCACAGATGGCACATTTGTGTGGATAGTCCTTGGTGTGAACAGATATGATATGGCGTTTTAGGTCACTGGAGTTGGAACTTTTGTGATCACAGTGGGCACAATGGTGGGTCTTATTCTCCTCATGCGTTAGTGCGTGCTGAATTAACTCCTCCTCCTCCGCAAAGGTCTGGAAACAGCGCTCACATTTGTACGGCATCTCTTTGCTATGCTTCGTCTTGATGTGAGTCTTGAGATTAGAGGAATCGGCCGACTTGTAGTCGCAGTAAAGGCAGGAGTACGGCTTCTCGCCCGTGTGTGTGCGCATGTGTTTCTTCAATTCTGAAGGATGTCGAAAGCCTTTTCCACATTCCACACAGATGTGGGGGAAGCTTTTACTGTGAACTGCCAACAAGTGCCGATTGAGCAGTCCTTGCTCAGCCGTTTCATAGTCACAGAACTTGCATTTATGCATCTTGGTGGGCGTTGCAGGCGCCTGGCTCTTGGGCTCTCGATGGTGGTGCTGCAGTCTGTGAGAGAACAGCGCCGCCTGCTGGTGGAACTCCTTGCCACACATTTCACACTCGAAAGGGGCTTTGCTGCTCAGAGCGTGCACCTCCATATGGTTGTGGAGGCTAGCTTTCTTGTTGGTGGTGAACTCACAGTCTGTACATTGGTACTTTTTCCTCGTCAGAACCTCCTGGTGATGATTCTTGGTGTGGCGTTTCAGGAAGCCTCGTGACTTGAACTTTTTACCACAAAGCATGCATGGGTAAACCGTCAGAGGCTGACCATACGGGCCGATGATGATGGCTGGAGAGAAAAATGACAAGAGGGAGACGGAAATGACAACATGCCCATAATCTTGTTTGTCAAGTAAACTATGTCTAAATCCTTTTAAAACTATAACCATCTATTTAAAAAAGGGAATAAGAACCATATATTCCTTACCAATAACGATCCCCATAAAAACAACTGATATCACTGACATGTTAAATGTAAAGAAAAAGAAAAAATATATAATTGAATGAAATAAGCAGCCAGACATTATTGGTGCACACATGATCATTATTTAAGGTTGTTCAAAGATTGTTCTGGGATTGCAGATATTTAAGATTGATACCATCTGGAATCAGGAAATACATACAAATGTAAAATAAACAACGGAAAAACCAATAACTAGGAAGATTTATCCAGGTGCAGCAGCACATATCATGAACTACATTTAGAGTTTCTCAGTATTAGAAGTAGAGCAAATGGCTTTTTTCAAGTAATAAAATAAAATAAAAAAAGCATAGATGTCAATTATAATGTATCTAAATTAACCATCACCAAGAAACTCACAATCAACAGCTGATAAGCCTGCACAAAGAACATAACTATTTCAGCAGTTATACTAGTGCTGCAGGTCACAATACACAGTCTTGCTGATGGACCGCATGGTTACAAAAGTCGTATTGGATACAGTTTTTTTTACTTGTATGTAGGGCTGGGGCAACTCATGAATGACAATTTATTTGTATTTGTTTGCATATGTCCATGTTATCACCGCCTGTCATCAATGTCATAATCATTGCTTCTGTAAATATACCGATTCTCCAGTTCAGGGAAGGGGTTGCTATGGCATACAGCAATTAAAATGAATCCATTTGACTAATTAATATATTAGTAATTATATATTTTTGGCAAAAATTAAGTGTTAAATTGAATTCAAAAAATACAACTACTTCTTGTTGAAATAAAAGAAATAAGCCTGCAAATGGAAAGTCTGGTTAAAGTAATATGTTTGCAATCACATAATACATGCTAGAGAATAATTGCAGAAAAAAAAATATGAAAAGAATACTGTACTGAATTAGACAGTTTTGCCATTTTTGTGTTCTGGATTTTCTTGGGCAAGCCTGAAATCATGACTCGATGACTCAGTGGAGCCATCCTGAGCATGACCCGTCCCCTAACACCATAACATATCTAGAGTCTGTAGCATCAGTGGTTCTGCAGGTCAGTCATGCGTTACAGCAGTATGTACATAACATAGCCTACAATTAGCTCGCTAATGCATCCTTTCTATAACTCCACAGCTCTGAACAGCTCCACTGCATGTACGGTTATGAAGTTATGATCTCAGGGGCTTCTTTAATGTGCGACGAGAGATGCATTTTTAGAATCCATTTAAATTCAGAAATGGCCTAGAAACGCAACTTCCAGATCATGAACTTTGTGTTGCTCTTACCTGTCTGTACCTGGCGAGGCTCTGACCGTCTCTTGCTTTTGTTACGTTGTCTACCGATGTCATCAACCCCATCAGATTCATCGATGTGTAGCAGTGCACTGGCTGCACCGTTTCTGTTTTCACAACTCTCGCTATCCTCCGCACCTGTGAGACCAACAGAACGCCTTTAACACAAAAATAAACGAAACCAGCATCTGTAACGCTTAAGACAAGAAACTCAGAGACGTGGTTGATGCATGATGCACAGGCTTCCAGTGTTGTTTTTAAAGCAATTTAATAGACAGGGGTGCTGACCATAAGCAGCTGCCCAGGCCACAGGCATGAAGTCCTTGCTTAGAGACACGCTGTCATACGAGCGGTCGTGAGTTACTGGCTCTTCGCCTCCTACCACCACTTCCATATAAACCTCATCAGTCACCTTGGACCCACCTGTAGATGAGCCCAACATGTACAAAACCAAAAAACTAGTAATGTTTAGTTTCATGACAGTCACACCCCCTCGTTAGATCGAAGGACTCACCATGGTTTCCTTGATTGTGATGAGAGTCCCCCACTGACATGTAAACCATCTTCTCTCTGAGAGTTTGGCCTGAAGACTCTGTTAACGCCACACTCTCCGTGTCTCCATCGCTGATGTCAACCGATTCTCCTGCAAAATGTAAACACCTTCTAAATGCTATAATTGCGCTATATTTTCGGCATATCCGTCAGAAATGTATTTGTCATTCCTAATAGAGGTTTAAGCTTCACAGCTACTCACCCATGTCGTCCTCCCCAGAATCAGCCTTGAAGATGTACACCTTTATCACTTCCTGCCCATCTTCATCCTTCTCCACTTCCTGGTCCTCCACAGCTCCCTCAACGGTTACCTCCGTTCCATCCTCGGATACCATTTTTCCCGCTTCGTCCACTAGCGAGGGGAACACACATCACATCACATTGAAGACATGCGAATATGTGAGATCTGCCAGCCATGAGCTGGTGACAGTGTTAGTTTAACAACATGTGACAAGATAAAGCTTGGATATAGTTTCACCATTTCAGTACATCAATGAACAATATGAAATATATCGCAATTTACATTTTGTTTTTGAACTAGCTTGTCTGAATACATATTATATTAGTCAAGTCTGAGATCAGGTACCATGAATTATCAAAAAAAAAAATAGTTGGTTTGGAACTATGTATGGTTTATTTATAACTACAGAAAATCACAACGTTGCTTAAAGTTCACTATCTCTGTCATCTCATCTCTCTGCATGTCCACTAACACACAGTTCAGAGCAAACTCCAAAACTAAATGGTAATGACCCATCCTCAGACCAGGTCCCTTGCAACTATTGCAGAATATATAGAAACTGGCTGCTATGGGGCGACTGTGGCTCAGTGGTAGAGCAGGAGGATCAGTAATTCGATCCCCAGCTCCGCTAGTCCATGTACCCTTGGGCCAGACACTTAACCCCAAATTGTGGCTGCAGTGTGTGAATGGTTGAATGATTAGCTAGGGCAGGGGGCACCGTGATGGTAGCCCCTGCCATCAGTGTATGAAGGATGTGAATGGGTGAATGATGACACGTAACGCACTTTGAGAGATCAGAAGACTAGAAAAGCACAAGTACAAGTCCATTTACCAGAGATGTTTAAGATTAGCATTTGTTACTATCGGTTATAGTCTACCAACTCTGTAGCTGGACAGGCGTCAGCTGTAAAGAGTATCAATATTTTGGACACCAAGTAAAACGTTCTAACAACAAAAATAAACAGCATTCCTATGCGATTAGATACTTGGCATTAATCTCCCTGGGATCTGCAAATAAGCATTTTCTGTACACTTGGCGCATTAACATTATATTGATGTTAATGAATGAGTCCTGCCCTTATAAATAAAGAAACTTCATGAAACAGCTCCTGTATGAGAGCTGAACATTCAACAAAACTGACCACGTTACAGCAACTTCAAAAGATGGTAGTTACACCGTTTCAACATCTGGCGAGAATGAGTGTCAAACCACCTTCAAAGTTTGTTTAAGCAATTGCATTTCAATGCTTCTTGGATACATTTAGCTTTTTGAGATCCGAGCGCTATGCCGAAACACACAAAGTGACTACGTGTAACAAGTATGATCTCCAGTGGAACAATGGCACATTTAGATTCAATCCCACCGAAACAGAGATAAACTTACAGGATATCATTAGATAATCTCCACACTCATCTTGGTCGTCCTCCTGCTCTGGGTCCAGCCCATCTTCAGGGATGTCTCCCATGGCAACACCTTCCTCGTCCCCATCAAGAGCCATCACGCAGGTTTCAACTGCGACATCTTCATCGTCATCACAGTGCACATACTCAGAAACCACATCCTCAACAGCATCCTGGATGACTAGCTCGTCTGGGGCAAACCTGTGAACTGCCATTCCTTCCCCCTCGCCTTCGGACACCAACACAGTCTCTTGAAGCTCCACAACAAACTCCTGCCCGCCGGCACCACCCTCATCTGGAAGAAGCAGGGTTACTCAGTCAATCAGATGATTATGTGTGGATGCTTTAAATGGAAAGTGTTATGTTACTGATTTCCTAATGACTCAATGGAACATACAAAACAACACTTTTCCCATTATCTGGCTAATCAAAGAATTTTACTTCTGAAACACTACCATGCAGTGATACCGTGAACTCACACACATACCCTCCAAAACATACTTTGTGTGAATAAAAACAGATTCAATAGAAGCATGGCTAATTACCCGATCCGTGTAATATTATTTTAGGCTCTTCAGAATGTATTGCAAGCCTGGTGACATCCTCATCCATTGTCCTCACACTGCATTTGTTACTGAACAGCTGAAAGCAGATGATAGAAAGGTTTAGATATTTGGTGACCAAAACTGTTGGAAACAAAGTTTAACAGAAGAACCATGCAAATCTCATTGATCTCAAAAACCTCCATAGATACGTTTATCATCATCATGCTTTTACTCACCAAACTAACTTAGATCAGTCCATCACTAAATTCTCACGTATTATTTAATACATGGATAGTTTGGATACATGGATTTTTGTTCAGTATGAGGATCATAAAAGCAGACTGAACAAATAAACTGCAGCAGGTCACCCAAATCAATTCACTGCATAATATCGAGAAAATAATAAATAAAAAAAAATATATATATATATATATGTGGAAAAAAATGAAAAGGTAATACTGACAACTGGCTTAAAAAGTTGTTTTCCCCTTGTACTGTGAATCTTAAGCAATTTAATCTGCATCCAAAACTCATGTAAGTTAATGGTCAATAATGTAGTTTTAAACTATTTGAAATTGTACAACAGAAAAACAGGTACAGTTGTTCGAACACGATTCCAACATTGTAAATTAGCGTAACTGAAAAAAGTAGTACATTTCCGAGTGTCGAGTTATTTTGCAGTTTACTGCATGTGTTGGTTTCTGTGGGCTTGATAACTATTTCTAAAAGAAACAAACAAATACTTATTTGGCAGCAACTACTATGTACTGAAAACATCCATAGAAGAATTGATTTTTTTGTATTTGCACTTCACAGTACTTATTCATTGAATCAGCATTAGTATTCAATATCCTTCCATAATAAGACATGTATTTGTATAATAAATATTGTATTAATATTAGGTAATTGTCAGTTGAAGCCATAGTAACTAATCTGTTTATTATTCCACTGTACTTTGTTGTATCCTGCTGCTGCAACGAACAAGTGCTCTGTATAGCACCCTCATTTGTTTTGGTATTTTATTCCACACAAACAAAGATAGAAACCCAGATAAGGTCACTTGATATATAACAAAAAATTGCCCTGGATTGAAATCTGGCCATCACAGACCAATATATTTTATTTCTGGAGGGAAAACACTCGAATAAATTACTATTAAGAGGCTAGTTTTTTTTGTGTTAGCTTGTCTACGGAAAAGGACAGCAAGAAATGCACTGGCATAATTGTCACTACCGTAGCTACCAAAACTAAACACATATTGCAGCCCATTAGGCACCAACGTTACCTTCATCGTGGAGATAAAGGTGACAAAAAAAGTGACACAACGTGTGACAAAAATATCTCCCCGTCACACACACACGCGACGCAGATATGTAAACAGTGGCGTGGACGCTGCAGCCGGGGTGCCATTTAATTCACACTGAACCTACCATCCCCCACCTCCAGGTGGAAAACGATGACAAGGTTGTGAGGAGATGTGGCGCACAACTCAGTGCGCTGAAAGATGCCGCCGACACATTAAAACCTACTATTGTGATCGGACTAATTTAGTTACTCGTTCATGTCAGACTAAACCAACCCCCGACGAGGGGATTAACGTTCACGGGAATGTCTTCAACTGACCACTGGAGCTGCGTCGGCACTGAATACACACGTACGGTCCCGATTGACGCGGGCAAAACACACTTTTTAAGAACATGAGATTGCACCGACGTGTATTTAATAACATAAAACTACAGAATAAGAAGATATGTTACGTTAGTTCTCCACTGAAGCGGCTCTAGCCAGTAGTAGCCAGCTAGCGGGAGGATCGCTCAACACACACACACACACACACACACACTCGTTTTCCACAACAGATTTTCATTAGACGGCCGCTAGCGTCCGCCATTTTGTTAGCTTGATGTCTGGACGAATGCTAATTTTAACACCGATTGAAAGCAATCCTCGGCGATGAGGAGTGATAGTTGTGCTTCTTCTGAAGGTTGTAACGCGCATTGATGGTGAAATAAAATGTAAAAAGTAACGTTACCCAACGACGTCTGGCGGCTGCAAACCGCGCTCTTTTAAAGCGGGCGGACTAGCTAACCGGATAGGCCTTCATCAATTACGGCCTCTGTTAAGGCCCGGGCCTGAGAAGAAAAGGCCCAACCCTTTGCGGCCTCTCGGTGACAATGAAGAAATAAATTAAACTACCACATGCATGCAAAAACAAAAGAGACACGAACACGCACACATGCAAACATAACTCTGCAAACGGGAGCCCCAGGAGCAAAAAAATAACCCGCGTACCAGATGTATGCTGCAGGGATGGCCTCCGTCCGCACCTCGGTTTCCCGGGCCGCCTGGTTCCCCCAGACTCGGGCTGGATTCAGTCGGGAATTTTGTGTTATTTGGGCGGGCCGGAGAGAATCAGAGAAGGAGGGGTTATGGGTTGTTTCTGGAGCTACGCTGAAAGCAAAGCAGGACGTCTGGAGCCAGATCTTGTCATGCTACAGCCCCCCGCTCCTCCAGCTCCGAGGCCGCCGTCAGCACGACACGTCACAGCCCGATAGCAGCAGGAAAATGCGGAAGGGTTGTGGTGGAAATCACACCGGCAGGCACCAAACAGGCCATAATCTGAGGACGGCTGTTCGAGCGGGGTTTGTCAAAACGTGCACTGTAGTGTTCATTTTAATTAGTTTATGCCCCGAGGTTGCTTTCGCTAGTGATGGGTTGAGGACTGCTTCGGTTCCCCAAACAGCAGACGTGTATGCGACGGAGAGGTGGATAATAAAAAGTGATTAAACTATGACCTCCAGACGGAGAGCATCCAACATTTAAACAAACCGCTGACTAGTTTTCCACCATGTCACAGTATCCGTGTCAGTAGTTTAAAACCCAATTGTTTCACACAAACAACCTCAACCTCCTGCTTAAAAATAAGAAATGGTTTTGTAATTATTATTATTTAGTAAAAAAAAGACATTAAATTACAAGTTAATTACTTTAATATAGATATTACATTTTATTAATAGACTATCTACATTTTGACTTAACTACACTTATCTGACATCTTATTTACAAATTAATATAGGCTATTGCATACACAGTTTGTATCTGCCTCTAACACATTAGTTTAAAATTAAACATTAAACAAACAGTATGTGAATAGTTCAAATTAATCCCCAGTTAAAAGTAGTACTAATACAATATCACAATATATAGTTAATAGGGACAATTCTGCTGCATAATAAGTACTTTTAATTGGGGGTTTAAATATATTTAGCCGATAATACTTACTTACTTTATAAAAAAAACATTCAATACAGGATTTTTGCTTGTATTTATGTTTTTATGTTTTGATCATGACATTTTTACTTAATTAAAGGATCTCAGACCTTCCACCACTGATTTTAAACTACTAGCACATGAGGATATGGTATTTGTACTACTACAACCAAATTCAATTCCAAGGCTCTTCTTAATTCAGAAGTTATTACTTATATTATAAGTATGGATTTATTGGTAAGGGCAATACAAAATATGATTGCTAAACAAACATATTGTGGCTTTTCACAAATCTTTATATCATTTTACCATTACAGGCCTCATGTCCTTTTTCGGCTCTGGTGGCATCAGCCATCTTCTATGGATTGGTCTAGTGGGGCAGCAGCATGTTGACTGCTGGCAGGAAGAGACTCAACAGGCTGGTTAAGAAGGCCAGCTGTGTCCTGGGATGTCCTTCACTGGCAGTGTGGGAAAGAGAGATACCGCAGGTCCTTCCTTCCTCATGCTGTAAGACTGCACAATCAACATTGCTCCATATAAAATGCACATGCCCAAAACAGACAAATTATTCATTCATGTGCACTATCCCCTTCTCCTGCTGAAAACTTCTAAATGTCCCCACTTTTGGACTAACAAAGGATTCTCTTATTAAAAAAAATATTATCTTGGTAAAATATTAGGCTTTAAAATGTGGCTTACCTGTAAGAGTATAGAACTGGTCATATTCTCTTTTTACCTTTGCTTACTAAATACGATTTGTTTCGTCATTCGCTCCTCAGTAGTTTAAAATTGTCTAGAACTATATTGGCTGTGTCACACCAGTGGTACAGCAGCTTCAGTGACTTTACTTTTATACATCCCTGGTGTAGGAAAAGTTCAATAGCCAATATTTGATCAAACAGTTTATTTTCTTTTTGTGAGCTTATCTTTCTGTTCATCACTATGCTTAATTTGGATGTTGTTTAATAGGTAAATATATACCAGACAAGGATTTAAAAAAAAAAAAGTCTCTTGAGAGCAATAAAACATAATCCATTATGAAAAAGTAAGAGGGAAATATATGCATTTAACAATAGAATTGTTTATCTGTAGGGAACATTTGCTTCCGTTGCCAAACAGTCAAATATACAGAAACACATTATTGATCTATTGATGGTCCCATTATTATATTGTAAATGAATTGTGCCTCCAATAAAAATGAAAATGAGTTGGGACATTTTAGGTTATCGCCAGACGGGTATAAGTATGTGACAGATTAACTCCTTATGGTTGCTCAGAGACAAGCTGTGATGTGGCGACATCTTTGGTGTGATGATTAATGAGGAAAGCGTCTGAAAGTCAAATGTTTTGAGACTTTGTGTTGATACTTCAGTCGGCCCAGTGCCCTTTGGATGGACACAATCAGAATTAAAAATGTGGTAGCTTCCCATAAAATGATATTATGGTGACTGTTTGGGGTGATCAAATTACAGCACGTCTTTTAGGGACAACGAATAGACTTAGTGTCTAGTTTGTCAATATCAGGCTTTATGCAATTGTTTGTCTGCTACTATGTACAAACCATAATCCTCCCTCACAAACTCAAATTAGTGTTCTGAATTTAGTGAACATCTAGAAATTATACAAACTCCACTACTTTTCTTTAACTTTGCAAAATACCACGTTATGTTATTTTCTCCAGAATTTCTCCCAGTCATTAGTCAGCTACATTTTCAGTTAATGTTCCCCACAGGCACTGTTTGATATGTTTCATTCCCTTTGTTTATGGCAAAGCAGTAAAGTGATGGTTGTTTTATCATGTATTTAATCCTTTGAGTTGACCTAACTGACAGAGCCTGTGCCTTTTGAAATGTTCTGCCCAAATAAAAAAAATCTAAAAGCATAAACTGATCTTAAAACTGCCAGTTACCTGGTCAAATGGAACTAACAGAGTAGACAGACAGCATTTTATGAAAACACATTTTATTTGTACTTTCACTAAGTGATGGATTTCACAGACTTGGACGACAGGAACGCAGGTCAGTTCAGTTTATCAAAATACTTCAGCTTGCCTGAAGGGTCGGGAATGATCTGTGGGAGAGAATGAATTAAATGACTGCACAATGAGAAATATACTTTGTGTATGCTCTGAATCAGGCTGTGACTAATGCAGATCCCTGACAACAAACTAGCCCCGCTTTCCACGTGTTTCCCAAATATTAGTTTGTTCTGCACTTCACAACAAAAAACTTCTTGTGAGGCCACAAACTAAATAGTCAGGCAACGCTCACAGTGGCAGTGCGTTTCTCTGAACCTGAAGTGTGAATGCTTTTTGCCAAAAAAGACACTATTTGTAAGCTGGATACAAAGAGACGGATTTGTAAATACACGGTTCTTGATCGGAGATCTGTCTTTGAACAACACTAGTTAAAGACCAAGGATCCAAATCAGTCAGAGATACTCACTGTGTCACTGCCTGGCTTCCATCCGGCTGGACAAACTGTAAGAAAATTATCCAATTGCAGTCACCACAAGTAAAATAGCTCAAAGAATCAATGAGATACACTGAAAAACAGCTATTCGTGTTACTGTTACTGCCGTTTAAATGAGCTCCTTGTACCTTCTCCATGTTTGTCCGTGTACTGGAAGGCCTGCACGAGCCGCAGAGTCTCATCCACAGATCTTCCCACCGGAAGATCGTTCATGGTGATCTGCCTCAAGGTGCCTTTGTCGTCAATGATGAAGAGTCCTCTAAGAGAGAGACGGACAGATAAGCGAGACTCAAGAGTGACGAGCTATGTTATAACTTATAAAGTTATGGAGCACATTGTAGACGCATCAAATGTCATTCGTATACATTTTTAAGTGTTTCATACCGATAACCTATCAACTTTTGTTGCCTATAAAACGTAGATAACGGTAATAACAGCAAATGTGGAACCGTACCTCAGTGTGTGTCCCTGGTCCTCCAGGTAGACTCCATAGTCTTTGGCAATCTGGTGAGTGAGGTCAGATAACAGAGGTATTCTCATTTTTCCAAGTCCACCCTGCTTTCTGGGTGTATTGATCCTGTTAATGACAAGAAAAATAAAGCTGTTGCGAGTGTACAATTTAGATAAATGAGTCACACCTTAACATCATCTTGAACCCCTAAAATGTATTTATTGAAATTCCAAAGTATTTAGATCATTATTCGACTTAAGTCAGTCTACTTCAGGACATCTGTTGTTATTAGGTTTTGTCTGAGTGCATCTTGTGGGTGTAATGGGGACACGACCTTACCAGGCAAGGTGGGTGAACTGGGAGTCGACAGAGCAGGCGACCACCTCTGTATTGATGGCTTGAAACTCATGCATGCGATCACTGAATGCAATGATCTCGGTGGGGCAGACAAATGTGCTGCAAAAGAAAGAACAAACACACATTTACATGAGGATGGACTCTGTTGTGCAACAACACAAATTAAGTGATTATGTCATGTGCTTCTCAGAAGTTACTCACAAGTCCAGAGGATAGAAGAAGAAGACGAGATATTTGCCCTTGTAGTCCGACAGCTTCGTCTCCTTGAATTCGCCATTAATGACGGCTGTTCCTTCCCAGTGTGGCGCAGGTTTTGAAACTTAGGAAAAAAATAAATACATGGATCGATAAAACCAGGAATTATTACTGTAATTGTAATTGTGTGTATGTGTTTTGATGCTGCAACGGGGTTTTTTTCAGGAAGATTTCAGTTGTTTTAGCCTTTAAATGGCACATTAAGACTGATAATCTTCAGTATTTGTGCACTTTTAAACATGTCGATCTAAGTCTAATATAAGTATTCAACCCATACGTATTTTAAGTGTACATATCTAAACTAAAATTATTATCTTTATATTACTTTAAATGTTTAACTTGATGTGTTTGTATTCTTTATAATGTTTGTATTCACATTTTGTTCTGCATTGTTATGCCCCATATGGCTCAGTACAACACACTTTTGCTCTTCGTTTTTTTCTTATGTCTATATTTGAAATATGTCTGTTTTCTCTATGAGATTATATGTTTTCTCTATTCGGTTGTACATACCAGTCCAGTCACATTGCATATGCAACATAAAGCAAGTGAACAAGTGCATCTGTTGGCATGAATATAATGACTAACTGAAACACTTGCCTTTGCTTACAAGACTGTATTTCATATACACTCATCCATGTGCACGTGAGTTTTATGGACGTGTCTGATGGTTTCTCAAGTTATCAGCAGCGTTGATCATGTGTCGAAGGGGCGGAAGGAGACGCAATCCAATGAATTTGATAGAATGACGTGTCCTAAAAAAAACCTCTCCTTACAAGTCAGGCCTCCTGTCTGAGTGGCATTAACATCTTACAGCTGTCAACTAAGAAATAGACAATAAGACACAGCCAACCAAATACGAGCGCAATAAGTTATATTGTCCTGACAGCAGGACGGATCACCACGCTGCAGCTGCTGCTGTCTTTGTCAGGAAGAAAAACAAACAATATCACTGCGCACTTTCATGATGCAAACACGAACTTTGCACCTCTGGATGAACTCAGGAGACAAACTCACTCTTGGCTTTGCTGAGGTGCAGGGAATGGTCGGACACGGGCACGCGGAAAGCCTCTCCAGGATAGACGTGTCCTCCCGCGTAGTTGTGACACTGGGAGTTTTTCACATTTGCGCCTTCCTCTGCAGATGTGGTGAGGAGGAGGAGAGCGGCGCAGAGCGCACGGAAGAGCTGCTTCTTTATATTAGTGTGCAAGAGAGACTCCATTGCGTCGTTGCAACCACTGGCCACTGAATGGGGGTATGTGTTTCAGCCTTTTGGCAGGATTTAAGCAGGCTTCTTCCTCCTCCTCCTCCTCTTTTTCCTCTTCTTCTTCTTGATGCAGGTTTTGCAGCAGCTCGCCCGCTGATTGTTGCATTACCGCCATCTTCTGGAGCTAATTAAATGGAGCAGAAAATACATGTAAAAAAAAAGAAGGAAATACAACTCCCTGGCCATATTTACACAAAGCCGTTCTTACTTTCTCTACGTATTTCTTTATCTAGTTTAATCTGAAATCGTATTATTGATTATCTTCACTGCATGTCTATATTGTATATTTATTCTTATGACTGTATATTGCTATTAAACCCATCAGTAAATTCCTGTAGTCAATATATTTAAGGTTCATTATGACCTACTTTCTTTTATTTGTTTTCCTAACCTTACCTAAAAAATCTTCAAGTGGGTTTTTAAATTAGTTAATTAATTATTAGTTATTAATTTAGTTTATTTTCTCTAGTATTTAATGTTCATGGTTCATTTGCAACCTAGTTATATACATCATGTTATATTTGTGTCATTTTAGAACCAAACATTGCCACATGGAAGAGTGAGTGTATGTATGGCCTCGTGTTGATCACGAAGCAATACATAAGGACAATTAAAAAAATAGAGATAGTTTATTCTTACCTGTGCTTCCCATTTTTACCTTCATTACTATATCATCACTGTTACTGTCATACTCATTCAACATCTAACCTGTTCTGTGCTAACCTGCTGTCAATGTTTTCGCCCCTCTGACTAAATTATTGTTATTGTAGTTATTGTATAAGACTGAAACATGGAGGGCACAACTACTCTCACATTTCAAAGATGTCTCACATGGTTTATAGTCAAATGATGGTTCTGCGTTGTTGCCCGTTTTTAGCCGTATGTCTATATCTGTGCATGTGCATTTAGATAAGTCATATTCATTGTATGTGTACACACTTAACGCTGATTCTGATTATATAAATAACAATATATTAATAGAGGTAGCTTGCTGTTGCTGTAAAACTGAGCAACAGGGCTATTGGGTCCCCCAGGTTACATGTTGGTCACGAACACATTTACATCAGTAGGTCATGGCCGGTCAAAGTTAGGGACAATTTACCCAACATACATACAGACAAAGAAGAGTACAACAATGCAGTATCTTACAGTCGGTTTATTACAGGGACACACAGATAAGACCAATGTTTCCATGGAGTGTTTGCCTGCGTCGATGTAACAGTTTCCTCCAACAAATACTCCCACTGTGGTATTTTCAGTTGTACGAAGACAAGTACTGACATTAAACATCCTCTTATTTGACTAAATAATGTTCACATTACAAAGAAAAGACCCTTCTGTTACCCTTTAAAGGTTTAAAGCATTGTGTATGTTTAAGAATACTAATGAACACAGCGGCTTGCTGCTAGCAGTGTTGATATGAAGGTTTTTATTTTGCTACCCGAACTGTCAGCAGTCATTTTTCTTTTAACAATGTGTTCAAGTTCCTGACAAGAAAAGCCCCCAGACTGAAATTAAAACTGTCCATGTATCCCTATACATTTGAGCCAATAATGTGGTAAAATAAAGCAAGATATTAATGTATCCCACAAAGCTACTGAACCAAACATCTCTTTGATTTAGAAACTTGATATGAACAATGAAACTACTCCCATGAACGCAGTCGGACTAAAAGCCACCATGTTTACGTTCATAATGTTTTGCAGGCCATAGATGTTTCAGCCTGAGGTAACGCGAGTGTGACTATTTACACACATGTACATCAGAAAATTAATACGATCTTCCCAGAGTGTATGAAAATTAGCGGTTTATGTTTGTGTCATGAACACAATGTGAACACCAACTGACTTTCAGATGCATGGAGTCAGCTGCTCGGCTTGGAGTGTGACGAACACGAGAAGACGCATCTAAACAACACGAGATCTGCCAGGCACGTTTGGTTTGGCAAGACAATTTAAAATATTTAAAACTTTACAAACTTTTACCTCTGTATTCACTACCCTCTCTTGCATACAGTATTTTGAAAGAAAAATATATGGAGACATATTGAGAAAGTTAATAGTAACATTGGTCTTTAACTTGCTGTCATGTATGGGGTCTTTGTAACAAGGGGTTGAATAAAAGACAAGAACTAGTAAACTCAAACTGAATGATTTATCATGTACACTTCAGTATAAAGAGTACAAAGCCAATTGTACAGGTCAGTCTCTTTGAGATTAACAGTGATGGATGGACATTTGCTTCACTACACCTCAAACGTGACCAGAGAAAACCATCAAACAAGCACATTTAGAATCTACTAAATATATTCACTTTCTGACTTGATGCTTAATGTTAAGAGACCTCGATATTCCTTAAAATAGCTTGAGTAATTTATTGAGCTTCCCTCAATTAAAAATAATTATTCACAGGTATTAATTCATATCTGTTGGTACATGTACATCATACATGAGTGAAGACTTTAAATAATCCACCAATGTCAGGGATAGTGATTGTAATTACTAAACATAAAACGAAAGCTATACAATGTGGTGAGTTGGCAAATACCTTAATATTTTTACTAAAACTATAAATAAATAGGGGACATAATGTCATAAGACTATGGAACACTAACAAAGAAACTAACTTTAGGTTGTTTTGTACACTGAAACCTTTTGAAAATTATCCAGTTTAGTGTCTTTGTTTTATCCGACTGTTAAACTGTACAGCATTGAAATAAATGTACTTGTTGATGGTTCAAGCTCTGGGTCCGAGGCACAAGTTTATGGGACATTGTGTGATGTGCGTGTATACACGTGAGGAGAAGGGGGTTTAATATGTTGCTGGGTGAATGACGTGATGAAAAGAGTGGGTGATAAAACTTTAGCTAACAGACTTCAGCTTGATCCACGGGTTCGTGCTGCGCACATCCATGGGTGGATCGTTTTTAAAGATATGGTTGCACAATTCTTCCAGTGGGGGTTCAGGATCCGTGGTAGCAAACTGAGCAGCATCTTCAATTTCCTTCCTCACCGACACATCGATCTCCTACAGACACATTTAGAAGATTATAGTTATTTGCTGCTTGACTTTTAGTGAACAGCGAAGGAAATGTGGTTAAGCAGGTGTACTGTTCAATTAATACAGACCGACTCTACTTCAAAACGTTTATTAACGGAGTCACAATAAAATATGCTTCTCTACCTTCCTGCTCGTCTTTTTAATACATTTTTGGAATTATTCCAACCAACAATCTTGTTGAATACACATCCTAACACTCTTGGATTAATAACTTTACACAATATAAAGAAAACATATATATATTTTTTTTAAATCACTAAGGATGATACAGATATGTCAACTCTTTTGTGGACAACTTGCTGTAGCAGCATTCTCTTTTAAATATTTAACAGACAGATGTGTTACCTTGAGCTCCTCCACGCTGGCCATGTTGTTGCTGAGCATGCGGTCCTTCAGCAAGGAGATGGGGTCACTCTTACCACGGACCTCCTGGATCTCCTCACGCGTGCGGTAGCTGAGGGGAGAGATTGGTGCAGGGATGTTGTGGGGATGCACTAATACAACAATTCTTTTCAGCGCTGACACCAAATGCAAGTGCTACAACATCATCATTTGACAATCTGGGTATTGCAAGTCCACTACAGCGGGAAGGCGGGTACATGAAGACTACGGCGGGACAGTGGCAGAAGCAAGGGGCAGCAGCACAGTGAAGCTAAAATTGAAAAGGTCAGATTATTATCAATACATAAATAAAATTATTAATCAATTTTAAAAAAGTGTTGTAAAGATATTATACGTATAGTCATAGTTACAGCAAATACCTATATTTGAACAAATACCAAATTACAAAGGGGATCATTTACCTGACACCAGGATCACTCATACTGTGTCCATGATAGCGGTAAGTCTGAAGCTCCATGAGAATGGGACCCTGATGAAAGGTAGGACAAAAATAACTGACCAACTGACGATCTAGTTTACTGCTTAATAATAAAAATAATAATGTTTTTAACTCACCTTCCCAGCTCGGCAGTGATCCGCTGCAAACTTGGTTGCTTCCCGAACACACAGAACATCCATCCCATCCACCTACACACAAAAACAATTCCCCCAAATGTCTTTGAATTATAATGTGTACACCTTTCAGGAAATACATTTTAGTCATTTCTAATCAACTTATCATATGGACAGCAAAAAGATAACACACAATAACGAAAACGTTTTTTAAATAAAATAGTGTGTGTGTACAAAGGGCACCGTGTCGTTTATGAAGTTGCAGACATTTGTTCTCACCAGATATCTTATACTATAGCTCAAATTGACAAACATACATGGCTGTGCAAAAACATAAATGACAAACTAATTATGTTGTCTGTTTTATGAATGCGGGAAAACATATAAAGAGAAAAACAGTACCCGGAGACCAGGAATGTAGTCTCCTCTCTTGTAGTAGTCTGTGCTGGCTGCAGATCTCTCCACTGGCGTGCCCATGCCATACCGGTTGTTCTCACAGATGAAGATGGCGGGCAGCTTCCAAAGTGCTGCCATATTGTAGGTTTCAAAAATCTGACCCTGTGAAATACACAAAGTATGTCTTTGTTGATTTGTTTTGTTGACGTTATTGAGCTTACATTAGAAATATACAGCAAAGTAGATATTATACAAGTCTGTTTATACAGACAGTTTAGGAAGTGTTTTATTTTATCTTTTTGGAGAGTTGTACCATTTCACTCTTTATGACACACTTTGTTTCAAAAGGAAGAGAAACAGATATGTGTGAACTTAATTTCAATGTATTGGATTTATCAATAAACTTGCTAATCCAATGTTTTCATGGTCCCCTTGAACTCTGAACATAAACAGGTTCGAGCACAGAGGAGAGGTACAGTAGTAATGTAAAACATTCACTATTGAAGAAAGACGGTCTTCTACTGTTGAACGAAGCTGCTATTGAGGGCGTCTAGTAATTAAACATAGCGAGACTAAAACTCTGTACCATACCTGGTTGGCAGCGCCGTCACCATAAAGACTGACAGACAGCTCATTCTTGCCCTGATACTTGCAGGCCAGAGCCACACCAGCACCCAGGGGAACCTGAGGAGAATCCAGAGATGTCCAAGGTTACATGATATAAATCTTAATGTATAAGGGCCTGTGTCAACATAGCATTTTTTTCTGAGCACCAGCGTTTTCCCCCCTCAATGGTTTCCACTGAAGAGTTTACATTGAGAGAAAAAGCGCTGCACCCGGAGTCTTTTTTCTGAGCACTCCGGGTTTTTCTTTGTGCAGCCACTTTGAGATTCTCTTGTTGAAAATCCCTGAACTTCAGAAAAGCGCTGGTGACATCACTGTAGTAGGGAAAAATCTTCTTTTTTTATTTTTATGAAACGCTGGGATGATGGGCTTTATGGACACAGGCCGTAAAACACTTTTAAAAACAACATTATAAAAAGCTGCTTTAGGAAACTTTAGGAACTGACATAATGTCAATCGTCTCATTTCAGTTGCAACTTATGCTTGATAAAAAGGATAATGGAGAATGTATTAGTTTCTTGCAAGTTTGTGATTGAATTTCAGAAAACTATAAAAGCAGATCCACTAATTACACCTGCCTTTAGTCCTTATAAAGGCCCACATCACACTGGTATACTGTTAAGACGTGCATATGTATGCTTAAACCCATTTCTGTGACATACCTGAGCTCCAACAATTCCATTTCCCCCGTAGAAATTTTTAGTGTACATGTGCATAGAACCTCCTTTGCCCTTTGCAATTCCGCTTCTTCTGCCTGTAAATTCAAAAATAAAACGTCTCAAAATCAACAGTGATTGGAGCTCGAAATCCTCTACGTATGTCAATGCCTCAGCATTGCAGACTGACCAGTGAGCTCAGCCATGATCTCCTTCACGGTCCCTCCTCTGGTGTAAGTGTAGCCGTGGGCGCGGTACGCAGTGATCAGGTGGTCTGTCAAATTAATTCCTGCTTCGATACCAACTGCACAGGCTTCCTACAAGCAGAAACCAAACAAAAGACACTGAGAAAATTGGGATAGATTAAAACAATTTCTTACATTGATATTACTAGTGACTATATTTTCACTGCATCTAGTTTAGGAACAATTATAATGCACTCCAACCTGGCCATCATACAAGTGGCAGAATCCTCTGATGATCTTCTGCTTATACAGCTGATCTGCTTTCAGCTCCATACGCCTGATGGTCTGCATGATGCGGTAGTACTTCAGACCCTCATCCCGAGTCATAACCACCCGAGTGGCTGGAGCCTCATCCAGCTTGTGGATGTCACATTTCTAGGAGGGAAGAAGATACCCATAAAACACACAGCCGGCCATGTGTGTTGATCAGTTTAGCAGAAAAAAACAACTAGGTGTTTAAAGCGTACCTTTATTTCAAAGCTAGCCTCGGTTGTGAAATCAGCATATGTGCGTGCTGACACGACCGCTGCAGCTCCCTGCCGTGAGAAAAATTAGTTTTATTATTCGTTTAAACAAAAAGGTTTTAACATTTTCAATACTAGAGCCAATACAACACCTGAGTTTCAGTATTAACATAAAACAATACTTTATTTCTTACTTTAGAATAAATGAACATGGTTTTTTTGCCAAAAAAAAACTTTCCCATTTCACAAAATAAGTTAATATACATATATATTAATAAATGTACTGAACACAAGAAGCTGTAGTGGAACTTAACATATAAATTAGCAGGACCTTTATGACAGGTCAAATTATGAGCCAGACCAGACAGATGGCAGCATTCAGTACTTCAGTCAGCAAATAACACATCTGGGTTGGTACCAGAAGAGTACTGAGGTTTGATACCCTGATCTAAAATCTACTACCATCAGATAACCTTTGAGTAACCAGCAGAGCATAAATAGACACTGCTACACATAAAACACAAGCAAAGTCCCATATAATAGAACACATATTTAAATTCAACTTCTTAGACAATAGTGTATTAGACGATCACAGAGCTCGACAGACAGATGCCAGTCAACCCTTTCCAGCTGGTATTCATCATTTTGCTCTAGTTACCTTTTGACACAATTAGTAAGGACAGGAAATCAAGGTTTTCCTGCTAATCTTCTGAAAATTAAATAAAATGTCTAATAAAAGTGCTTTAATCTGACATAACTAATGATTTAGGTGGGATATATATATATATATATATATATATATATATATATATATATATATATATATATATATATATATATATATATATATATATATATCCCCCACCTAAATATTTACCCACCTTTGATATATATCAAAATGTACTAACGTTAAACGCATTACATATTTTCGAAAAGTCTTTATAAAGAAATGTATCTCATTCTGTTTAGCAGGAAAATTAAAAAGGTATCCGAGGCTTAAATGACAATAAAAACAAGGTACCACCGTCTTTTTTTTAAAGCAAGTTATTTGCTGTCAGTTCACATACAACAGCATAAAACCGTGAAAACACAGCGCCTGACAGTATAATGAGAACAAAGGAGTTAAACTAACGTTACGTAAAATGTGCATTATGGGAATAATAATACGTGACACGACCTTTACTACCCTAAAAACACTGAAGCGATCACGAAGAGTTTGTATATGTATGTGCAGACTTTAGCTGAGTTAGCCAAACAAGCTATCGCTCGGCCTTACAAGGTCAGCACAGCGAGGACAGTCTCGTTCGGGGTAAACGCTGGAGGTCTGAGAGGGAGACTGTCGGGCAGTGCTTGGCTAACACCGTCCGTTGTTTAAATTGTATATACTCACATTTCTCTGAGCACAAGCCCTCAGCACGTGAGAGATATTGGTCAGCATCTTTCCTGAACTCGCTCAATACAATCCCTACACGGCTACGTCCTTCTGTCAGGCTACGTCCTTCCGGCTCTTCTTCTTCGTCTTCTTCTTTGTGGGTTTAATGGCAGACTTGGCGCCTACAGCGCACTGTCTCCTCGCTCTGGACGGAATAGTCACTACATCTCCCTGATGCCATACATCTTTGGATACAGAGATCATAGTCTGAAGAAAACAAATTATATATATTTTTAAAGAAATGTAGCTTCTATATTCACATTGCCCTAGCAGAGTCTTAAAACAGTAAGTAAGATAAGGGAGGCAAAGAAGTACAGAATGTGACCTGAGTGGGGCAGACTCAGTTCACATACTGTCGCAATCAAATCTTTCGAAAGGGAATATGGTCCATAGACTGGCAAAATCAAAAGTTCCTTGCTTTAAAGTGGACCGGAGTCTCGAAGGGAGCCCAAGCTGACCATTTTAAATAAACACTTGTAACTGTTATCCTTAGATCTGCAGAGTACACTTTATTTGAGCTTTCGAGCCTAAATAATCAGTTGTGAAAATTCTGCTCAGAGAGAAACTCAGGGAGAATATCGCAATTATAACAGATGTTAGTGTCAGATTCTGTGACCTGATTTGAGATTTCAGAAATATGCCTTCAGGTCACAGCTGATTTATTATCCTGTCAAATTAATTTTAAATGCCTCACCTGTGCATATTCTTAAATTAATGTATTATCCGGCTCACAGTAATCCTGCGATGTACTTCAACGCAGAATTACAAGTTGTTTTTTGGACTACAGACAAAATATGGCTAACATGTGCAGTCTGCAGTGCACTTTAGTTGATGGGCACTTAAAGACAATATTGCATTCACTCAGTGCAGAGAGATGGAATAATAGGGAGGATTTGGGGGCCCGCAGCTAATCTCTGCCCTGCGGGGTCCCAAACCAACTGTGGCCTCTGCAAAGGCTTTTATTATGGTCAGATATTATCAAAACAGCTCCTTTTCAAAAAGATGAATACAAGGGACTTTATCTAAATGGATGGTTCACAAAGCTATGATTGCAGAATGGTGTGTGCAATGGTGTGCAATGGTGTGCAATGCTAACCCTTAGCTGTCCATATTTGTTCGATCAATGCAGCTTTTTTATTCATGGCTCCACCAGATTGATTTAAAAAAAAAAAAAATATATATATATATATATAATGCAACTGTACTACTAATAATAACAATGATGGTAATAATTATAATAGTTATTATGTACAGTATGTTTTCAATGTACGAGGTATCTACAAGTGAGGGGGACTAATCGAGACTTGAATCTATTTTCAAGGTATCGATGGTTAACTTCTTATGTATTATGATAAAATCAAGTTAGGAAACAGTTAATTGGTGCATTAATACAGAGTGCAAACTGGACCTATAGGCGAGCACGCACTGATTCTACGTGTGGCCCCCCTGCCTGCTACATTTGGTTTGAGCTGCGTGCACAGAGGAAGTCTCCCCCATCCACCGGTGAAGCGACAGCTCGTGTATCAGGGCGGGCAAACTCGATTGTGTGCGCATCATCCTCTCCAGCTCCATCCTCTGCATCCCTCTCCTCCATTCACACACACACACAAGACTCTCGTGTCCTGGTCCGTCATCTCCAGCCTTCGCAATGACCTTCAGGCCATCTAGCTGAATGTGTGATTGTTTCTGCCCGCTGTGGCTGCGCGTCTCGCTGCTGCCGCGGAGGGAAACGGATACCTGCGCTGCATTGGCTTCACTGCGGACTGTTTTGGTTGACCGCGCGTCCATTCATTGGAGTGTATTGTTCCTGTGACAGCTGCTATGGCGAAGACAGCCACATCGTCCAGTGAAATAACAGGTAAGCTTGATGTAACGTTAGGTTTGGTATCATCATGCTATCCGGTTGTTGTTGTTTGCTACGCGATTTAAAGCAGACTCATGAATGACGCAATTGACAAATCCACTGCTTTTGTGCATGATGCGGGCTGTGCGGTCATGATCCGGCATCACTCTTCTGTTTATTCGCTAAGGTCTCACTGTGCAGGTTGTTTTCAAAACAAGTAGCTCTAAAAGGTGCACGTTTTAATTTCCTTTAAAATGAACATAACACAGACCTGACGTTTTTTGAAAATTATTATTATTATCACGAGTGAAAGTGAGCAAACCAGAACTGGGATGCATCTTTTGTGTGATTCTGTCATCTGTCATAGTTTCACATGTTCTCATGAGGGGATATCAGCATTACAGATTGAAGTAACTTTAAAGCAAAATCAGGCTATGTGTGTAGCCGCTTTTTTTTTGGTGATGACGCAACTCAATCGGATAAAAGGGTTCAAATGGGCGGAGAGAGGACGGCTGGTTTGTTGCCTATGACACAGACAGATGGATTAAACTGTGTATTTTGTTTGAGCATTAAACCATTTTGGGATGACTTTGTGGGTTGAAGGACTGGGTCACTGTCTCAAAATGTATTTACCCTCTACGCCCTGAAAGAAGGGAAATCTCCCTGCAGAATGATAATCACATTTGGCATAATTATGAGTAACTCTATCCTATTCCAGACAGGAGGAAATACTTTCCTGCGCCACATTAGCTGCTTCATTGAGGAAGTACGAGAAAAGATGCAAGGTGACCACTGGAGGGATTTTATGTTGGAACTCTTTGGGAAAAAAATCATTTCACGTTTATGCTTGTGGAAGTGTCTTGTGCACAATATTTTGTTTCTGCAGCTTGTATTTTCACAATAACAAGGTTAAGGTTAAATAATAATATCTATACAGCTCTATAAGATAAAGACATAACAGGGGATATTCCCCTCATAACCATAAAAGCTATTCAGTGTTCCACTGTTACTGTACAAAATGTTACAAGTAGAGCATAAAGGTTTTGGTCAAGTGAAAAAAAAAAAGCTCTTCTGTCTGACATCAGCTAAACCACATTTAAAAGGCCAGTGTGTAGGATTTAGAGGTATTTATTAGCGGAAATAAATAATAATATAAGTGCGCTTTCATTGGTGCATAATCACCTGAAACTAAGAATCATGTTTTTGCTTAGAATGAGCCTGCATATCTCCATAGGGAGCGGGTCATCTTCAGGGAGTCACACTGGTCCTTAAGAGGGCCTCAGTATTGTCTGCTGGGTTTCAGTACAAAAGCCCTCACTGAAAAGAGAAATTCACTGGATCAAGTGAGGCGACTGATTACGGCAGTCACACATTGATTGTGCATTTTAAACTTCTTTTTATTTCTGTAGTTCACGTGGCAATTTAGAGGCACATCCAATATTTTGATGTCATTATTTGGAGAATGTTCTCAACTCCCAATATCCATAATACATAGTAGATATATCTAATCATGTATTTAGTTACTTGATTTAAACTATACTGGTTGTATACAACATGTGTTCCACTGTATCTGCTTCATATTAATATAAACTAATAAAAGTATCAGATTCTGAATATTTACAATTTAGATCTCATTCCTTTATCCTTCATTTTCCACATTCAACCATTTACAACCATTGTGATATATTGGTGCAGCTTGCTGTTTCGATTAAAGCTCTTTGTATTCTTCTATTTGTTTTGTGCATTAGGTGAAAAGATGGCACCACCGTCAATCACTCTACTTCCTGACAAGAGATCTCCGACCAACGGTCACAGATCTCCAGCCCGAACTGGAAAAACTAGTGAGTAATCCTCTTCAGCTTTTAACACACGGTGCGCTCTTTCCTTCCAACTGGTTTCATCTGCAGGAAAAGTACTGACTACACAATTATTTGGATTATTGCACAATTAGAAACATCATAGAACACATTATGTCGACTCAGTAGGTCTATACAACAATCCAGGCTGCTCTGTTGTCAGCTGCACAGCAGCAACAATAACTAGATGAGGCATTCAGCATGTGTGGAGTGACTATCACATCCAGGACAGCTTCCTCCCCTCTCTGCATATTGCTGCAGTTTGCCCTTGGCGTAGGGCTTCTTGGCTTTTTGCAACACAATGCATTTAACACGGAGAAAGCAGCCCCACACAGAGCTGACAAAATGTTTCCCTCTGCTGGTATCAAAGCAGCACTGCAGGTCAGTACTCTGGCGCTGATGTCATCCCTCTTTAGACCAAGCTGACTGTGCTCTCTCTCCTTCCGTCATGGTGATCGCAGCTCCATCTAACACAGAGAAGAAGCCACAAATCAATGGGCATGCGTCGCCTTCACACATCAATAACAACCATGCAGGTAAACAAAGTAAGTCTCTATTCCTTTTCTTTCTCTCCTTTCATTGTTTTCTTTTTTGTTCTCTGACATCGTTATTTGTCTTTCAGTTGTGGAGGGTTATATGAAGACAGACGACAGGATGCGATTAGCCAAAGAGAGACGCGAGGAGAGGGAGAGAAGCCTGGGTAGGTTATGTCCTTCTCTTGTGCAAATAAAGAGTAAAGAGTTTGAACTGTGAAGCTCTGAAATGCCTTTAAGTTTCGGTTCCTGTTGGAAAAAAAAATTCTGTGCAGTTTTTCTGCAAAGTTTTTTCTCTCCACAGTTTAATTGGTTGTGGAAGGGCTTTGCGAGCGAGTAGAAGTTGAGTTCACTGGCTTTTTGATATGATGAGGTATGTCACTTGAGACAATGAGACAGTAACATAGAAAAGTCCACAAAAGTAGGTCATGTAATCATGCAGCTCCAGCAGTTGCCTCATGATGACAAGGGTTTCTATCTACTTGATAGTCTCTGGTGGGTATTGACAGATAAACTCTCTACAACACAGAGAATGTCCGGTAATACTGAAAGATTTTGTGAGTGTTTAGTTATATGACAAATACACTGAAAAGTATTTTGAAGAGAGATTGATCAAAGAGAAAAACATGATGAAATTGTTGTTGCAAAATAGTAAAACATGTTATACTTTTATCTTTTTTTTCTTCTGTGGCATATATTCTTAACTCTACACGACTAGCCAAAAGACACCGGCAACAACACTGGCCCATTAACTCTGATTTTTGTCCATGGAACCTGTCTCTTTCAGTGGCTAGGGAGCAGCTGATCAGGGAGAAGGAGCGCAGAGCCCGGCTGCAGTACGAACGCACCGTGGAGGAACGCTGGAGGCGGCTGGACGAGCAGAGGCAGAAAGAGGAGCTCCGCAGAGTTGCAGTGGAGGAGAAGAGGAGGCAGCAGCTCGAAGAGGACAGGGTCAGCTGATTTAACAACAACAAAAATCATAATGAATCCATCTAATTTCTCATTTGTGATTGTGTCTGTGGTAGATACATGGAAAGATACTTTATGTGACTTATCCATGGCAGTGTGTATAAAAAAAAAATACGATGACAGTGTTCAAATTAAGATGGGCTCTGCTGTGTTGCGTTCAGGAGCGCCTGGAGGCCCTGATGAAACGCTCTCTGGAGCGCAGCCTTCAGCTGGAGCAGAGGACCAAACGCTGGAGCAGAGGCTGCCCTGCCGGAGCAGGTATGAAAGAGCTTACAGCTGCAAACAGATGTGGTTGTGGATACAAGAGGCATGGATGCAAGATGTGAATGATCTGAAAGTGAGAAGCAGCAGGGTATGGAAGTAAAGTTTTTTTTCCCCAGAGGGATTGCATTTTGCTGTATTTCCGTGAGACACCATGAGTGTGTATGTGTGTGTAAATGTATGCCGTAGGTGTGTATGTGTAAAGGAGAACCTTTTCTCATGGCCTGATCTTTGCTGATAGCCTGGCTGCTGAAGTACGCATGAGCAGAAATGTGTTCCTGGTTTCCCACAGAGACGGGACGGCGTTACATATCTGCACTGGTGTCCATGTAGCTCGAAATCACACCTTTTAAACTTTGGTGGATGATTGAAATAATGGAAGTCGGATAATAACACAGAAATGATCTGTGCACATGACTGTCTGCCACAGTGACATTTATGATAACCGCTGGGGAGTCACCACAGTCGGAGATTTTCAAAACTCACCGTAACTTTAAATCAGACCAACAAAAGAATCAAAACATCCCTGCTGGTATGTTAACTCCCATCCAGGTCTCGTTCAGCTGGATGAGGAATTGCCCAGATAAACTGTTCATAACGCTCTCTCTGCTCTGCTCTGCTCCGCCCGCTGCCTATAGGTGACAGTGAGAATGCCCCACTCCCTTTCTCTGCTGCCTCCGCCTTTTCCCATGGCATTGCCTCCCCCCTTCCTGCTGTCAGCGAATCTGGTAAAGTTAAGCCCCCCCTTGCCCTCCCAAATATATCACCCCTCCTGTTGAACCAACAGTTACCATGTTTGTGTTTGTCTGCCTTTTGGACCAAAGGCAAACATGTTCTCCCTGTGATGCATGCATGTTACGTTGCTCTGTTGTGGAGCCTTTGTGCAAGCGAGGTACAATGTGCTTCTGCAAAGTGCTCTCTATGTTACTTAGGTTCTGGTATGTTTGCTGTGTTTGTGCTCTGCTGGCTTTGTTTTTGAGTCATTGTGGCAAAATGGAATAGTGACACCGTGATGCAAATTAACAGACACATGCTATCGGTGCAGGAGCATTTACTGGCACATATCCAAGCTGTTCTTATTATAATGTAACCTCGTTTTCAGGCAAAAACAAGCGGAAACATTTCCATGTTCTTAATGTTCTGGAGGGACTTTCATCCTTCCTTCTCTTGAGACGACAACTCTTGAGACGACAATACGAATATGCAACAGCATCGGCTGAATCTTTCATGTTTTCCTAGTTTGTCTCTTTCAGCCTATAGTTTTCCTATATGTTTGCTTAAGTAAGAACACATGTTCTGTACATATGAGTCTCTTTCAAATTTCCCTAGAAGTCAAACTGCGGATTAGTTTCCTCAGATTAGTAACCTCTCAGTAATTACAAACAGGCTGAAGGATCAGAATGACTTGCCAATCTGATGATCTTAAACACGAGAGGTATTATTTTCAGCTTGTAGATGAGTTAGAAGTGTTTATTTTATTTTATTTTTGGTACCATGTCTTTAAAAATGAAAGAAGCTGAGTGGTGCTAACCCCGGAGTAGACGGTTTGGGGGATTAATCGCACATGACCTAGAATAGAAATAAAATAGACACAGATACAGTCATCTCACTGAGAGGTCTGCAGTCTTTGGAGATTACTCTTTACAGATGGTGACAGATGGATGAGAAGTTAAAAGAGATGGCAAGAAGACTGCTTCTGGTGTTGTGCGATGTGTTGTATGTATAGGGCTTTTGCTTTTGTGATTGTGAGTTGGAAAAAGGTCTGTGTGTGTGTGGTTTTTCATTTGCTGTCATTGTTTTTGGTGTGGCAAGGAAAACTATTTTGGGAAATGAGTTTGGGATTATTATGTGTGTGCTTGCATCAGACGGCATAGTCTCATAGACTCAGGATTAATTCCTAAACGATAGCAGTGGCATTAATACACCTCATTATGTCTGACTGTTGGCTGCATCATTGAAACGTATTGGCAGTTAAAAGACAAAGATGTGTTCAATAGCCTACCCACAGTCAGGTCTAATCTAATTATGGGAAATCGATGGCCTCTTTTTGGCAGAATCAGATCAAAACTGTCCCTCCATGTTGGTCCAATAGGACAGAGATGCTGACTGGGTGTTGACCTGGACAACCTTCAGGTTTAATACCCCAAAAGCTGATTAGCACAATTTCAACCAAAGAAGCTGGTTGAAGTTGGTTGAAGGGATACAGGCATCCATGTTTCATTCAGTGAAACATGGATGCCTGTATCCCTTATACATGTATACCTTCTGGCTTAAAATTTCACAGACCTGCCAACTGACTTTGGCTGTAAAACATGAGTCTGTAAGCTTCGGCTGGGTGCAGCACACACTGTCCAGTCAAGCCCTCCCCCAGCTACTGAATTACCCCTGTCACTGTGAGATTTGATAAGAATGGTGTTTGTCATCATGTAGCGCCCTGCAGCCCTCACAGGTCACCTTTCCGCGGCTCCCTGAACCCTGCAGATCACAACAGAGCTGGACTTCAGGGAGGCTCTCAGTCCACTCCCAATACCCCAAAGGTCAGACCTCATACATGTGCTCTACCTTAACATACATATATAACATCTGTAGGAATCAAACACTAATGGATACAAGCTGCAAGATCTTTTGCATTAAATCCACTTACACTTACAGAAAGAGCGACTGCGCAGAGAGAGAAGAACTGCATCTCCAGGTTGTGGATCCCCTTTGAGAAGATCTGAATCCCCTGCTAGTGTCACCAGGCACTTGGCATCTCCTGCTACCTCAAAGTAAGAGTATTTGTTTGGTAAAAGGTGGGCAAATGTTGCTGCCAGCAGGGAGCATTACCTTGTTCACACAGCATTATTTTAACATATCTCTCCTGTCATTAAACACTTCAAACATCTATCTGTGTGCAGGCTGGCATCTAAAATGCGTTCCCATTCTCCGAGCAATGCACATCAGTACCATTACTCTCCTACAAGACAACGTTCAACCCTGTCGCCAGATGATAGGAAACCAGATGACAAGACGCTGGAGAGACACAGTGAACAATCCAAAGCAGTGAGAAAGAATACCGACATCAACAGCACAAATCCATCTTCACAAGATGTGAAGAATGTGGTCAACGCTGAAATCACTAAATCCAGACCATCTCAAGCAGAAACCTTGGATAAGCATCTCAGAGGTGACACATCTGAAAGAAATCAGTCCCCTGACCGAAAGGAGCATGTGTCTCCCAATGTGGACTTCTCAGAGAAGAAGATGCTAAGCAACGCTCAGGATGGAGACAAGAAAAAAGGTGGACTTCCTTCAAATGGCCGCAGAGTATTTGTAACCTTATACTGCATTAAGATTTAGTAGTACACTTGGATGATCTTTACCCAGTCTCTCTTTGTTTTCGACAGAATCAGCACCATGTGCTTCTGCGGGGAAAGTGGCAGCTGGCACGACAAACGCAGAGGAGGCCACCAGGTTGCTGGCAGAGCGTAGGCGTCAGGCTCGAGCTCAGAAAGAACTGGAAGAGAAAAAGCGGGAGCAAGAGGAAGAGGATCGGTGAGTTCATTGAAGAAATTATGAGTAATACATTGCAATGATTTGTCTGTGGGATTGGAATCTTTGAATGTTTTGAATAAGCATATGTACCATGACCATCCGATACAGGGAAGAGCAGCTGAAGAAGCAACTTGCACAGGAGCGGCGACAGCAGGAGGCAAAGACTCAACAACTGAAGGAAAAGGGGAAACAGGAGGAAGATCTGAACAGGCTGAAACAAGAAGAGGACAAACGAAAGAAGGAGCAGCAGGAGAAGGAGCTGCAGAGCCAGATGGACAAAGAGGTGAGAGATCATTTGAGGCCGTTTCTTTTTGCCCTGTTGCTGTATGCATTGTATTTATTGTTTTGTAGTTTATTTGGCACTTTGTGTAAATTGTGCTCTGTCTTAACAGAAAATCCAAGCTCAGGAGGACGCAGACCGTCAGCGGCAAGACAGAGAACTGCAGGCGCAACAAGAAGAGGAGGAGAGGCAACTAAGAAAAAAGGTAATTTTAAAAAGAAACATCCGAAGAACAGCCAAAGCACTCATTGCATGCTGGCTGCATGTTGCACGAGAAATATGTTAAACTCTAGTTCTGGAAAGCTCCCGTAGTGATTGAATGTTAATATATGTTTTGCAGAGAATTGAGGAGATCATGAAGAGAACTAGGAAGGGTGAAGCTGATTTGAAGGTACTGTAAGAGACGCCCCCTGTTCTCGTACAGTAGTCCCGCTGCCTTTAAGCATCTGCTGACCGTGTGATTTTTCAACCATGTAATTGACCATGTGATTTTTCAACTTTAATTCATTAAGACTCTGACTTTCTGTTGTTATCATCTTTATTAAATTATTTTGTTGGTGATACATTTGGTTTTGTGTCCTGATTACCACAAACATTGACTCGATCGTCTCTGTTCTGCATTGAATCAGAAGGAGGAGCAGGTGGAGACGAAGCCTGTCTCACCACCAGGTTAGTATGGTACTCAGTCGCCCGGCCAATACTTACGTTTGCTTGCTGCCCCTGCTTTCTCTACCCCTCTCTGTATGCCTTGCAGCTGTAAAAATGCAAACAGGGCATGTATAGGTTATGATGTGATTCATTAATTGGCTTATTTAGAGCATGCACAGCAATAATCTCCATTTTTATGAGTTGGTTTGTGTGAAATCTCAGCAGAGGATTTACGCCAATATTTTTCCAGCTTTCTTGTTATTTTCTTGTTATGCAATAATTATAATGCATTTGCAGAAGGATGAACAGCTATGATCCTTGTCTACATCAACCAAGCAACTTGCTTATTATTTGGGCCATTCATTTAAAATAATGTGTTGGAGGTTATACTATATTTTGTGTAATATGGAGCAGCAGCCACGGACTTTCCTCTTGGTGCTGATAGGGCACCTTTTACAGCAGAGCAGTGTCCTGGGAGCTGACTGTAAAATTATCTGCTCTTGAAAACGCCCTTGGAAGATTCATTCAGGGACTGCTCTGCAAAATGTGAGCCACACGCTTTATTTGGAGAGTCCAGTTTTAAATCTCAACTCATTTTGGCTTGACAAATGAGCCAAATTCAATACTTAGCATGAGCTTGTCCAGTAATACTGTTAATATGTTACAAGCTGGGGAGAGTGGTCGTCCTGAAACCACAAGGTAGACGGTTCGATCCCTGGTCTCCCCATAGTTTGCGTGTCAAAGTGTCCTTGAGCAAGACACTGAAGCCCCAGTTGCTCCCCGGGCGCTTCTCGGCTGCCCACTGCTCCTTAATTAATAAGGATCGGTTATAATGCAGAGAATACATTTCCCCTTGTGGGACTAAGAAGGGATTTACAATTAAATTCCAATATCACTGCTGGAATAGACTTGGCTCGACTCAAATTAAATCCAGTTGATTTTAAATGGACAGTCCAAATAAAGTGAAGCCCACTGTGATGTTTTTCATTCTCCGCAGGTGAAGTAAAGACTGTTCAAACTAATGCTCAGGTGAATGAGCAAACGATCAAAAAGGTTGAGTTTCAGGTGAAAGAGCAGGGTGCCCTGGTGAAGAGAGAAGCAGCAGCACAGATGGACAATCAGAAGAGTTTGCAAGTTAAAAACCACACTCATCAAGCGACACCAACGCACAGTGTTCCTGAGAAGAGAGCGGACACCAAACACACCAGCGAAGAGCACAGCGGCCAACTTAACAGAGAGGCCAACGCCTGTGTTCTCAAGCAGCAGGAAAGGGTGGTGGAGATGAATGTAAACAGGCCGCACAGAGCACACGTTAAAGCCGCAGAGCAAACAAATAAAAAGCCGACAGCAGATGCTAAAGTCGAGGGTGGTATGATGAATGGAGCGGTGAAGGGTGAAGGAAGTGCCTTGAAGAGAAGCCATCTAACTGCTGAGGTAAGCAAACAAAGCCTGCATGTGCCGTCAGCTGCTAAAGGAGAGTCCAAGCTGGCGCCCATTAGACCCTCTGTGGCGGGCCTGTCACTGGGACACCTACCACCGCCAATCATCAAGCTGGAGCCACTACATGGGAAGAGAATGGGGTCTTGTGATGAGGTGCAGTCAATGGAGGTCAGGTGAGTCATCAGGTAACCCTGTTATAATTAATAATAATAATAATAATAGTATTATAGAGGTACTTACCACATTACACACGTGGTCTTCGAGGACACAGATGTTACATGTAATTGCTTTCTTTATTATGATATTCCAGCCCGGCTTCAAAGGAGGAACTGATTTCAATCCCAGCGTTCTCGCCAGTCAATGAAGTCCAGCACAGCAGCGTGAGCAACACCCGGGCTCTTGAAGACCTGATCGACCTGACAGGCAGCGGCACCTACCCCAAAATGTCCTCTGAAGGCAACTTTGGCGACTGCAACAAGAACCTCATTGAGGGTGTTGTTAGTCCTATGGCGGACTCAAAGCTCATTGGGATGTCGTCTCCATCCTCAAATAAATTTAGCATCCAGTAGTCCGTTAATCTCTCTCTGTTTTTCTCTCTCTCTCTCTCTCTCTCTCTCTCTCTCTCTCTCGCTTGCTTTCTCTCTTTTCCTTCTTTTTTTCTCTCTGTCACACAATTACACTCACGGGACTTTGCATTTTGAGTGTGTGCCCTGTGTCTTATACATTTACGGGAATAGAGCCATAGAGATTGACTTAAAATAAACTGTAAACAATGACTTGCAATATAAAGAAAACAAATATTATATATTCTAATCACATAGCAGCTGACAAATTGAAAGTATGTGTCAAAGATTTTGTTTAATCGACACAAGTGCATTTACTGGATGAGCACATGAGGGTCAGGGAGAGAAGGTGTGTCTGGACTTGTGAAATAATGACAAACAAAAGACAGGGTTTTGAATATTCTCGACATTTAGAAAACACACTATAGCTAATGTTTGATAAGAGTCTCTAATGTTGTCTGCACAGATTCCTTACTGGGTCCCAGTTCAGGAGTAACAAAGCTCAGAGCAGTTATTACAGTGTTTGCACCTCTGCCTTTCCACATGCCCCCTTAAGCCTTTACTTCTAATGCAGTGTTGCTGGGAAAGGCATGACTATTTCATTTTCCGGTTAGCCTAATTTTTTATTCTTAAAAAAAAGTTTATCCACAGTTATATTGTTTGTGCATTTGTTGATGATTGATTTTGCTGGAATTTAAAGGATTTATCTGGCTAACTAGACTCCAGCTGGACTCCTTTACTCTTCCTAACCCACCAAGGTCTGACCGTGGGATTGTGAGAGGATTTATCCTGTTTTAAATCTTTAACTGGGACTTTTCGAACTGCACGTGAGTGAGGAGGATGATTCCAAAGCCGTTGACTTGAATATTCAAGCATTAAGAAAATCAGGCATCAATGCAAATGATGGCACATACCTATACTACATGTTTGCTGCAGACTAGAGTGAACACTTAGACTCTATTGTGAATCTACAGTAATTGCATTCATATAAGCTTATTTAACTTCAGTGATTCCATGGATTTCCAGTGATGAAAGTAGAGCCAGCTGAGCAGCTTCCTGTCATTTAAAACGTTGTCTGTCGGTGTGCCTTGCTATATAAATGGTTCCCAAGGCACAGGGCTAATAGATGCATTCATCTTTTACATATACAGTAAAGTACATAGATTGCAATCAATAGATATCTGGCTGTTGATGTGTAAGTGAAGCGCACTGTGGCAGGAATGTTTGTCTAACAATCAACTTGTAAGAGTGCCCTGTAGCTATACAATGCTCTTAAAGCTTTTTCTGCCTCCATCATCTGGTTCTGTGTAGGAATTATCCAGCGAACTCCTTTAACTTCTGGAGAGATTCATAAAATGACTGATCATTTTTCATTTGCTATGTCTAAATGTAAAAACAGTAGAGATGCCTTATGAGGGACCGATTAGTTACTGTTTTTTGGTGCAAACCATTTTACAGTCTTCTGACTGTGTATCTTTTCTGTTTAAGCTACTGGGATTGTTGTGTGTGACCTTTATTTAATACTTGAACCTGGTTTGAAACGCTTCTCCTGTGCCATGCTGCAAAAAAACAATAAAAATAGCGTACATACACATTATTATGTCATTATAAAGTGGCATTTAGATTTGTGTTCCTCAAACAATACATTATCTAAAAACAGAGGCTTTTTAATCTTCTTAGATGAAGTAGCGTTATATATGTTGCATACTTGAAAGTGAGGATTGGCTGTATATTTGCATATTCAAACACTGCTGTTTTACAATGACTTAAATTATGCTTTTTTTTAATTTAAAAGGGGATTGATTTGAAAGAAAAGCAAACGAGTATAAAGAACAATACAGTATACAACCACCTCAAAATGTATTTAAGTTTGCTCATATTTCAGAACAGTCTTTCACATTTAGCGTAACTCTTTAAATGATGTAATTACTGTAGAATTTGTGCATGGTCAGCATGGTCATATCAATGTTATCCAAAACAATAAAATATAAAATTGGGAAGCCTGTGTTTTTGTTAATGTATTTGTTTATGTTATTAAGCAATTAACAAGGGGATAATGGCATAGGGGACACAGACATGAAGTGAGATGAAGAAAAAACGACTTCAGAGAAAATAAATCAAAACAACAGCTATATTGTTCTCCTTCAACACAATAAGCTAAAACCAAAGCTGTCTGATACAACAGCCTGCAGTATAGCCTCATAAAGCTTTTGTTTAACGGTTGTAAGGGGTTGTCTCAATTGTATTCTCATTTAGGACTGAAGCTGTTGAATCCTATGAGTTAAAACAAAGAACTGTGTCTAAATTTCAGTCTACCCTTGCTTATATAAACGGGGTAGATCAAATATAATAAGATACATCCTCCACTCCCCACAGAAGCTGAATATTATTACCCTACATTTTAAAACCTTCGTGAAAGCATGTGGACCATGCTGTTCTCCCGCCGAGCCAGTAGGTGGCGCTTCAGTTTGAATGACACACGCTGACGCTGTGTTGATGAAGGGCGAGGTAGGTGCGACGACGAAGAGCAGCTGAACTGTGTCGCAGTCGCACGTCGCTCTCGTCCAGTCGACGATTTTTCTTTGGTAAGTTAGCGAGGAAAATGATCGAATTTACACGCCGTGAAGCTGAATGTATTGTATGGTTATCGCTGTTTTCCGACGTGTCGCTGAGACGTTGAAATGTCTCGCGACGTGACTCTGAGCTCTCGGTAGAAAACATTAACGTCAGCGAAACTCACAGGCGAGCTAACTGGCGGCTAGCTAGCGGTTAGCTCGACCTGTGAGTTATTTGTTTAGTCGCTGAATCTAAACAAGCCCCGACACATTGAGGTCACGTTGCTCCAGTCACGTCTTTGTTACACCCACTACTGTAACAAGGCCCCGCTTCGCATCCTCTGAACAAACACATCGACTGCGTCGTGTTATTTTCTGAGCACAGTTGCCAGGTAGCGTAGTTAGCTCGCGTTAGAACCAAAAATGGAAGCAGTGTCTGCCCCAGGACTGAAACTGACCTCGCTGCGGCCAGAGGAACATACTCAAGCGAAACCAACGCTAAGCTCCCTTTCTGTCTGTTTTGGTTACAATGCCTACTGTGATCTTGTCCTCGTTTGTTGAAATGCTTACGATGTTGTTCATTTTCCACTGAGATTTCGCGTCTGATAACGACGGATAATCCGCGTCGAGACTGAACTGTGGGCCAGTCTGGTTGACATTTGTGTATCTGGGACACGAATAAGAATACTATGTTTTCGTGTGTTTTTTATTTAATGCTCTCTACTGTGGATTTCAAGTTCACTCTAGTTAAATCTTCGCGTTGACATACTACCAGTAGAAAGTACAACGAGTAGTATATGTGTATCTGTACTGATTAGGTTTGTTTGATCATGAAGTGAACTTCTACCTCTGATAGTTTAAATATTGCTGTGGGTCGTCTTTAGCAATTTTAAAATGGACTTTGAACTATTGCTTTGGAATGGTTTGATTTACATTTAATGCAGCTTGGATAACATTAATTTAAAAATATACACTACAATTTATATTGTATGGAATGTAATGCAAAGTTAATATGCATCGTGATACGTTTTTAAAATAGCTTTCTGACATTACAAATATCATTTAAATGATTGTTTTGCTTATTTTAGACCATACATTTTAAGTACTTGTGGGTATTAATAATTTAATACGTACAATGTAGTTTTTGTTACTTAACTGTATTTTACAAACATTGGATTGCTGTTTCATATTTATAATGTTTAAGTAACTTTTACTAGCTACCCAGCTTGTTTTAAAATATGATTGAAATAAAGAGAACAATAATTTGAAGGGGAATGAAATAAGCGTAGATAAAACATGAACTAACACCTACATAACTGACTCGGCTTCAGACTATGGAGCCAAGGTGGCTCAAAGATTGTGTTTTTTAGGAATCTAACATTTCTGCTGAAGGCTGCTAAAACTCTAAATGTTTTCCTTTTTGTTCATAGATTATTCACTCACTTCCAAAAGATGGTTCGACCACATTTTGGACCACCGCGTTTGAAGCCCAGGTAATGTGTTTTGATTATGTCAAGTTGCAAGTTGCTAAATCTTTATACAAAATCATGTATTGTAAAACCCAAAGTGTTTGTTTTTCTTGTGTCTTAACAGACCGTACGGAGATGGTCACAGTAATGGACCTAATGAAGGGAATTACAACCCCCACTCCAAAAGCCGAAGAGATGTCCAGGGCTACCCAGCAAAGGCCCCTTTCCCCTTTAGAGATTCCAGAGGTAGAGGACGTCCCCCAGTTGTCAAAAGAGCCCCCCTGATGGGAGAGCAAAGGGAGCCACGTTTCAATCACTGGAGGTCCCAGAATCAGGATTCCTTTCAATCATACCCTCCCAAAATGGAACCACACCACAGCCAGAGGAGGACTTCTCCTTCCAGGCAGAATCGCTCCCCTCATGTCCAGCATCACTCATCCTCTCGCAGTCCTGCACAAGGATCCCAGAGTCAAAGGGGCCCACCTTTCCATGGCCAGCCCTCAGGTCACAGGTCACCCTCCCCAAGACATTTTCGCAACCACCCAGCTGATAGGAGACCGGGCTCTACACCAACCTTCCAGGGGTCTTTCAGGGGCTCCAAACGGCAGTCAGGTTTTCAGCATCAGGAGCAGCGGGGTCGAGACCCTCGTGGGAATTACAGTCCCAGAGAAAGGCCCTATGAGCACTCAGGTCATGGCATGAAGCGCTGGAACGAGGCTGGAGCGTTCTCTCATCCACACAATGGAGAACACAGGCCCTCTGGTTCACAGAGGAACCCCAGAGAGATGCATGGGAGAGGCTCCTGTCCAGAGAGGTACAGGAGTGAAGCAACAACCCCAGCTGGGTAAAATTATTAAAGAGGAGGCCTGAAGCTGGCCCAGTCCTCCCAGTCACTGGGGTCGTAATGATTACCTCTACTCTACCCCAACTCATAATTATTAGAGGGGGATTAATGGGGGTCTGATGTAAATTTGGTTTCACCTGCCATTGAGAGGAGTGTTACATCGTAATTGCCCTTTGAAAATGTACTTCCCCTTCCTGTTTCATTCTGTCATGGCATTATGAAGGGGCTGCATTAAGATAAAAGTTAAAAGTTCCGCCTCCCACTAAACTTGGCAATGGATCTATCGTTGTAATGATTTCTCTATTGTTTGATGGATGTGCAGGTGGTCATCTGAGCAAGACTCCAGGCGGCAGCGTGGTCCAGTGGAGAGGCAGGGCAGCAGATCCCACAGTAGAGAGAGGGCACAGGATGTCCCTCACCTGCCGCCTTTCAGAGCCCCCTCATGGAAAGGGGGTCCGTCGCCATCATCCTCCTACCACAGGAACCCTCAGGAGAGGCCAGTGGCAGGACCCCGCAAGAGGAGGATATCAGACATCAGCATGCCCTCATCAGACCCGGCACTGGAGCATGGCAATCAAAAACAACCCAGGAGAGAGAGGCCTCAACTGCTCAGTATTCCCAGGCCGTTTGGTGGTAAACCTTTGTCTCTTAGGGATAGAAGTTACCTGGTTAAGAACAGACAAGTCAGAGCAGAGTCTCTCATGAGGCTCAGAATACCAACATCTGTGAGACCCAGGCCCTGCCTGGATGACCCGGCCTCACAGGAAAATGTCAGCTCTGTTCTTGCTATCAGGAAGAGACGTTTCCAGTCAAATGCAGTTCCCCTGAAAAAGCTGGAGCCAAGGAAAGGCAAACCACAACAGTCACCCCCCAGAGAAGAAAGCAATGCCAGCAAGTCCTCAAGAGACTCGGATACAGGCAAAGAACAGGTGGAGTCTCGCCGGCCCGTGAACACACACAGGTACGGTATTTTCCTTCTAGCACAGTTCGCAGGGGCTTGATGATGATTAGGAGGTCAAGAAAGAATGTCTCTATGTGAAGGGGGTGCCAGCTGTGGAGAATGGAGATATCGGGATGAGCTATATGGGCAACACTGATTCAGTTGATGAAAAACTGCAAAGGTTTTCAAATGCCTCCCTCTCCGTGTGCCTCCTCGTGTGTCACAATATCTTCCTAATGAAGTGGGCTGAAGAGAAAGGGCTAAGTTGCGCACCATATCGATAAAGCCAACGTGTTTAAAACCTGACAAATGTTTAATACCCTTGATGAAGAGTTTGGAAAAATTGTTGATCTGTGCTGTTGAAGGATTCCTCAGTTTGTCAGCATTAAGCTTGAAAGAAACGCTCTTCAGTATGTTGTGAAGACTCCTTCATCCTCGTTAGAGAACAAAGACGCATTGAAGCTGAAGTTACAACGCGTAGTGTAAAACAGTATATCTGTGTGTGGAAAATGAGGACAGGAAAAGGATTCAACTTAAACGGCTTAAGCTGAAGTTGCCGTGCTACCCCCTGCTTGAAACCATTGGCAGCATATCAGCCAATCGTGGACAATGGAAAAAGAGATGCATCAAATGAACGTTCAACGTTAAGTGGTGACTGTTCACAGCACTGACTAAAACACGAGACCACAAAGTCACAAGTCAAACGGCATGTTTGATCATGAGATTTCCAAAAACCAAGCTGGTCTGAGAATAATTACAATATCAAGATGGATGACGTGATTGTTGACGACAACGAAGACAACCAAAGCCAGACGCCAATGAAGGCGGATTTCTATTGAAGGACAAAAGTAGCCACCACAAGAGTTAGATGACAACGTTTTTTGTTTTTTTACTGATAAGTTAATAGATAGTTAATACATTACTCCATAACCATTGTTTATGCACATCAAGTTGCCAAAATGAAACATGATTTTTGAATAGACTAATTAAAAGGCCCCTCTCTAAAGCCAAGAAAAATAAGTTGGCAAACAATTGATCTTTTTTGTTTAATACAGTACATTAATCACCATATTCAGGAATTTTTATCCTCACACATTTATCAAATGTGTACCTACATGCTTCCCAGACTCTTGAGCAATGCCAAATGTTTGTGTCACACAAAAGAATTGAAGACCATCCTGTACCACCTGGCGTTTGAATCCATGTATACGTCCAACATTCCCATTCAGCAGAACGAAGAGAAGCTTAACTGCTACTTGCACTACTTCATACTGTGCACCCAAATACTGGAATAGTTTGCTTCTCTGAATTCATGAGAACGTCATGGACACATTCAGACAACCGTGTCAAAGCTGGAACATTTTGATGGAATGCGGATTGGGCCCGCCAACTTTCGCAGAAGTCAAACCTGCGACACTAAAGCAGTTATTTAACCGCCTATGTCGTAATAATACCAACAATGCCTGCAGTGAAACGGGCCTCGACGTGATATTAAAAAATATATATACTATGAAGGGCCTGAGAACAAAAGATCACATCAAGCACTGAAGACGAACCCAAGAGAACGGATTTAGCGTAGACGAGAACAAGTTGAAGGAGAATCCCTTCTTGATGAGACGAGTACCGAAGCGAGACCCATTTAATACCACCTTGATCTCGATGAGAATGCGTTCGGTCTGGACCCACAGGTCGGCATGTGCTGTTGTCAGTTCCTATGTCTAATCTGACGTGGCCTAGATGTAATATTCAGATGTGCGCCATCATCAGCCTGAAATCGGAATATTCAGTCGCCGCTTTACAAGGCTAATGCTGCCAAAGTCCACAGCACCGACAGTCTCACCCAAACCTTCATATGTCAACCTGCGAAGACATTGAGGACAAAAGGTGTTCTCAGTCAATTCTCTGCTCTTAACCCCACTGTAACCTGAAACTACTGCATGAAGAGGACAGTGCTAGCTCCTTGACTGATTTTACAACAGAACCAAGTCAGATGATCGTCTTTATTAAACCCCTCCCGTTCCTAAATCATGTCCGCAAACGTAAGCTGAATAGGAGAAATAAAGGACTAGAAGTCTCACTTGAGGGATTTTGCCGGTTGCCTTGAAACCTGGACTTGTTTGTGCGCAGACAAACACTGGATCATCTCTTAAAACCACCGCACAACTACGACAAAGAAGCTGTTAATCTGACCTGATCAGCCACCTGGATACGTTCAGCCATTCACTTTGGAGCATCAGGTGTCAAGTCTTCAAATCTCGTGAAACCCTTTTGGATGACAAAGGTTGAAGACAACTAAACGAACTCGGAATGACCCGACGACAAAGTTCAGAAAAACAAAGTTCGGTCTGACCTGAGAAAACAAAGAATTGGCCTCCTGTGCTTCTGAGAGGGATGATAGAAGATATGATGTGATCTAGACCGATATCTAAAAGTTGTCTCCAAGATTTGCCTGCTCTAACGATCACCGAGTAAATGAAGAGAGCTCAGATTGATTCAGGGTACAAAAATAGGAGTAAAGAAGCATGGACAATCCATGGTTTTTGTAAGTACCCATGTGATGCGTGGCTTTATGATCATTTATCTGCCTGCAAAACAGTGCTGTTCATTACTGGTTTAAATTTCATTACTTCTAAGAATTGAGCTGATTTAAATTTTTTACTTGCAATCTGTTTCTTTTAACCACTTTGATAACTTGAATGTTGTGACGTTATTGAATCCAGGCCACATTTAAGCTCTTCATTCACTGACAGGCCTCACTTGATACTGTTTTGGGAATGCTGATGTCATTAACACGTCCTTCGCTAATCTCCCCTCAGATCTTCTTCTCCCATAGAGAAACGCGACCTCGTGGTTTTGTCCCACTGGCCACCCGGGCCGATCTCTAAGGACGACTCGCCTACGAAAGATCGCAGCCCAAAGAATGGCAAGTCGTTTCTGTTCCCATGTATCTGCAGGGCAAACCAGAGGCCAGTGTTTGTGGTAGATATTGTTTTGATATCATGATTACAATCACTTTCCTTTCCATATATATTACTTAATTCTGTCGGTTTTATTTTTTTAAACTTCTGGTGCACGTTTAGTATCAGATTATTTTATTTTTTTACTGTTTATTGCAATGTTTGTTTGCACATAGAAGGGATTTGGTGATTTGACTAATTTTGGCGATTAGTACATAACAGTAAACGGTACAATAATATAAAGACATAACGAAAATCTAGAATATAAAAGACAAACAAACGTAAAAAAAGAAGTCTGAAGTGTATTTATTTGGTCGTCTTTTTTCTATTTTCTTCTTGTAGAGCGCAGTTCAGATCAAGATGTCACACCAAACAGCCGACTCTCAAAGGTGGATGATTCCAGATCATCACCTGAAGACCGAAGACAGGGCTATGTGGATAAGAGGGTGTTCAGGTGCATTTCATACAACCGCGTTTTCTCCGTGTTTTTGAAAGAAGTGCAGTGAGTGAAATGCAAGCTTTATGCAGCGCGTGTCCTGTTTCTGATGTTGTTTTACATTTTTGCAGGCCATTTAATATGATGCAGGACAGCTACAGACCAGGGAGGCCCTTCAGGAGACCAGGACAGGGGCCCATGCAGGTGAGACAATTATTGCATAAGCCTGTGCAGAGCTTGTGCCTCTATCTGATGATTTACAAAGAATAACAGCAGTGAATGTGGTCACAGGCAAAACCTTTTATGGTTATATATATTTATATAGTTTTAGTCTATCACTCTTGGAATGTTTCATTATATTCAAGTGTTTTGCTAGAGCAAATATAACTTGATGTACTTGAGAGATTTGCAACTAAATTCTGTAATATAATACATTCAGTTATTTTCAACAACTTTAATTTAGCTTCCTGGCTGTGGACCTCAATAATTGGAGCTGTACAATTACTGTAAACCATAAAAAAAAATATATATAATTGTTTTGGCAGTTAAAACATTCAACATTGTATCAATTTTGTTTTACAGAGACCAAGGTTCCCTGGTGGTCCGAGGAAGATGGGCCCTGAAATGTCTGGAAATATTAGAAGACCGCTCATGGTATGCTCAGAGACCACTCTGTTCTTTTTGGAAATGTGAAATGGCTTATGGACTCTGCTTTCTAAATATCTAATATTACAATTTCTTGTGTTATTTATTTTTAAAGGAGAGCTTGGTGACACGTCCCTTCCCAAATCAGAGGCCAGTGTTCAGAAAAAGTTACAGCATCATGTCCAAATACCGCAGCATGAGAGTGACGCGTCAGCAGCGTGCGCCGTACAACCGAGGGCCCAACCAACAGCGCTGGTGATAACCTCTGGTACGTTTCCATCATGTGTGGCAGTTTACGATGCAAACAGTGGACAAATGTCCACATTCAGGCCTTAAATAGGTCTATTGTCATTTATTCACTGATCTATCACAACAAAACCATCTATAATTTACAAGATCGTCTAGAAATGCTGTATTCAAATACATTTTTTCTCTTCCCACAGTCTGCAAAAATGATACTGGATAAAGTTATAAAACTCATCAATATCTTCTCTGCTGGCTGGACTGCACAAACTCGTCTCACACTACAACCCCCACCTGCCCTGTATATTGTGGAAGTGTTGTCGCTTACATTTGTTCTCTGATAAAAGTGTTTCAGTGGCATCTTTGAGGTACTGCGGTATTTTTGTTTTAGGGTATTTGTAATGTGTGCCATTGCATATATTGTCCTGCTTTCTTTCTTGTGTATAATTATTTAGGAGTGTCTGCCGCCTGTGATCTTGGCAGTCTTCATTTTACTGAGATAGTTGTAGCCTTTTCTTTGTTTACCAGCAGGAATGGATTTCAGGTTTGAAGTCCAAGAAACGTTTACTTTGGAACCTCACCTTTACTGTAAAGACTAATCACATTACGTTTGATTAATCATGGGTGTTTTGATAGAACTCAGCAGCTTGTCAAATGACTCTTAGCTACTACTTGTACAACTTGTATAATCACATGTTTGGTTTATGGTTCGAACTTGAAATAAACCAAATTTAACAAGCTCTTTTTGAGATATTATTTTGTTTGCTTGTATATTTTGACAAAGGACTGAATACATTATACAGTTTTACAAATGAAGCTGGCTGGATCCTGCAGTTCTAATAATGCAGTTTATCGAACTCGGCCTTTCTGTCTACTCTTTAGTCTAAGATGAGATAACCCTGCTGACATGCAGGTCATTTAAAAAAACATTGCAATCTCCAGATCCACAGAAGACACGATAGATAGGGACGAGCAAACTGGGCTTAAAGACTGCAGCTCACAATTATTTGCTTGACTGTTTGTTATATAAAATGTCAGAGAATGGTGAAAAATGTCAGTGTTAAAAAAATATTCAAACTTAGTGGACTGTCAAAAATAGTTAGTGTTTAATAGTTGATAACTAATACATTCAGTGGAGTGTTCCTCTTGGTGCTCTTTAGGAAGCCATTCAAAACACTTCCAGAGAGTTCACGATAAATGCAAATCATCATCCTTTCTGCTTTAAAAAAAAATGTATATATTTCTCTGTCACCCTTCTTGTATAACTGCTCTGGTGCTTGTCCCTTTAAACACACCCTTCAAACTGTGACGCCCTTCGCTGTGCCCCAGTGATATTTGTTCACACAGCGGATCTAAACTTAGCCCTGACAGCAGGCTTCCACTCATCACAACATACCCTGCAGAACACAGTGGGTTACAATGGACGGTGTCGCGTTACCACAGATGCTGCTGTATCTCACCGGTGTCGCCGGCCAAACAAGGTGAGTGTGTGCCCCAGATCCTTGACTGTAACGGACAATAATCTGGTTATTTGTAAACTAAAGATTGAACAGTATGATCTGTGTCTGTGCTCCTGTCTTTGCATCGGTCCCAGCATGTGTCACACATTTGTTTCCTCTGCTGTAGCATGAGAGAAACAGCTGCCTCTAGGGTACCACCCACATGTGGTGAATCTCAGGTTAATGAACACATGTAATGTTTCTATTTACATTTTTTTTTTTATTAATTTAAACTTTTTAAACGTGTGGTATGATGTGAGACTAAGCATCTGTTGATTTCTGCTCCACTGACTTGCTCCAATTTTTATTTTATTTTGTAGATGTAGACTTAAAGACTGCAAGTTTTTCTCTTTCACTCTCGACACTTGTATTCCCCTCTGTCACGATGGGCAGCTATAGCTCAGCCCTCATTCCTGGTAAGCCTCGCAACTATTATTGTTCCAACTATCTGTTGCAACATACTTTGAATGCTAATGTTAAAAAGGCCTCGGAATCACAAAGATGTAGGTTTATTGCTGTGAAAATGGCCGATATTCTCCACAGTGATTGAAATAAATTCTGGCTTCTGCAAGTGGTGCTTTAACGTTCATTCTCTGTTTCTCTCAAAGACACTGAAGAGTTTAATTCAGTTGTATCGATCGCGGAGAAGCTAAATGAGCAGGTAGCTCATGCTGCAGACGAGAGGTTACAGTCAGAGCTTCAGACTCTGGGAAGTATACACTTTTAATAATATATTTGTTAGATTATCCAGAAAAATATTACTATCACTTGGCTCACTGTATGGAAGTGTGTTTGTGTCCCATCTGTCCTTGGGATAAATTTAACTTTTATGAGCTGCCTTAGACACACAGCAGTGAAAGACATCGACTGTAACTCCTTACTCAAAACATGGTTAAAATGTACTGACCTCAAGGTTCCATGCTCTGACCTCAGGGTTCTATGCTCTGACCTCAGGGTTCTATGCTCTGACCTCAAGGTTCTATGCTCTGACCTCAGGGTTCTATACTCTGATCTCAGGGTTCTCTGAACTCAAGGTTCTATGCTCTGACCTCACGGTTCTATGCTCTGACCTCAAGGTTCTATGCTCTGACCTCAAGGTTCTATACTCTGATCTCAGGGTTCTATACTCTGATCTCAGGGTTCTCTGACCTCAAGGTTCTATGCTCTGACCTCAAGTTCTATGCTCTGACCTCAAGGTTCTATGCTCTGACCTCAAGGTTCAATGCTCTGACCTCAGGGTTCTATGCTCTGACCTCAGGGTTCTCTGAACTCAAGGTTCTATGCTCTGACCTCAAGGTTATATGCTCTGACATCAGGGTTCTCTGATCCCAGGGTCCTATGCTCTGACATCAAGGTTCTATGCTCTGACCTCAGGGTTCTCTGATCTCAGGGTTCTATGCTCTAACCTCAGAGTTATATGCTCTGATCTCAGAGTGCTATGCTCTGATATAAGGGTTCTATGCTCTGAACTCAAGGTTCTCTGATCCCAGGGTTCTATGCTCTGATATCAAGGTTCTATGCTCTGACCTCAGAGTTCTATGCTCTGATATAAGGGTTCTATGCTCTGAACTCAAGGTTCTCTGATCCCAGGGTTCTATGCTCTGATATCAAGGTTCTATGCTCTGACCTCAGAGTTCTATGCTCTGATATAAGGGTTCTATGCCTCTGACCTCAAGGTTCAATGCTCTGACATCAAGGTTCTATGCTCTGACCTCAGGGTTCTCTGATCTCAGGGTTCTATGCTCTAACCTCAGAGTGCTATGCTCTGATATAAGGGTTCTATGCTCTGAACTCAAGGTTCTCTGATCCCAGGGTTCTATGCTCTGATATCAAGGTTCTATGCTCTGACCTCAGAGTTCTATGCTCTGATATAAGGGTTCTATGCTCTGACCTCAGAGTTCTATGCTCTGATATAAGGGTTCTATGCTCTGACCTCAGGGTTCTCTGATCCCAGGGTTCTATGCTCTGATATCAAGGTTCTATGCTCTAGCCTCAGCTAGTTCCAAAATGAAGACCCCAGGTGCAGCCCGTCTGCAGCCAGCAAGTGAAGAAATATGGATATAAAAAATGTGAAATTGGATGATCTTTTCGAATAAAGATCTGGGCTCCCTGCGATGCCACTTTCTCGTATGCTTGGAACTTACACGTCTACTACACAGGGAAGCCTGAAGGAGGACCCACTCACAAAAATCAAGGAATGAGAGTTGTCCTAGACGGGACTCAGTGAACACAACATCCATCCATCCATTGTCATCCGCTTATCCGGGGTCGGGTCGCGGTGGCAGCAGGCCGACCCAAGCTTCCCTCTCACCCGTAACATTTCCCAACTCATTCTGGGGGATCCTGAAGCGTTCCTCGGCCAGCTAGGAGATCTAATCCTCGGGGCCTCCTACCAGTTGGACGTGCCTGGAAAACCTCTAATGGGAGGCGTCCAGGAGGCATCCTGATTAGATGCCAGAACCACCTCAGCTGACTCCTTTCGACACGAAGGAGTACCGGCTCAACTCCAAGCTCCCTCCTGATGTCCGAGCCCTTACCCTATCTCTGAGCCCGGCCACCCTACGGAGGAAGCTCATTTCGGCTGCTTGTATCCGAGACATCGCATGAAAATTGTTTTTCTCTCACAAAAGCTGGGACAGGAGCTCCTAAAGAGGAAGCTGACCGTGGTGGGAACGATAAGGAAAAACATGTCTGAGCTCCCCAACTGCTGACTACATAGAACAGGCCGGTCAACTCTTCCAAGTGTGTGTATCCTATGTGCCAAAGAAAGGCCAGAAGGTGGTACTCAAGAGTACACTACACAGGGAGGGGAGAATCTGTGGCCAGAGCATCACTCATATCTTGATTACAATTTATTTAATTATTTTATTACATTTTATAAATTAAAAAAAACGAGTAGCACATTAATTCATAGATGTGATCAAAGAAAGGTAAAGGGCACATATTAACCATATATGCTGTTTATATTGCTTGTAATTGGGCTGAATCTGTTCTGTATTTTAACATAAAATTGTGTGATTGTGTTGAATTAAAAAAAACTAAATGCAGCAGGTCCACCATCAATTGGATTGAAACTAATATTTTTGTTTAATACATTGGGTGAAGTACCCTTTAAATGTATTTTACTTATCAGGTGACTTCACTTACAGGTGACACTTATGATGGAGGAGGAGAGAAAAGAAAACCGGAGTGAAGAGCCGGATTCTGTAACACCTCAAGAAAACGCTCAGGAAACACGGCAACATGGGTCTGCCCTGCCTGTTAGTGTAAAAGAAAATGTTCAGGCTTTACGCACTTTAAAAACAACTTAATATTTCGGCCTTTTGTTATGTAGCCACCAGTAATGTTGGGTTATTCTCCACAGGCAGCAGCACCCAAAGGTGTGCCCATGCAGTCCTTCAGCTCCCTGCTACCAAAGGCTCTCTCTGCTGTGCTACATCTGGCGGCTCCTCCAGGCCTCACCTCCGACCCCCAGCCAAGCAGAAATACACCGAACCTGCAACAACTGCAGACAGAGCTGAGGGACCTGAGGGACCAGTTTGAGCTGATGAAGAGTCAGCACAAGTATGTTTAAAAAAAATTGAATCTCTGTCTTTTTATCTGCCCATTGGCTTCACTGCATCGCTGCCTTCTGCACTAATCTGACTAAATCTTGTGCTCCAGCAAAGAAATCCATCTGCTGATGAATGAGCTCGATGAGGAGAAACGGATTCGCTTGACTCTGCAGGTACCGTGAGAAGAAACAAAGGAATTCAAGAGAATATTATTTTGTTCTTCTATGCTCCCTTTGTTATTTTAAATCATATATTCAAAACAGTGTAGCTGTTGGCACCTTTTTAAAGGTGACAGTATTAGACTTGTTTTTGTTGCCATTGCACTCATTGTTTGATATTTGTTGTTTTGTTTTAGATGGAGATTCAACGGATAAAGAAGCACATGTCTAAATGAGTGGAGTGGAGAACTTCTCCGTTATCAAAGACACGTTTAAAGGTCCTGTTGTACACTTATCTGAAACATTATATTTTTCTAAGTTTTAGAAAAATCATCCTTGCTCCTTTTTGATTGTATTTTTTAAACATTTTTGCCTGGGTGGTAATTTTCTGGAGTGTTGAAAGGGTCAGCCAACAAGGCTGAATGTTTTAATGACAGTGGGATCAGACGAAAGTATCTGTTGGCCGCTATCTCTGGAAATGAGCCGTGCATTGCCTTGTTTTACAGTCAATTTGTTTTGTATATAAGATGGACTCTTAATAACTAGCATCTGAAGCATCCTGGAGTGGGAGAAATATTGTCTAAATTGTCTTGATGTTTAATGAAGAGAATTTTTTTTTGTTTTTTTGTCTCCTGTGACTGTTGGAATGAACATGTATCGTACATCATCGCGGTTTAATTGGTTTTCAATCATTTGTCCGTTATCCAACTGTGTGGAAAACATTTGACAGTGAAACGGAGAGGAGGATATACAATCGAGAGCCAGCAGTTGATCAGCTGTCATTAGTTTATAATAATGTGATGTGGAAGCACAAGCATTAAGCTTCTTTCCTGTTTCAGGTGCATTTAATTTCCAAAAATGTAAATTTGCCTTTTGATCATACAAAAAATATGTATTGACCAAATTGTCAGTGAATTCATCAGTTGTCACTCTGTAGGAGGACGGTGAATCCATTAAACATGTCCAATTATCGATTTGAGATTTTATTAATGATCAAGAATGCATCCATTTACACAAATAAATATTAGTAATGCTGTTATATGGGATTGAGGAAACATCCTTGAGAAGTGAAGTACAGTTTATGGAAAGAAAGTCAGGGATCAACTGTTTTATTTTATGGCAATAATTGTTCATACTTGTAACGTTTTCACTCTTAATGAGAAATGTGTGATTCTATAAAATAATCTGCAATTTGTTTGTCTCTCTCAGTTTTACTAAATTACGCCCTGATCATAAATTCCATTGCTGGTGTGATTTCCAGAATCAAACTGAAGACAAGAACAAAATAACTTCATTCATTAGTATTAGTTAAGTAATGTATCTTAAAACCAGGGTCGCTTTAGTTATTGCAGTCACAAGGTCTATTACTGAGATAACGTGTCATCATAAATCACAAGTCAAAAGTCCAATTCGCCCTACAGATGAAATGCAAATAAATAACCTTCTTTGGGCAAAATGTTTCTTAAAAATAAACATATTTTCTCTTAAAAACAAATGTACATAATATAGTAAATCACATTTCATTCATAGATCCAAAAAGAGTGCAGCTAGCTTGGATACGCTGTCGTCGCAGTCCTTGTGGTTTTCCTCTACAGTCCTGGAGGGACTGAACAGTTGGCCAAATCTCCTCCAGTACGAGCAAACTTTGACATGACGTAGTGTTGAATTTTGTCTCAGAAGTTGGACTCTTCACAGTGAATTGGCTTGACGGTGACCTCTTTGCCCTGCTGCAGGAGGACGTCATATCGACAGAGAGGCCTATGAAGGACAGAGTCAACATTAGTGAAAACACTTCAAATTCACTTTCCGATGGATAACATTTCTGAAAGATATTACACATTTTTAATAAGCCTTGTGTTGCATACCTCTCCTCGCGTTCCAGATGTCTGAGACGGATCCGGAGAACACGGAGCTTATATTTGGCCTTCAATACATTCCCAGTGGAGAATTTGAGAGACACTTTTTTCACTGACTGAATGTCTTTGTCAAACTGGGCCAACAACTTGGTCTCTGTGTACTTCTTGAACTCTGATGCTTTACTGAAGTAAAAAAAAAAAAAAAGAGATATTACTAAGAGAAAGCAGTAACAGGAGGATAAAGAGAAGTCATGCCGGATTATTTTCTACAGAATTAATGGTAAATAAAGTGAAGACTTACTGGTCAATGGTCGCCACTGCTTCTTTACCGTTACCGTGAAGTTTAACTGTGATGTATCCGAAACGTACATCCTCGTTCCAAATCATCACCTCCATCCTGTAGTTTGTCCCTGAGAGATTCACAAATTCAAAAATAAGATGTCCACCATTTTAAAACATTTTGTCTACAATAAAAAAATGTCTTTAAAAAGCATAATGTACTACTGTAGTATATATATATATATATATATATATATATATATATATATATATATATATATATATATATATATATATATATATATATATATATATATATATATATATATATACACACACACATACATACATACATACTACAGTAGTACATTATGCTTTTTAAAGAAATCGAGGACCATTTATGACCTTTTTGGCTCAAATCACACATGAATGAAATATACTGTTGGATGAAATTGTAATTTTTATTTTATTTTATACTCTTTAACATGTAGCCACGGGTGGTTGCAGGCACAGCTTTTCAAAATAGAGTTGAATGCCATCAACGTGGGATAGATTTGCTTTCATTTTTTTTTCAACTTCATATTGATTATGTCTGAACTGATGCTGCATTTCCAGTGTGAAGAGACGATGAAGTACATACAGGTGTGTGTGTGTGTGTGTGTGTGTGTGTGTGTGTGTGTGTGTCAAAGCAATAGTCAGGGGCCCACGTGAACATTTGAAACATCATTCATTCTCTGAGGCCACAAATAGATCTCTTTCTAATAAGATCATCTGAAGCTAATTTGAGGCATTTGCAGTATGAGCTTCCAAAACTCCCTCGCTTCCCAGAGATGCTTGTATTTTACAATAAGAACTTTTCAAAATACCGGCTAGATTTGATGAACTCTTTTTTAGTGACGAAGGGATCTCAGACAGAACAGATGTATGTCAGATTGCCTTTTATTGCATTTTATTTACTTTTATCGTTAAATCCCCTGACCAGGTTCTGCTTTTAGAGAAGTCTTCAACATTTGCAACTTTAACCATTTGATTCCCTTAAACATTAATACTATATTTGGATATACTGAAGTGAAGTTTTGAAGTTGTAGCATTATGATTATGATTATTCGTGTTCTGTTACTTACTGCAGAACGGAGACTCTGTATTTGTGGTGAAGAAGGTTTTGGTTTGACCCAGCCTCACCAGGACATCTCTCCACTCTGTCACATCGTAACCTGGATGCGAGTGAAACAGCTGCATCAGGTCACATCCGTTTAGAAAGACCATCAAATGACTTAGTTTTTATGTCTCATTGAATTATTCAACTAACAGTGTTGTTTATGCATAGAGACAATTAAAGCACCAACCAAAGACAGGACATCCAGCAGCACCAAAGCGGTCACAGCTCAAGCAGTCACCATCCAGAAAGGCCTGGTAGGAGGCGCAGGGGTAGGCTGTGCTGACACACGTCCCATTCAGAGAGTCGAGGAAGAGCAACACTGATCTCTGGTGGTCACATTTAAAATAGGATCCTCCTGCATAGGGGTAAGTCAGAGTTGTTACCGTACAGCATTGTTCAATGTATTATGCTACACATCCTAGTGTGTATGATTAAAAATCCAACTTTAACCATTATTTCACAGACCTTACCAGAAAAGATGGTCTTCGGGCAGCCGGGTTGGTCCGCTCCGCCATTAGCATAGAAATCAATGTGACCCAGAGGTTCTCTGAAGCCCAGGGCTGTGTAAGTCATGACAATATTAATAGTATTACTTATATAACAAATTCAAAACGATTGCAAAGAACTGAGTGAACATATGATACAGTATTTCAGTTTAACTGACCATCCATATCTGTGTGCAGGACATCTACAAACTGGGCGTCTGTGGGGTCCAGGCGGTCCTCTGGAGGAGTGCCAGTGAACTGAGGCCCAGCTGGATCCAGAGCTGCATACATCACATCAGCAGATCTCAGCATTCAAGTTTATTCTCAATCCCAGCATTCCCATCCCAGTTGATGGGATCTAGAAAAAGCATGCTTGGACGGATTGAGTTTCACCTTAATGTACTGATTTAGGCAACACTTAGATTAAGGCCCTTTACTTCTGACAAACGAGTATTGCTCTTTTAACACCTTTTATTACTTTTCCCACACAGAAGTAATTTTGTACCATCATATCTGGTGTATGGCTATATGACTGAACTCCAGACGTGGTGACGTGGATATCTGTGGCCACTGACACTGCACTCTGTTGGATTTATCAAAACTGTGGAGAGTTTTTCATGGAGACCCCTGCCCAGATGGACAGAATCTGATCCATGATATATAGATGAAACTCAACATCTCAAACTTCACATACTCCCCAACATCTGGCAAACTCTTTGTCAGCAAGGACTTTGCCACTCTGTGTTCCTAGTTGTTATGTTAGCAATTTAAGAATTAAAGTTCATTTGAGTGTCACAATTATAAGGAAATAACCTTGATAAGCACCTCAGCCAAGTCCCCACAACTATAATGTTTATTACCTGATGCAGAAGATAACTTAAGTTTTATGGTGGCAATATGTGCAGTATTTATTCTACTGATGTAGATGTCAACTATGATAAATGCAAAATCTTACCAAGTATATTTGTCTAATTACTATTTGTCTAAATATTATTGTAAGACACAATCACCTAACAAGTATTGTCAGTGAGATATAGAGACATGTCTTTAGACAATAGATCTTGAATATCCTGTTAAGTTAAACTTTTACGCTTATTATGACACAAATCACTTCCTAATAGTGACATATAGCTCATAATGAGTTTTCACAGTTAATTTCAAGATCTCTTGAAATTTTAATTATTATCACTATCATTATTGTGCTGTTTGACAATGAACTATGGCACTTTTTTCCCTTTCCTATATCGGAGGGGTTGGTTTGAGGATTGTCGCGAGAGAGAAATCTCAGTTTGAAAGGGCAAAGTCTGACCTGTAATTCTTCCAATTGACCCATTCAGGTTGGCGCCTACGAAGCCAGATATATGAGCCCCGAGGCTGACTCCGATCATGTGGATGGAGCTCAGAGAGGCGCCGTGCTCCTGAAAAGATTGGCCATTAGTCTTGTGACACACAACACATCAGATGGTCGCAGAGAATGTCAAATCAAATACCTGCATCATTTTAATGAACGCGGTGAGATTGTCGGCTGCCTTGTGCGTGTTCTCCACTGTCTTGAAATAATTGACATTAGCAGCTCCGCGGTTCCAGTCCACCACTATGACGTTGATGTCTGTCCTGGCCAGCAGCAGCTTTGTGATATTTATCACCCATAGTGGTGGAGATCCAGTAGGCCGATACCCATGAATGACGAAGGTGGTCGGTCTGGACCAGTTAAGGTGGGGATGTGCGGACAGGTCGGTGTGGGACACCAGTGTGCCACAGGTGCCATTATCCCTCGTGTATAGCAACAACCTGATCTTGAGGCTGGTTCCAATGATTGCATGACTGAGATCTAGATCTGAAAATTCTTCACATATTTGAGCTGGAAGTGATGGTGAGAAAAACAGAAGGGACAGAGAAAGGTGTAGTTGGTTAAGGGAGGATGACAACAAAAAAAGAACACATGAAAAATGACCATTTTGACCTTTACCCGAAACCTTTTATATTTTTAGGGACTTCCTGGCATTATCACTGACATAGTCCCATATATGACTCAGGGCGGGAGTGTTAAATGTGGCACAAGGTTGCAACTGAAGGCAGCTTCGCCCACCAGACAGACACGTCATGAACAAGTTCAACTGGGAAGCAACACTGAGATTTATGTGTGGAACTGACACACTTGTAAAACATCTTGTTAGGTTTTTGGGACTGATACGCAAAATGCAGACAATTGAAATCGAGTAGATCACTGACACATCTCATCATAGAGCCTTAGAATAGCACAAGATGTGGTTATGACAAACCGTATGATTAACCACAACCAATCACATGGCGTGGTGGTTTGTAGTTAGCACTAGACTGTGCTCAAATTATCACAATTAAGTATAACAAACCAACCAAAATATAGTGAAAAGCAGTTGCTTCATTCAGTGGCGTTACACAATCTGATAACAATTATCAAACTGATAAGAACAAAACAACCAATATGTAAAAAAAAAAAAGAAACCTAGGTAGATGAAATAATGAAGTGTGTTTACAACAGGATGTTTTTTTTTTTTTTTTTTTTTACAGTATGCATGTTTGTATCTATTGTTTCTTTTCTTGCTTAAACATTATTAAACATTTGAATATTTAATTAAAAACAGCACTCAAATGTATGTTCTACTAAGATGGAATAAGCTTCACCTTTAAGAAAAGCCATCAGCTGTTCTCAGCAACTGTTACACAATAGATGTGGCTTTCCATGTGCACTTAAATCACCGTTGCATGGCTGCATATGCATCAGCTGAGAGACATGTTTATGTTTGTACAGTGCCATTGGTCTCTGCAAACCACAGTAGCGGCCATTTGCTCAAATGTGTTGGATTTTCTAAGAAATTTAAGTTCCTCAAGTGTTACTTGTGGAGTACAGTTTCTTTACACTTATTGACAGAAGCAACTGTGTGTTTGTGTGTGTTTGTGCACATATATTTACATTTCAAAGTGTTAGCTTTGGGCTTTACCTTTGCATATTTGAACAGTTATCGGCAGGAGCAGGGTCAGATATTGCCACAGGAACATGCTTTAGACCAACCCATGCAAATGATCTGTAGACAGAGTTCAGTCAGACCATAAAAACACATAACAATCCACCTGTCAGACATTATTTGGCCCATAGTATAAACAATGGAAATACATAACAGGCACCAGCACAGGGAGAACACTGTCCAACCCCTTCAGGTGGCTCTCTTACACTTTGTATTTCGCACCACAGAAAGTAATTTTATATTTGTTCGCTCTGAATGCCAATCTGACTCTAGGAAAGAGGTTAGTTGTGGTTAGTTGATCATCTACTTACATTCCAATGGTATGATTAAGTGGAGAAAAACAAAAAAAATATTGTTAGTGCCATAAAATAACAAAAAAATCAGATGTTCTAGTCCCACCTACAGTGATTAATCTCAACCAATGATATTGTGATTGTAAGCGGAACTGAAATCAGTAGAAATCGGGTCTTTCTTCTGCCACAGTAGACGCCTCATGTTTACTGAGTGTTCAGTGCCAGCCTTAGATTCAACTCAACAAATTTGACAACAACCAGAAAGCATAACATGTCATTCTTATCAGCGTCTTACCTTTGCCGTAGGATAATATTTCCTGTTCTGGTTAAAGGTCCAGGACATTACAGGTCCTCCTCTGTTTGTACCTCCACATATTTGGGCAGTGTTCACTTCAGGAAGTGAGAGGAGGTATATCAGAGCAATACTCCCGCCCTGCATGCTCTCACGAGGATAACCACACCCCTTGCCCTAGGTCATTGTGTTCAGAAGTGAAAGATTCCTGTGAAGTCACTCCTGGTTCCTGTGTACTCAAACCGGTTATGAGACGGTTTCGTGTGTCTCTGTTGATCATTTGAATCTGTAAAAACAACCTAATCTCAGTTTATTGTGTCCATCCTTATTCATGAGCAAGGAATTAGAGGGAAAGTGAAACATATTGTGGGCATTTCTTAATATTTCACTCCAGAATTACCAGTCAGGCTCTCCCTGGAGACAGGAGAAACTCCACTGACAGTTGCAAGAAGTTGCACAACAAATCCTACTCTGTAATTTGATCTCAAAATGTTCCCACATTCCACGTCAAATGAATTCTTACACAATTTCTTGTCCACAACCGCTCATGCACATTTGAGAGGTTTGGATGTTGTAATAGCATTTCTATCTGTCATTATTCAATGTTTATCTTGCTGTGACTTTTTAGAAGTCATATAAGCTATATGTAAGCTTCCCACCTCTCCTGCTCAATCTGTTCTTTACTTGAAATGAATGCATGTCTATTTATATGTCTATGTCTATGTCTATAATGTATATGTATAAGTACAAGTGTGTCTGTATGTGTGTATGTCATATGTATTTTAATATTGTATTCTTTTAACTTTACAAACAAATTGATAGCAAAAAAAGTGGGGATTTATGGTGTCTCTTGTTCCTTGGGTCTTTGATGTTGACTAAATCTTTATTTTCTCTCTGGAACTACCAACTTTCTCCAACGTAAAAGGGACTTGAAAAAAGGGAGGGCTATGTATTTTTTTCTTGCTGAAGAAAAGCAAGTAAGCTACTTTTCCTACTTTTTCCTACAATTTATTAAACATACATCTTATGCTCTTTGGTAAAATGTAGAGGACAACGGTCCTAATTTTGATTAGGACCCTTGTCCTCTACATTTTACCAAAGAGCAGTCGGTTCCAGGTGGCTGTAATAACCGTTTCTATGTAAGTGCTTTATTCAAAATTAGAGAGTGGTTGTATTGTTGCTACTTTGTTATATTGGCCATAAATATATTGTTTTGAGATATTGAGGGCAGGGTATTGCAGTTTTTCTAAGTGTAAGCATGCCAATAATTCTTTATCAATTTAACATGTTCATAACTACAATGCTAGCATGCTGATGTGTTGTTATCATTATGATGTTTATTTATCATTTTGTCAAATGAACATTTGCTAATTATCCCTCAAATCGAATTCAGGCATTTGCTCATAACTCATAAAGTATTGGACAAATTAGCATTTTCGACACGATGATGATGATATACACGTTAAGGGTTCGTCAAATTTATATAGTTATAGTTAAATAGTTTATCTTAATGAAGCCACAAATGTCAGGTGGTGCTGAAAACTTCATCTGAACTAAAGAAGTGAACCAACTGACTAAAGTGTTTTTTTATTCATATCTAGTGTTGTTATATAATAATGTACAGGGCAGCATGTCATGGATTTCAAGATGTAGCTAAACTGTATTCGTCCTTCTGTGTTTGTTCCCAAAGGCTGCCAATGTTAAAGCTCTGGGCTCATACCCACAGTTATAGTTAACTTGCATTCCTCTGCACGAAATGTTACATTTTTAGCAGACTCTATTCTTTAAACGTGTCACAACGTGTTTATATATTTTACTAATAGTGTCACATTGCGTCCACTATCCTGTTGCTACAAGCCTCCGTTATAGCACCATCAAGAAAGAGAAGTCCTTCCAAGCTAAGTGCAATCTGCCTTTCTGAATACGTTTACCAGAGTGGCTTGAACTTTGCTCACCACATTCTACCGTCATCAGGGAGGCCGATGGGAAGTATACATAAAACCACACACATGCTTAGACGTCCCCCGTGTGCACTAGTCAGGCCAGCAGAGAGGAGCGGCAGGTGGGTGCATTGGTGGCGTGGTTAGAAGTCAAGGAAGCAGAACATCCGGGATGGCTGGAAGGAGACGAGGCCGAGGCAGCAACGTGCAGCAGCAACAAGCCCCACAGAGGCAGAGAGGAGGCCCTCACAAGGTAAGTCCTGTTATGTCAATATGACATGTTTATTCATACACTTCAAATAATAATCAAATGAGAACTTTAAGTCCTGGAAAGGAGATTCTGTTTGTGTTAAATGTTTGGACGTTACTTGGTGAAGACACAATTAGAACATAGGTTCAAGTGCATGTATCAGTCAGGTTTGTATCGTTCGTGTGACAGTCTTTAAATATTACAGTAGTCTGTGCTTATTTCACTTGTGCCTGGGAGTGGAGTTAACTGATTAGCTGAGTGGGACAATGTCGCCATGACTCATGTTTATGTCGTTAATATAGTGCAGCAATACATGATTATTCTCAAATTATATTAAGTAAGCACTTGTTTGGTATGATAAAAAAAAAAAAAAAACATTAATATCTCATTTTTGTGTTTTGGGAAACCTGCATGTATGTTTACTTCTTACATGAGGGAGTAAAATGGAAAACGAGGGCTAAATATCGGGACTAAGGGACATATATACACGAATAATGAAGTTTCATAAGATGATAATTTCAAAGGTAAATTTAAGCAGGTAAAATAAACAATCGTATAGGTAAACACAGGATGCAGCAGCATTTGAGCAGAATCAGAGTTCAAAGTACCTTACAACACGGCAGATAAAGAAAGCTGAGTATACTGAATGTATCTACACACGACACAAAGTCCATGACATGGAGACACTTAAGAGTTACTTAAGAGTGATTATTCACATCTTTCTGGAAGCTATTCAGTCTGTATATTTAATAGTCAGTCTGTATATTTAATATTCTTCTTTACTGTTTTTATTGTTTCTATTACTGTTTATTTATATTACTTGATTTTCTATTTTCTATTTTTATTATTCTTTCTATTCACTTGTGAGCAATGCTGCTGTAATCCTGTAATTTCCCCACTGCGGGACTAATACATAATTATCTTATCTTATCTTAAAGCTTATCTGGCATTGATGATATATATCTTTAAAACAGATCTAGGGTGGAAAACCTGCAAAGTTATAGTACTTAGTTTTATTGAAATAAACCTAAACAGCACTGTTAATATTGAAGTGCTTGGATTCTAAATTCAGCAGTAACACTGTTGCTGGATACTGTTTCCCTGCATTGTTTTGTTTTTGAATGCTAGACTCCCAGTTACACCTGTTTCCTCTCACTCTCTAAATACATGACAAACTGGAAACTTTCCAAATACTCTGAGACGTGAATACAAATATGAATATGCATATGTGTATGTAATGGCAGCTTGTTTAGACTGTACTTGTTCTGTCAGTTAATTCACAATGAGATCAGTGGCGTAGAAGAGGGATGAATTGGAAAAATATAGCATTAAATCAAATTTCCCATATTTTGTTCCCCCTCTGTATTCAGGCTCTGCGGGAGCCAGCTGCTTTTGCCAAGTCTACAGGTTGTGAATCAGAGATCCCCCATGAAAAGTTGAGCATTGCCCAAGCGCGAAGAGGCACACCAGGTAACATTTCTCAATAGTTTTTGCTTCCTTTGCTAATTAATGTCATGGAACTGCCAGTCATTCCCACACATTAATATGGGAAGACTAGTTGGAAAATGACTCACTGCAGATGTTTCAACATGTTGGTATCAGCTGATATCAGCTGTAAAAAGAGATTTAAGCCTCAGTACAATATTGTTTTGCTGCCAGTTATTTGGCTGATTAGAGTTGGTATCATTACGCTATTCGACTAAACAGATTAAAAGTGTTTGGGTATTTTATGGCTGATCCCTTTCTGGCATCAGCTTCAAAATGCCACATCAGTAAATCTCTAAATATCACATTATGTTTTCATATTTCTTATCTTGTAGCTCATCGTCCGGTGAGAGTCTATGCTGATGGTATCTTTGATCTTTTCCATTCTGGGCATGCTCGAGCCCTGATGCAGGCCAAAAATGTGTTCCCAAACACGTACCTGATAGTAGGAGGTAAAGTATGGATCTCACACCCTCTGATGCAGGGGAAAGTTAGACTTGAATATGAATCGTAAAACAAAATGCCCTGTAAAGTGTCTACATCTTCCAGTTGAGGGATTCAAGATTAGTCCTCACTTCCGGCTTATACTTAGTCTCAGACTCTGTCTGTGTGTCTCTAGTCTGCAGTGACGAACTCACCCACAAGTTCAAGGGCTACACGGTGATGACCGAGGATGAACGCTACGATGCCCTGAGGCACTGTCGTTACGTAGACGAGGTGGTGCGCGACGCTCCCTGGTCCCTTTCCACAGAGTTCCTCAAGAAGCATAAGGTCAAAGGTCACACAGTCACAGGCAACTCAGCACAGTGACAACAAACACAACAGTATCTGGAGTTCAATCAATCTGAACACATGTTACACTCACAGATTGACTTTGTGGCCCATGATGACATCCCTTATACCTCTGCTGGATCAGAGGATGTTTATAAACACATCAAGGAAGCAGGTAAAGACATGCACATTTATGTAATGGTTTTTAGTCCTGTTATTCCTCTTATCACATGAATTAATGACAATCATTTATGTTTTAATGGAAGGGATGTTTGTGGCCACTGAGAGGACAGAAGGCATCTCCACATCTGATCTGATCACTCGTATTGTCCGAGACTATGACGTCTATGTTCGACGCAACCTGCAAAGAGGCTACACAGCACGAGAACTGAATGTTGGATACATTAATGTCAGTGAAATTATATTTACTGTAATTGAATAAAAAGCTGAATATGGACATTTTTTAAACAAACAATACAGAACAAACTCACAAATGTACTGTTGGTCACTTGCATTGTCTTTCACTGACAGGAGAAGAAATACTTGCTCCAGGAACAGGTGGACAAGATGAAAGAGACGGTCCGTACGGTGGAGGAAAAGTCCAAACACTTTGTCTACAGAGTGGAAGAGAAGAGCCAAGACCTCATCCACAAGTGGGAAGAGAAGTCGCGAGAATTCATCGGCAACTTCCTGGAGCTTTTTGGACCAGATGGGGCCTGGGCACGTTCACTTTTACATTAATCCACATTAACATAAAATTAATTTAGTTTTTTAGGGGGACATTTATTGTGTTTTGATAGATAATTATATAGAAGTGAAATCATTTTCTTAAATCTTGTCATCACCTTGTTGTTGGCAGGAGGAAAACAATAGTCCTGCACATAACCATGAAACCACAAATTGTCCTTTAATATGGGCAACAAAGGTGGTATTTCTGATGGTGTCTCCATCTCCATTGCAGATCCATAAATTCACTTAAAAATCCTAGAAAAAAAGGATACTTTCCAATTTGGCTTATAATCATCATGGTCAGATGTTGTCCCTTCAACCATTGTTTCAGTGCAATCAGAAACTGTTCATAGCAGGATAATCTGCAGAGGACACCAACATAGACTAATACAGCGGAAATTAAGAATGCAAATTAACCTTACTCATGACAAAACATAACATGTTGGCAGTGATAAAAGGCACTCTGGGTAATGTGGGGAATAACTGAAGTTTGATTAAAAGTGAGTACAAAAACAACAAATCACAATACTACAACACTTTAAAACTTTCTTCTGTCCTTGTTTAGCATGCCATTCAGGAGCGCAGTGGCCGTATGATCCAGGCCCTGTCCCCTTACTCGTCGCCCCGAGGCTCCCCCAGCAGCAGTCCCACCAGAAGACGCTCAGTTTCCCCCGGCTCCTCACCTGCCTCTGCATCCCCCTCCTCTCTCACCCCTCCCTCCTCCCCCTCCTCAACGAAAAAGGCCACACGACCCTCTTTCAAAGCGACCTCAACGTACAATGGTCAATGAGCTCGTCATGATTTGTTCATCTTTGTTGGTCTTCAAACAGGCTATTGGTCATTAATCTAGTGGATATTGTGTCTAAGAAGGCTGCTAATTGAAACAAACAAATAAAAAGGAAATACTTTACACTGGTTTATTGTACAGTATATCATAATTAAAATATAACATTCAAATGTTGCTTGCTTCATCTTCTGTAATGTGTTACTCTTTGATATGTCTAATAGCTTAATAGATAACACATAGTATGTATGACAGGAGTCTGTAATTGAGTAATAATAATGATAATCATCATGATGTGATAGTCATTCCAAATGTCCCTGTCATTGAATGTCTTACATGGTTACACGCTTATAAACATATATTAGGGATGTTTCGGATTTCTCCGAAATTATTTGATAAAACTTGTATAAACGTGTACATTTTATGAACATAGATCTGAACACAAATGGATCCTTTATTTAATTATAATTTAAGGGAAAAATGTTGTTCAAACCAAATTAATAATAAAATCACAACATTCCCACACAATTTAATTCTGTTAAACACATTTAAAATACTTTGTTAATGTATTTTGACTAACACTATTTTTTTATCGAACATTTTACGTTTAATGGCACCATTCACAAATATGTTGATTTATTGAACAAACAATTATGTTGACATTGTATTAAGACATTTAATTACACATTTAGTATGTTGTTCTACTAGAAAAGACAATAACATGAAGATCTAGAAAGGTTCATCTGAGACGGTCTTTGTGTGTTGTATTGACAGCATAATAAATTAATCTTGCAACGGAATGGAAATTGTCATAATTTAGTGCCCTTTTATAACCAGTTTACTAAAATTATTTTGTAACACGAGATAACAGCCCTGTAGTGTCCGCATGCATCAGACCCAATACTGTCTCTAATATAATATGTATAGCATTTAATTTAAACAATATAAATGTAAGTATGTGCATATGCATGCAGCACGTAAAACTACACACTTCCCCTGCACAGTCTCTGTCTCCATCTAGTGTCAAACTAGAGTACTTCAGGAGGCGAGAGCCACAGGTTTGTAAAGTAGTGGTTGCAATCCCTGTCTTGGTCCCGCACCTTTATCTTTTACGGCCAGTAACAGCTCCGTAACAAAACAAGGTCGCCAAGAGGATTTGGAAAATCGCCAGATTTAGAGACAAAGTCGCCAAGTTGGCAACATTGTGTGTAAAATATGCTATTTTTAGTTTACTGACTAACAGTTTATTGACACAGCCTAACATAAATAGTTAAACACAAGAGGTCTGACTGTTGTACCGTCCCTGTCGTCAAGTCAGAGCAGCAGACTGATGAGCGCAGGGCATGCGCATCACCCCAGCTAGTCAAACGACACGCGTGAGGCTTGAGAAATATACAAACACATCTGCGCATGCTCCACAGCGCCTCGGTCTCAGTTAAAGTCAAGTGTCTCGCGCTTGCAGCGTCTTTGGCTCGATCATATAAAATCCATGGCCGTGACGTCACTGCAAGCTAATGTCCCACACGGATTAAAGATGGCGCCCTCTCATGCGCTGAGGTGCTGTCAGCGGGCTCTGAACTGGGTACCTGTGCTGTTTATAAACCTGGTTGTCGGCTGGTCTTATTACGCGTATGTTGTGGAGCTCTGCGTCTGTAAGTACAATCACTTTTTTTTTTTTTAAAGTATTTAGCGTTTGCGAGGCGGATATCTGTTTGTTTGGACAGTTGCAGGGTTGCCAACTTTAATACGCTCCGTTAGTTGAAGTGAGATTTAACGCTAAAGTCCCCACCAGGCTGCATACTGTCTACATGTGTCCATGTTACATTGCATCGTTTTGTTTCACCATTGACATGCATGCTATTCTTCGTGACGGCGTACCGGTAATGTCATCGGACAACTTTTCATTAATGAATAATTAATAACTTCTTCATGATAACTGTAATGCCCTTTCGATATAAAAGTCAGTGGACTGGAATGAGATCAATAACACTTTCTCAGATGTTTTTTTTTTTTTTTATCTTTCCGTTTAAATATGCACTGTGTTGTAAACGAATGGAAAGACTAGCTCTCTGTTTGAAAAGCCAATTTAAACAATGTACATTATTTTCACGGGTTTAAA